>JACEFZ010004771.1:0-260000 GCA_014155875.1 Cepaea nemoralis | reverse complement strand
CAAGGGAGATAACAACACATATAGAGGACGCCATATAGGAGTAGCAAAATAAATGCATAGTTTGTTATTTGCCCCTGAATGACTTAGTAGCAGCAGTAGTAATAGTAAGTGTAGTAGCAGTACTGTAGTAGTAGTTGTAATTGTTGTAGTAGTAGTAGTAGTAGTAGTAGTAGTAGTAGTAGTAGTAGTAGTAGTAATAGTAGTAGTATTTGTAATAGTAGTAGTAGTAGTAATAGCAGTAGCAGCGGCAGTAGTAGTAGTAATATTAGTAGTAATAGCAGTAGTAGTAGTAGTAGTAGTAGTAGTAGTAGTAGTTGTAGTAGTAAAAATAATAATAGTAGTAGTATTTGTAGTAGTTGTAGTAGTAGTAGTAGTTGTTGTTGTAGTAGTAGTAGTAGTAGTAGTAGTAGTAGTAGTAGTAGTAGTAGTAGTAGTAGTAGTAGTAGTAACCCTTGTAAGGTGTAAGACCACCTCAACCGGACTAGCCAGGATCTCAGATCACTCGATGGCAAGTGGACCCTATAGGTCCCCAGTGAAATGCGCCCTTTTAAACATTAGACCAGTGGTTCTCAACCTTTTTTTGGCCCATACCCCCCTTTACCATATGTTCAGAACGTCACCCCCCCCCCTTTTCAAATTTCATCCCTATAAATCCCTCCCACCCTTACACAGTATACATACAAGTGGAAGCTAAATTTAATAACACATTCTAGAACAAGTCTAGACATCTTCATAAAACGTGATTTGCGGGTCAACTTACGTTATAAAACGAATTTCATTAGGGCGAGAAGTAAAGAACCGTAAAATTTAGAGGGAAAAAGAATATCAAGTACTGGTCCTTGTATTAATGCAATCTTGAAATAATCTTATTTCTCCCCTGGAAACCCCAAAATTCCCCCCTGGTGGTGAATTCCCCACCGGTTGAGAACAACTTCATTAGAGAATATGTTAACGATTTTAATTACACTTTTTAGTCCTGTCAACTGGTATCTTTAGACCCAGTCCGTTACCGGATATATACTGGACATATACCGGACATATATCTGTCATATACTGGACATACACTGAACATATACAGGACATATGCTGGACATATACTGGACATATGCTGGGCATAACCTATGATGAGGTCATAATGTTTATAAGAAGCACTTACAGAACCGAGTGGGAATCAGAGTATCCAGGCCACCAGAAAGTTGATTCATATTTCCAACTCGACCGAAGTGAACAAGCAGCCTGACAAAAAAAAAGGTGAAATACCGCTTGGTCAATAAACTATAGACAGGAGATTCTGATGAATGTAACTGTGGAAATGATAAAATGACAGCTGGAAATTTGTTGCAAGAGTGCCTATCATGCACAGAACACCACAAATTAATTAAGCACACAGCCGCTCAATTTGAGGACAAACTTTATGCATATGCCAATCATTACCCTCCTTGGACAACAAAACATTCAAAGTAATATCATATGTTTGGCGGACTCAATCACGGGATTATTAATCTGAGCCAGGGATGGACCCTAATATAACTTCTTTTTGAGGTTGAACGGGGTGGGAGTAATGGTAGAATGGAATAATGGATATGACCATAAGCTTAGTTTACTGCTTCTTTCTTTTCTCTTGTCCTACTGCTTTGTTCGTGAATTGGCACAGCACTACCTCTTTCTTTAACCGTATTCAGATTGTCAACTGGAGGTGTCCGTGGCAGAATAATAAGAATGATTTCATCTTCTTCATTGCACTTTCTTCTTGTCAAGGCACGTGTTCTTTTCATATTTCGTCGTTCATTTCTGTCATTCGTTCCCCGACATCACGGGTGCTTTTTCCTATATTATTGCATATTGATGATAACAGGATTATTATTATTATTATTATTATTATTATTATTATTATTATTATTATTATTATTATTATATTCTTATTATTATTAGTTATTATTGCTTTCTTTATTATTAATATTATTGTTACTACTATTATTATCGCTATTACTATTATTGTTAATATTACTATTGTTACTATCACTAGTATTTATCATTATTCCTATTATTATTGTTACTAGCATTACACATGATGTCATCGTTACTCTTTTTTACTGTTACTAGTATTACAAGTAGTATGGTTATTCTATTATTATGCATTCTATTTTCATTACGAGTAATGAGAAGAAATGAATTGGAGAACTTGGTGACAACTGGTAAGATCGACGGGAACAGACCAAGAGGAAGACCTAGAAGCAAATACCTGGATGGCTTGGCCTCGTGGCATGGTCGAGACAGAAACACTGAGCTGATCCACGACTCTGGTGATCGAGTGATATGGTAAAACATGACCGCCCACGCTTACCGGCATGGCACATGATGGATGGATGGATTTTCATTACTGTTACTACTGTTACTAGTATTAATATCGTTATTACTGTTGTTATTAATCTCCCTATTATTATTCCCCTCCAGTATGGGTTATGTAAAAAGAGCGGGAGGCCGAGGGATGAGAATTTCCGCTGCACATTTTGTGGATAGTGTTCGCTCCCCAGAAAGATTTGGGGACACAACCTGGCAACTGTTGAGCAAGCCAGTTCTATTCCACAAAGCTAAAGCAGGCCAATAACCTTATCTACACCACGGGGCTATTGGCTGTATGGTGCTAGCTCCGAATATCTAGATCAATCGGCACTCGGTTGGTGGTGTGATCAAAGCCACGCTGACCGTTTGTACTTCCCAGAAGCATTTCATGGTACCCATATTAAGCTGAATCGACCTCGGAAAATCAGGGATGTGACTTGTCACCGGATCTCTTCTCTCTCTATAGCGAAGTAATAATGAGACAAATAAAAGAGGAGCCAAGTATACTAATCAGAGGTTATAATATAAACAATATACGCTATGTAGGTGACACAGTACAGGTGGCAGATAATGCAACATATTGACATTTTAGTAACAGAGAGTGCGAAGAAAGGACTAACCTTGAATATCAAGAAAACAGTAACAATGGTGATATCAAAGAAAAAGGTGACACCGCAATGTGAAATAGAAATAGAAGGGCACATTCTTAACCAAGTGGATAGTTTTAAATACCTAGGGGCATTTATAACATCTGATGTAAGATGCACAACAGAAATTAAGAGCAGAATAGGGCAAGCAAAGGCTGCATTTCGGAAAATGAAGTGTATCCCATGCAATAAGTCACTATCATTGAATGTAAGGAAGAGTGTGCTAACCTGCTATATAGATCCTATTTTGCTGTATGGCTGTGAATCTTGGAATGCAAATGAACAAATTAGGAAGAGATTAGAAGCAACAGAGATGTGGTTCCTGAGATTAATGTTGCGAATTCCTTGTCAAAATGTCTTACAACGACTGTCTGAAAGAGGCTAATGAAACTAGAACATTATATACAACAATAAGGATGAGACAAACAGCTTTCTTTGGTTATGTGATGAGAAGAGAGGCATTGGAGAACATCGTGACAACTGGAAAAATCGAGAGACAGAGAGGGAGAGGCAGGCCAAGAGAAATGATGCTGGGTGGATAGAGAAGGTGGTATAGAGGAATATCATCAGCAGAGTTGATCCGGAAAAACAAAGACCGAGATCTGTGGAAAGTCATGAACGACTATGCCAGTCGGCATGTCACTTGATGATGATGAGATGGGAATCAGGACACAAGACACCCGAGGAGGTTAATGTCGTCAACAAATACGCGAAGAAGTCGGATGTGTCGGCCGAAACGTTCAAATATCACAGGTCTGTTGTGAAGAAGAAGAAGAAGAAGAAGAAGAAGAAGAAGAAGAAGATTGACTGACTGACTGATTGATTGATTGATTGATTGATTGATTGATCTTTATTTTCGAAGGGTTACTTCCTCCCCACGACGCTTGACGGCAGAAGTGGAAGATGATGATGATGATGATGATGATGATGACAAATTAAGTAAGGACACCGGCAAGGCAGCGTGCTAGACGCCACACCGGCGCGGGAAGTCAACGATGCCCTTTCATGCCATGAGGTGTATTGGATATTTAGTGCTAACCAATACTTTAGACCAGTCGTCACTGGCTAGATGATATGAAAGCTATCAAGTATCACGCCTGCTGCCTTTACTTCTCGGGATCTGTCCAGCTACACGTTTTAGACGGGATCGACTTGGGAGACCAGGTCCATTAAAAGAAAAAATCACCTTGAGAGAATTTGAACACATAACCACCGTTTCGAGATGCAGACATGCTAGCCGATGCTTTACCACAGCTGCCTTCTTGTCTAAGTAAGGTTCTTTATTTGAGATTTAACCCGGGCAGCAATATTTACGACCTACTCTTTTCGATTTCCAGCTGCTGGTGGACTTTCAACATATGCATGAATACTCCTAGTTTTCCGCCCTCATCTGAAAAGAATAGCCAACCGATCCACTAACCTAGTATCGAAGATAATATAAGATCTTTTGTTTTAATGTGTAAATAAATAAAAATGCACTTTGTGATTCGTGTCAGATCTTCTGGTACGTGAGGTGGACGGTCTGTCTTTTTGCCCCACCGGCCAAAGCTATTTTTATAGTTTTTGAAATATGACGATGAAGAAATGGTGAAAGAGATGTAAGAACTGATTCCCATAGTTAGGCAAAGGTACTCTAATGAAGTCAGCGTGGCCGAATGGATAAGAGCACAGGCTCTTTAACTTCCGATGCACTGATGGCGGGGTAGTGAGTTGGTTCCCTTCACCGGTCAACACGATGTCAACGTTGACTTCTCGTTCAGAAAGCAATGGCAAACTACTGAAGGTAAAATTTACTAGAACAACAACTTAGGGTTAAGGTTGATTGCAGCTTCCGGCAAAGGACATGTAAAAATTGTTGTGTACCCTTGTAACACTGACGTCGTATTGATATTACAAATCATATAGGCCTACTTACCCAGACTCCCTTGCGATAAGAGAGTTTATAATAATAAAAGCAATTGTCTCAAGTTCTTGTTTCAGTGTTTGAATTTGTTATTTAAAAAAAAATTTTCATTGTGTTGATTACTGTTTATGTTATTTAACCAATTATTTTTTTTTTTTTGGGGTGGGGGGAGGGGGTGTGTCTTGAAGAGATTAGAACAAGGATCGCCATGGCAAAGGTTAGGTAGCCTTTTGCAAGAGGAAAAACATACTGACCAATAAAAAGATGTCAACTGCAAAGAGAAAAAGTGTGTTTAAGTGCTATAAAGAACCTGTACTTTCTGATACAGACAGTCAAACTTTTTTTGGCACGTTATAAGAAAACATAAACTAGAGAACTTGGTGACAACTGGCACGATTGAGGGGAAGCGAATAAGGGAACAATAGAGAAGTAAATATCTAGTCTAGACGGCTTGACCGCTTGGCATGGTCGGGACAAGCACACAGAGCTGATCCACGACTCTAGTAATCTTGTGAGATAGGGAATCATGACCTCCCACGCTTATCGACAAGGCACACAATGATGATGAATATACAGAGTTATTTCCCATGTTGCTAAACATGGCCGACAAGTGTAAACAATAGTTTTGATTGCAAGACTGGTCGCAGTCAAATAACAAAACATTATATTGAAAATGCCACTAGGAATGGATACATCGAAATTTTACGCAAATAAATCGAAGGAATTAGAGGTGCAACTGCAGGTTTGTATAACATGCAGTGAATTTTCAGTTCAAATGCATATGATGATGAGATGAGATGTTAGGAGAAGTTGAATTATGATTAATTATCAAATCAATCATTTAATTAATTAATTAATTTGATTTATTGATTGTTTCGGGATTTGAAATTTAAATATTGAGCACAACCCACCACTAGCAACGCTGATCGCACTCTGACATGAACCTAAGGCCTATCCACGTCAATATGGAAGCACTGTACTCAAGTTTTGCTCTCGTTTGAGCTCGTCAGTAGTGAGTAGTGCATATCCCTAACCGGATCCGGAAACAAGCCCCGGATCACGCGTGTGAAGCGGGTGTGTAACCACGCGGCACACACTGGACACAGCCAAATTATCATAATAGAACAACACACCATCACCCATCGTAGGCTATGCTCAAGATTGCCCAATCACCGCTACTGACGTCCGTCAATCGATGTGGACCCGAACGATCAGGACTTCTCACTGGCAAGGAACACCAGGCCTCCTAAAATCCAGTGAGCAATAATCAAATTGATTTATTGGTTGTCTCGGGATTTGAAATTTAAATATTGAGCACAACCCACCACTGGCAACGCTGATCGCACTCTGGCATGAACCTAAAGCCTATCCACGTCAAGTGTAGTGCTTTACGGCACTGTGGATCATAAGAGGCAGGACTGGTTTGCGGGTACTAAAGGTACTAAAGAAGATTGGCTGCCCACCAACTCTTCTGTCCATTGTGGAATCGTTCCACACAAGGCATGAAGGGTATAATCAAGTTTGATGGTGCAACTTCTGAAGAATTTGAAATCAAGAGTGGAGTTAAGCAAGGTTGTGTACTAGCTCCCACCCTCTTTGGAATATACTTTTCACTTCTACTGAAATATGCCTTTCGTGATCAGGATGGTGGTATATACATTCACTCACGCTCAGATGGCGGCCTTTACAATGCTCAGAGATTGAAGGCCAAGACCAAAATTAGGAGGGTACTGATCAGAGAGTTGCTTTTTGCAGATGATGCTGCAGTTACGACCCACTCTGAGGAAGAATTGCAATGTCTACTATCTGCATTCTCCAATGCTTGTTCTGAATTTGGTTTAACAATTAGCAAAAAGAAGACACAGATTATGTCACAAGGTGCACATGGAGTACCATCAATCTTTATTGATGACGCCGTACTAGAGATGGTAGACCATTTTACATATCTACTATCAGTGGTAAATAGCAAATTATCCCTAGATCAGGAAATCAACATCCGGATTGGTAAGGCAGCAACAACAATGAACAGGTTAAGAAAAAGAGTCTGGGAGAACAGGAAGCTTACTGCAAAAACAAAAGTCCTTGTCTATCAAGCCTGTGTCCTTAGTACTCTTCTTTATGGCAGTGAAACCTGGACAACTTACTCACACCAAGAGAAACATTTAAACAGCTTTCATATGCGGTGTCTGCGAAGAATTCTTGGTATTAAGTGGCAAGACAAAATCACAAATACTGAAGTATTGGAAAGATCAGGTTGTGTGACGGTTTATTCCATGCTCAGTCTTCGTAGACTTAGATGGATAGGACATCTTAGGAGGATGGATGATGGTAGAATACCAAAGGACATATTTTTTGGTGAATTACAGATGGGTAAGAGATCTCAGGGTCGGCCTCTACTACGATACAAAGATGTGTGTAAGCGGGACATGATTGATACAGGCATTGATAATGCACAGTGGGAGCAAGTCGCCGCTGAACGTGTTGCATGGAGGGCAAACATCAGAAATGGAATAAAGACAAAGGAGAAAATTATTGCAGATAAGTCACACACCGAGCGTTTGAGACGTAAGATGGTGCATGATGGTGGAAATGACCACGTGTTCACATGCACCCACTGTGAACGGACATTTACAGCGCAAATTGGCCTTATCAGTCACATTCGCTACCGCCATAGGTAAAAGTTATTATCCCTTTTTAAAGCACAAACTATCGTCTGTCAAGACGGCAAGGTGCCAATGATGATGAATTCCTTGACTTGGGATTTACTTGTTTTTATTCCATTTGCTTGCTTTTGAACTTGAGCATAGTCTGCATATGTGATACAACTACTAGTGGTTGCTACTACAAGGGAGTTAATTGAAATGATTTCTAGGTGAGAGTTAGGACGAGATGTAAAAATTTAAGTCCATCTGCCCGTCATGAGAACAGTAATTGAATGTTCTATAGAAGTAAAGAAAGATCTATATCTTTGCTTTATTGACTACACAAAGGCTTTCGATACAGTGAGACATGTCGACATGTTAAGGATGCTTGAAGATCTACAAATTGATGGAAAAGACCGTAGACTTGTAAAAACATACATTGGAAACAACAAGCTGCAACCAGAATTGATAACGGTGTAGGTCATTATCAGCCTATTAAAAGAGATGTGTAATGTCTCCAGATCTTTTTTCCCTGTACAGTGAAAATATTTTTAGAAATATAGAACATATGGAAGGAATCAACATTGAGGGACAATACATCAATAACATTAGAAATGCAGATGATACAGTCCTGCTTGCAGTCAATGAACAGGACCTGCAAAATTTAGTAGATGCGGTTGTTGCACACAGTGAACAACTAGGGTTAGAACTTAATATTAAGAAGATACAGATTATGGTCGTCACTGGGAAGAAGGAAATACCACAAAGTGATATACAAGTAAATGGGCATATTCTCAAGCAAGTGAATCGATACAGTTATCTCGGAACAGTCATAACATCTGATGGGAGATGCCTTGAAGAGATTAAAACAACAATTGCCATTGCAAAGGTAGCCTTTTGCAAGATGAAAAACATACTGACAAATAGAAAGATATCAATTGAAATGAGAAAAAGAGTGTTGAAGTGCTACATAGAACCTGTACTTTTGTATGGATGTGAAGCATTGACAATGAGCAGTCAAGCTGAAAAACATCTGATGGCTGTGGAAATGTGGTTTCTGAGGAAAATGCAAAGAATACCATGGACAGAAAGAAAAAACCAATGAACAAACCCTTCGAGAAACAAATGAAGATCGTAAACTGATTAGCGTCATTAAACGTAGACTGTCAAAATTTTTTGAGCATGTTATGAGAAGAAGTGACTTGGAGAACTTGGTGACAACTGGCAAGATCGAAGGGAAGAGACCAAGGGGAAGACCGAGAAGTAAATACCTATATGGCTAGGTCACATTGACATGGTCGAGACAGGAACATAGAGCTGATCCACGACTCTAGTGATCGAGTGAGATGGCAGAACATGACCGCCCACACTTATCGGCATGGCACATGATGGATGGATGGATGGCCCGGCATGTGGAACGAATCCACTCTGCCGCAGAGGAAAGAGGAAGTTTAGGCACGTTAAAGTGCTCAGCCACGCTGACCTCCATATTTCAGTACAGTTCCAGAGAGATCAGGCATATAAGCAAATCAATTTGATGTGTTTATAACTGGTGTGTTACTGCAGTAATCAAAATTCCCCCTTACATTTGCACTGGGAAGGTTAACCTGATCAACAAATACCTGAAGAAGTCGGATGTGTCAACCGAAAGGTGCAAATATTGCAGCTCTGTTGTAAACAGGCACAACGCAATTATTTTCCAAAATAACATTCCAGACAAACGCAGAAGAAGAAGACATCATTTGCAAAAAGAGACGGAGCATCGATGAGTTTTCCTGGAGTGCTGTGGTGTCAGTTTTTAAAAGCTATAACCAAGAAATATATATATTTAACTCTTTCAGTCCCAAGCAATGTATGATCTGTGATAGGTTCCTTGCCAATTGTCCCAGCCATGACTCAATGAACACTTGATCTGTGAAAAGTTCTTCCCCACATGTTCTGACCATCACACAATGTGCATTTGATCTGTGATATATTCCTCCCCACATATCTCAGCCATCACGCAATGTGCATTTTATCTGTTAGGTTCCTCCCCACATATCTCAGCCATCACACTATGTACATTTGATCTGTGACAGGTTCCTCCCCACATATCTCAGCCATCATACTATGTACATTTGATCTGTGACAGGTTCCTCCCCACATGTCTCAGCCGTCACACAACGTGTATTTGATCTGTGATATGTTTCTCTCCATGTGTCTCAGCCATCACACAATCTGTATTTGACCTTGACGGGTTCCTCTGTATGTGTCTCAGCCATCATTCTATGTGTATTTGATCTGTGACAGGTTCCCCCACACGTGTCTCAGCTGTCACACAATCTGTATTTGATATGTGACAGATTCCTCCACACGTTTCTCAGCCATCACACAATCTGTATTTGATATGTGACAGATTCCTCCACACGTTTCTCAGCCATCACACAGTCTGTATTTGATCTGTGACAAATTCCTCCACACATGTCTCAGCCATCACACAATGTTTATTTTATCTGTGATAGGTTCCTCCTCATGTGCCCCAGCCATCACGCATTATGCATTTTTTCAGGACATACTAAAGAAATCTGGCTTCCTTCGTAACCGCTTCCGTTGTGTATATTGTCATCATTATCATCTGCCATGCCGATGTGAGTGGTTGGTCATGGTTCGTGATCTCACATGATGACCAGTCATGGCAAGAAAATCTGGCTGCTGTGGAGGTGGAAGTACAGGCTTTGATCTTCAAAAATTCTTTAGAGGGTGATACTGTCATTTACACAGATGGATCGGTCATTCGGCGCGTGAGAAGTTGATGGGACTTTATGGCTCAAGCTGGAGGAAGAATTCTGAAGGAAGATTCTGATGTTTTTGCCTTTGACCACATGTAGCCTGACTATGGACTTCATGGCAGTAAGTAAAGCAATTACATGGTTCAAGACACAGAGCTTCACTCGGGCGTGTTTCTTTAGTGACTCATTGAGTTTGCTCAGGAAGATAGAGATGGGGTGGGTTCGAAGAGAATGGTTGTTTTCTCTGGAGTGGTCATGGCTGGCACAGATTAATTTCATTTTCATGCCAGGGCATGCAGGTGTACAAGGAAATGAGCAGGCTGACAGGCTTGCAGGTAAGGCTACTGTGGAGGAAGGACAAGCCATGGACAAGGCTGATATATTGAATGCTCTATGAGAAGTAAGTCATTTGCGAGAACCAAGTGATGACTGTGAATCTACAACCATGGTCAAACTGCGAGGACAGCAAGTTAAAAAAGGTGTGGCCAAACAAAGAACACTATGTAGGGAGCCAAAAAAGATGAATAAACCAACACAGAACTGGTGTCGTTAGCCGCTACACGCTGCAGGATTTACTGAGGAGGGGATCCGAGCACTTATGGACTGAATGGTTCGATGTGCAATGAGGATGATCTGTCGGCTAACTAACTAACTAACTTGGATCAGGTCTGCGTTCATGTCCTGATCATGCCTGCTGGCCATGCCATCCAAGTATCTTTGACTTCTTTTTGCTCTATTCCCATCAAATTTGTCAGTTTACACCAGATAAAAACTGAAATGGAGATAACATTATACACTGAACTTGGAAAATATAACCTTCTTTAAGAGTTAATTATTACTAAAACAATTACTGAACTACAAACATGCATTAAATGGTGCCTTTGCAGAATAAAAGGACTAAAATGGTATGACAGAATCACTCATGTAAATATTTGTGAAGGAACTAGCCAGATTTTGGTAAATCAAGAAGTGAGGAAAAGATGCTGGCACTGGATAAGACAAACACTGAAATAACCTGAAATAGTATAACTTGACATAGTATAATCTGAAATAGTATAACCTGAAATAGTATAATCAGAAATAGTATAACCTGAAATAATATAACATGAAAGAGTATAACTTGAAATAGTATAACCTGAAATAGTATAACCTGAAATAGTATAACCTGAAATAGTATAACTTTCTCTGGAACCCACAAGGCTACAGAAATAGAGAGAAATACAGCAGAAAATGAGAAGTAGGGGTTTCTCACAATTACGGCCTAAAAGTTGTTAATATGGTAACAGTTGTAATGTTGTATTATATATCACATTAAACAAGGTTGCTTAGAAAAACTACTGTATTGATAATTTAACGAACACATTGTGCATTGACAACATTTTGTTGAATTATAAGCCCATGGCAGATTAGGGAAGTCACTTCATCATCAAGTGCCCTGCTGGTTGGCGTAGGCGTTCATGGCTCTCCACAGATCTCGGTCTTTGGTGTTCTGGATCAACAAGATGATATTCCTCCATACCACCGTCTCAATCTGTCCAGCATCATTTCTCTTGGTCTGCCTCTGCCTCTCTTCCCCTCTATCTTTCCAGTTGTCACAGTGTTCTCCAATGCCTCTCTTCTCATCACATGACCAAAGAAAGCTATTTGTCTCTTTCTTATTGTTATTAACAATGTTCTAGTTTCATTAGCCTGTTTCAGGCAATCGTTGTTAGTTATTCTGGCAGTCCAAGGAATTCGCAACATTTGTCTTAAAAACCACATCTCTGTTGCTTCTAACTTCTTCCTAATTTGTTCATTTACATTCCAAGATTCGCTGCCGTACAGCAAAACTGGTTCTATATAGCATTTTAGCACTCTCTTTCTTACATTCATTGATAGCGACTTATTGCATAAGATACTCTTCATTTTCTGAAATGCGACTTTTGCCAGCCCTATTCTGCTCTTAATCTCTGTTGTACATCTTCCATCTGATGTTATAATTCCCTTAGGTATTTAAAATTATCCACTTGGTTAAGAATTTCCCCTTCTATTTCTATGTCACATTTTGGTGACACCATTTTCTTTGATATCACCATTGTTACTGTTTTCTTGATATTCCAGGAGAGTCCTTTCTTTGCACTCTCTGATACTACAATGTGCAACAATTGTTTTAGGTCTGTTACATTATCCGTCACCAATACTGTGTCATCTGCATAGCATATATTGTTTATATTATATCATCCGATTAGTATTCCTGGCTTCTCTTTGATCTCTCTCATTATTACTTCACTATATAGGGAGAAGAGATCGGGTGACAAGACACACCCCTGTTGTACTTCTAGCTTTATCTGTTCGTAACTACCCTCTTTATTTCCCATTTTAATTGCTGCTACTTGGTTCCAGTATATATTCTTTATTATTCTTAAATCTTTCCCATCAATGTTGATATCTTCCAACATTTTAATCAGCTCATCATGTTTTACTTTATCAAATGCCTTAGTGTAATCTATGAAGCATAAATATATGTCTCTCTCATCATGTTTTACTTTATCAAATGCCTTAGTATAATCTGTAAAGCATAAATATATGTCTCTCTGTTTCTCTATTGACTTTTCTATTAGTGTTCGTAATATATATATATATATATATTGCATTGTTTGTACCCTTTCCTTCCATAAAATCATACTGTTCTTCACTAATTTCCATTTTTATTTTCGTTCTTGTTCTTCTCATTAAAATTCTGAGTAGAAGCTTAGTGACATGGTTTATGAGGTTAATTGTACGAAAATCTTCATATTCAATTGCTCCTGGTCTCTTTGGTATTGCTATAAATACAGATTTCAGCATATCGCTCGGTAAATATCCACTGTTGTAAATATTCAGCATTTTTGTTAATATATCTTCCCCAAATTCTCCCAATACTTCTAATTCTTCTACTGTGATTTCATCTGGCCCAGCTGTTTTTCCTTTCTTCATATGTTTCATAGCGTCAACGACTTCTTCTTTTAGAATAGGTGGGCCTTCTAAGTTACTTTCTTCTGTTAATTCTTCCCTTTCTCCATTATATAATACTCTTATATGCTCATTCCACCTCTTCATTATAGCACCTTCCTCCAATAATATCTTTCCTGTTTTTGATTTCAGACACCCTGTATTTATTCTTATTTTTCTTCCTGTGAGCTCACTGATTTGTCTGTGCATACTTTTTTTTTATCTTTAATGGAATTTAATTCAATTTTATTTGCATTGCTTGTTTAACCAATTTTCTTTTGCCTTCACACATTTATCTCTTATTTCTTTATTTATCTTAGCATACTCTTGTTTGTCATTTTTATTCTATTTCCTTTTGTCCATCAGAATTAATATTTCTTCATCCATCTATGTTTTCTTAGCTTTTTGGCTTCTCTCCGGTAATATTTCTTTGCTAGTTTGATGAATGGAGCCCCTTATCATTTCCCGTTGTTCATTCATAGTCTGTATTTTAGCTATTGCATTGTACCTATTTTTCACAGTCACTCTATACTGTCACTTACAATGATAAATTATCCCATGGCACTCATTCAGTTAAACATTTGTGTGAACTAAAGTTTACTAAAAATATTTCAACATAAAAAACTTTCTTTAAGAATTAAATAAGTATTTATGTGATTTATACTTAATTAAAATATATTTTAACTTTACAAATTTTACTTGTCAAAATTACAACAGAGAAAGAAAGAGCGAATTGTATCACTGGAGACAGAAAATGCCATGCTGTACCTCAAACTGGCACAGCTGAGAGGAGATGTCCGATCTGCTAGACAGGAAGCCTTGCTGTCATCTACTGAACTTGAAGATTGTGATCGATTTAAAGAGGATGTGGTGCAGAAAGCCACAGTCCTTCATCAGGTTGTTGAGGTTTGTGATGTTAGTGCTGCATCTGGCCATCTTGACAGACGATAGTTTGTTACATTGTGCTTCAACAAAGGCATGGTAACTACAACCCATGGCAGTAGCGAATATGACAGATCAGACAAATTCATGTGGTAAATGTTCGTCCACAAAGAATGCATGTGAAAACATGGTATTCTCTACCATCATGCACCACCTGATGTCAAACACGTTCAGTGTTTGACGTATCCGCTATCATTTTTTTCATTTGTCTTTATTCCATTTCTTATCTTTGCCCTCCATGCATCGTGATCAATGGCTACTTGCTCCCAAGCTCCAATTGGTGTTGCCAACGTAGTCCATACATGTGCTACCACTTCTAGTGCAATGGAATGATTTTTGCATGTGGATTAGCTTTCCCTATTACCATTGTCCCTCGCCATAAGGTGAACCCACTCCGACTTTTGAGGTACTTGTAATTTATGTCCCCAAGTCAAGGATGAGATGTCAACATGTTAGTCCAACTGACCAGAGTAGAGGTTGAACCCACTACCTCAGCATCAGCCCACCGAATGTTTAATCAAGAGCAGTCTTATCCATTTGGCCATGCTGACTTCCACATAGGCTAATGGAAGTAGCACATTATATACAAACATAAATTAGTTGCATATCCTTTACAGGACACCACAGTCAACACCAGCTGTTTTTGCTGTTGTGATCTCTTGGCAAGTTTACATTCAGTAGTTAGCCATTGCTTTGTGAACGACCAGCACCCATACCATTTTGTAAAAAACTAACGCAAGGTGGTCTGCTGCCAAATCGCCCGCTGTGTTTCAAAAGCGAGTATGTGGGATTACGAACTGCGTCCGTAACCCTTTCGCTACAATACAAACATAAGAAAGAGATAATCAGTGTTCTTTGGTTCGTGTAATGAGAAGAGAGTCATTGGAAACTATTGTGATGACCCGAATGATCAGCTCTAGACAAGTGGCAAACCATGAGAAATGATACTGGATTTAGTAAGATGGTGGCATGGAGGAATATCGTTAGTAGCATCGATCCTGAATACCGAGAACAGCCGGGAAAGGTAACCTGGTCAACAAATGCCTGAAGAAGTCGGATGTGTTGGCTGAAAGGTGCAAATATCGCAGCTCTGCTGTAAACAGGCACAACACAATTACGCCTAAAACAACATTTTGGATGAATGTACACAAAGAAGAAGAATACAGAGGACCAAAATCTATGAAGAGGCATGGACATCTATGCCATTTGGTAGGACACATGAAATTGATGATCATGATGATGGAAATAGATGAAAAAGAGAAAGAGCAAGAAGAAATAGCAAATAAAAGTATGAGTAGCAGCTAATTTTTTTTCAGTGATTGAGTTCACCTTGTAAAATTATTTATGTTTCACTGATAATGGTTGAGTTCACCTTAAGACAATAATTATGTTTCATTGAAATTCACCTAGCAACATTATTTATGTTTCACTGACAATGGTTGATTTTATCCTGTGAAATTATTTATGTTTCACTGACAATGCAATATCTAAACTACAAAGCATGAATGAACAATCGGATATACTGAAAAAACTTCATCCATCAAACAAACAAAGAAATATTACTTGGAGGTATACAAAAAGCTAAGTAGAAATGGGTGGCTGAAGACATCTGAAAGTTGATAAACAAAAGAAGACAAATTAAAAGGAGAAAGAAGAATACAAGATAAAAAAAGAAATAAGAGATAAATGTATAAAGGCAAAACACACACACACACACACACACACGCACGCACGCACGCACGCACGCACACGCGCACGCACGCACACACGCACACACACAAATGGTGAAAGGAGTATTACAACACAACTGAAATTAATTCTTTTTAAATACAAAATATATGCACAGACAAAAAAGTGAACTGATAGGCAGAAAAATTGTGACATTTTTTTATGTTACATTATTTAATGTTTAGCTGACAGTTACTGAGTTCACCATGTAACGTTATTTATGTTTCACTGACAATTACTGAGTTCAATATATAACATTATTTATGTTTCACTGACAATTTCTGAGTTCACCATGTGACATTATTTATGTTTCACTGATAATTACTGAGTTCACCATGTAACATTATTTATGTTTCACTGACAATTTCTGAGTTCACCATGTGACATTATTTATGTTTCACTGATAATTACTGAGTTCACCATGTAACATTATTTATGTTTCACTGACAATTACTGAGTTCACCATGTATCATTATTTATGTTTCACTGACAATTTCTGAGTTCACCATGTGACATTATTTATGTTTCACTGATAATTACTGAGTTCACCATGTGACATTATTTATGTTTCACTGATAATTACTGAGTTCACCATGTGACATTATTTATGTTTCACCGACAATTACTGAGTTCACCATGTGACATTATTTATGTTTCACTGACAATTACTGAGTTCACCATGTATCATTATTTATGTTTCACTGACAATTTCTGAGTTCACCATGTGACATTATTTATGTTTCACTGATAATTACTGAGTTCACCATGTGACATTATTTATGTTTCACTGACAATTTCTGAGTTCACCATGTGACATTATTTATGTTTCACTGATAGTGACCGAGTTCATCATGTATCATTATTTATGTTTCACTGACAATTTCTGAGTTCACCATGTGACATTATTTATGTTTCACTGACAATTTCTGAGTTCACCATGTGACATTATTTATGTTTCACTGACAATTTCCGAGTTCACCATGTGACATTATTTATGTTTCACTGATAGTGACCAAGTTCACCATGTGACATTATTTATGTTTCACTAACAATTATTGAGTTCACCATGTAGGTTATTTATGTTTCACTGATAGTGACTGAGTTCACCATGTAACATTATTTATGTTTCACTGATAGTGACTGAGTTCACCATGTATCATTATTTATGTTTCACTGATAGTGACCGAGTTCACCATGTAACATTATTTATGTTTCACTAACAATTATTGAGTTCACCATGTAGGTTATTTATGTTTCACTGAGAATTTCTAAGTTAATATTGTAACATTATTTATGTTTCATTGACAATTTCTGAGTTCACCTTGCAACATTATTTATGTTTCACTGACAATTACTGAGTTCACATTGTAACATTATTTATATTTCACTGACAATTACTGAGTTCACCTTGTGACATTATTTATGTTTCACTAACAATTACTGAGTTCACCTTGTGACATTATTTATGTTTCACTGACAATTACTGAGTTAATCTTGTGACATTATTTATGTTTGACTAACAATTACTGTGTTCACCATGTGACATTATTTATATTTCACTAACAATTACTGAGTTCACCATGTGACATTATTTATGTTTCACTGACAGTTACTGAGTTCACCATGTATCATTATTTATGTTTCACTGACAATTTCTGAGTTCTTCTTGTAACATTATTTATGTTTCACTGATAATTACTGAGTTCATCTTGTAACATTATTTATGTTTCACTGATAATTACTGAGTTCATCTTGTAACATTATTTATGTTTCACTGATAATTACTGAGTTCATCTTGGAACCTTATTTATGTTTCACTGATAGTGACTGAGTTCACCATGTAACATTATTTATGTTTCACTGATAGTGACTGAGTTCACAATGTAACATTATTTATATTTCACTGACAATTACTGAGTTCACCATGTGACATTATTTATGTTTCACTGACAATTACTGAGTTCACCATGTGACATTATTTATGTTTCACTGACAGTTACTGAGTTCACCATGGGACATTATTTATGTTTCACTGACAATTACTGAGTTCACCATGTGACATTATTTATGTTTTACTGACAATTACTGAGTTCACCATGTATCATTATTTATGTTTCACTGACAATTTCTGAGTTCATCTTGTAACATTATTTATGTTTCACTGATAATTACTGAGTTCATCTTGGAACCTTATTTATGTTTCACTGATAGTGACTGAGTTCACCATGTAACATTATTTATGTTTCACTGATAGTGACCGAGTTCACCATGTAACATTATTTATGTTTCACTGATAGTGACCGAGTTCACCATGTAACATTATTTATTTTTCACTGACAATTACTGAGTTCACCTTGTGACATTATTTATGTTTCATTGATAGTGACTAAGTTCACCATGTAACATTATTTACAGGCTCTGAAGCTAGAGCTGGCCAAATTAAAATCATTTGTTCAAGAAATGCCACTCAGTTTTCATCAGTATCTGCAGAGAGCTAGTGCCGCTGTTCGCAACCACAGGGCAACTTGTGATTCACATTCCTCCAATATCACGGGTATATATTAAATTTGATATTTTACTTGTCTATATATACAACAGATTGCTACTGGTACTATTAGTGTTGGAACTCTTCGCTGGCTGCTGAGGATGGGGACGGAGCACTTATGGGAATGCCCCGAATGCTGTGATGTCGATTCCTAAATCAATCAATCAATCATATACATATGTGTGTGTGCATGCATGCATGAGAGAGAGAGAAAGAGAGAGAAAGAGAGAGAGAGAGAGAGATTGAAGAGACATTATCTTAAAAAATAGTTAATCATCATCTTGCAGCAAGACTTTCACAGAAAGTCTCTCTCCCTGCGGTCCCACTGACAAGCTTCTCTCTCGATTTCTTGTAATTTCTCTCACCTCATGATGAAGTTGCTGCAGCTTCCTGTGTCAATCTTTGTGTTGCCTCTTCTAGGAACCATGCCTCATATCACAGTTCTCTCCAAGCCACTGTGGCACTTACTACGGCTAAAGTATTTAAGTTTTCTGACACTATACAGTTTATGAGTCAGTTTTCTTCAGTGTTAAGATCTTGCAGAATTTCAGTAATTTCCTTCTTCTTGGTCTATAATATTCCAAGAATTTTTCTGTAACATTTCAGCTAGAAAGCCCCAGTATTCTTCTTTAGTGAATGCAAAATGGTTTACAATTGACATCCACGTTATAATAGGAAAGATGCATGTTCTCAATAACATAACTTTAACTTGTTTGCTGAGGTTGTGCCATAATCTCTTAAAACTGTTTAACCTCAGCAGTTAAACATGCTACAATGAACTTGCAACATAATGATGTTATTTTGGCTTTGTTAAAGTAATAAACATGTGATTTTGTTGTTATTGAGATTTTACTTCAATGGGCAGTTGCTGTAACCGCCCAAGTTGAGTTGAGCTGAGCTGAGATAAGTTGAGTTGAATTGAGTCAAGAACCGACATAATAGCACTCAGCACATTACCATACATGCTCCATCCTCATCTTCAATAGCTAGCAAAGAATCCCAATACTGATGTTACAGTAGCAGACTGATTACATGTCTGACTGGCCTGTCCTTTGAGTCCTGTGTCTCATTGAGTTAACAAACCTTTTGAAACTGAAACAGTAAATAGAACTTCTGAGACCGAAAGAGCATAGACTTTCAAAGATTGAAAAAGTTAATAGACCTTTCGGGACTGAATGAGTTAATACCCGAGAAGGTTAACCCAGTCAACAAATGCCCGCAGAAGTCGGATGTGTCAGCCTAATGGTGCAAGAACGCAGCTCTGCTGTAAACAGGCACAATGCAATCACGTTTAAAAAAAGTCTCCGGATGAATGCAGAAGAAGAAGAAGAAGAAGAAGAAGAAGAAGAAGAAGAAGAAGAAGAATGAGTTAATAGACCTTCTGTGATTGAAAGAGTTAATAGACCTTCTGTGATTGAAAGAGTTAACTGACCTTTGAGGATTCATAGTGTTAATAGACCTACTGGGACTAAAAGAGTTAATAGTCTAATTAGACCAAATAGTGTTTTCTGTAAAAGAAAGAGTTACTAGACCTGAGAATGAAAGAGTTATTTGACCTTCTTGCACTCAAATGAGTTACTAGACTTTTTGAGACAGAATGAGTCACTAGACCTTCTGGGACGCAGAGGTGTTTCCAAGGCACCAGGGCCGGGTTATATACTGGCCAAGACCTATTGACGCGTCCTCGTCGAGCGTCCTGGGCAACAGGTCCCTTCGGGGTCCTGGCTGAAGTCAATAGGATCGCTGATTCCTCCGAAGTCGGAGAGTGTCTGCCTGTACGGCGAGGAACCACCAGTCTGCACACCAATAAGCCAGACATGGGACAACGGATACTCACGCAAACCTCAGGTCCTGTATGACATCACACTGATGTTGGACAACAGGATGTCTTCATCCGACATACAGGACTTCGTGTTGGAGCTCAAGCCAACGAACACAAGCAAGCAAGCAAGCAAACTAGACCTTCTGAGAATGAAAGAGTTAATTAACCTTCTGGCACTGAGTGAGTTACTAGACTTTCTGAGATAGAATGAGTTACTAGACTTTCTGAGATAGAATGAGTTACTAGACTTTCTGAGACAAAGCGAGTTACTAGACTTACTGAGACAGAATGAGTTTCTAGACTTTCTGAGGCAAAATCAGTTACTAGACTTTCTGAGACAGAATCAGTTACTAGACTTTATGAGACAGAATGAGTTACTAGACTTTCTGAGACAGAATAAGTTACTAGACTTTCTGAGACAGAATCAGTTACTAGACTTTCTGAGGCAGAACAAATTACTAGACTTTCTAAGACAGAATGAGTTACTAGCCCTTCAGAGACAGAACGTGTTACTAGACTTTCTGAGACAGAATGAGTTACTAGACCTTTTTGAGAAAGAACAAGTTACTAGATTTTCTGAGACAGAATGAGTTACTAGACTTTCTGAGACACAATGAGTTACTAGAACTTTTAATTCAGAATGAGTTACTAGACTTTCTGAGACACAATGAGTTACTGGCCCTTCTGAGAGTTAATAGACCTTTAAAGACAGAACATATTACTAGACGTTTTGAGACGGAACAAGACACTAGACCTTCTGAGATATAATGAGTTACTAGACCTAGGAATGAAAGAGTTAAAAGACCTTTTGAGCCTGAAAGAGCTAACTGATCTTCTGAGAATGAATGCGTTAAAAGACCTTCTTGTACTGAATGAGTTAATAGAATCTATGTGTTTTCTGCAGCTCTGGAAGATCAGGTGGTGCAGCTCCAACAGGCTGTGCGTGATGTTTCACAAAGACATGCCAAAGAAAAGAGACGGAGACAGGAGCTTCATAATGTTCTCATGGTGGGTGTGTTTGCTTATTGTAAGTCCAGTGAAGGGCCCTTACAAAGTTCTCATGGTGGGTGTGTTTGCTTATTGTAAGTCCAGTGAAGGGCCCTTACAAAGTTCTCATGGTGGGTGTGTTTGCTTATTGTAAGTCCAGTGAAGGGCCCTTACAAAGTTCTCATGGTGGGTGTGTTTGCTTATTGTAAATCAAGTGAAGGACTCTTAAATTGTTCTCATGGTGGGTGTGTTTGCTTATTGTAAGTCAAGTGAAGGACCCTTATAATGTTTTTGTGGTAAATGTGTTTCCTTATTGTAAGTCCAGAAATATCTAGCAAAGGATAGGAGGACTTGGCTTGAGCTGGGTGTAGGCCTTGAGGCACAACCAAGTGATAAAAGGCAACAGAGGAAGAAGAAGATGAAGAAGAGCAGCCTATTTTGCCTGCTCTTTTCAATTGTCAACTACTGAGGAAGTTTTAATGTGCACAGTGGCACTGCAATTTAAATTTACCTTCCCATAATCCACTTGTACTTCCTGTGCTTATTATTATTATTTGAATTTTTGTGTGAAATCAATAAATTATTACATTGGAACTTAACGGCTCTGTAGCAAATGGGTTATGGACGTGAGGCGTAATCCCGCATACTCTGTTAGAAACACAGATGCAGGTAATTTGGCAGCAGACTGCCTTGCTTTGGTTTTCATACAGTGGTATGTGTCCCGGTCATTCTGAAAGCCGTGGCAAACTACTGAACGTAAACTTGCCACAAAATCACAAACAGTCAAACAATGCTGAGGTTGACTGCGATGTAAAGGATATGCAATCAACTTTTTAACTTAAAAGTTCTTGGGGTGGCTCTTGCTTCTGGGAAACCTTAAGTCCTCAGAAATTTAAAAAGAAAATAAACTGCTACATCGAGAGGTTGGTTTTTCCTCAAATACCAATAGACTACTCATTTGGGGTCATGAAGTTCAAAGCTGGTTGAAATTAAAGTTTATTCATCAATCTGAAAACTTGAAACCATTGCTATTGTTTACCACCATTTTTTAATCTCCAGGAACTGAGAGGAAACATCAGAGTTCACAGCCGATTACGTCCCCTTATGGAGTTTGACAGAGACAGTGAGGATTCTTCTGGTTTAGGAAGGTACTGCATGAACATTGATTTACACCTTTCTTTTGTTGTTGTTGTTGATGATGATGATGTTGTTGTTGATAATGATGTTGTTGTTGGTGTTGTTGTTGTTGTATCTGCTTGCTTTGAGCTTGAGCAGGTCTACACTCGTCCAATTACTTCTACTGGCAGTTACTACTACTAGTGAGTGCACTGGGCTGATTTTGCTTGAGGGAAGCTTTCCCTATGACTAATATCCCTCGCCATCAGCCGAACCCACTCAAACTTCAGAGGTACTTGTAATTAACACCCTCAAGTCAGGGATGAGAAGCCAACATTTAAGATTGACTAACCGATGTGTGAAATGTATTCTCAATGCCGTTGTCATCAGAGAAAGTTAATGTGCAAATGTGTTAATCCTCTTTGCCATTTTGACCTTGCGTTCTTACTTTTAATTCCAATTTGTTTGGTTTTTTTTCGTTTGCAGACCAGGTACCAGGTCAGAAGTTGTTGTGAATTATGTTGATGATGTAAGTACAACGTAACAAAAATGTCATTGTGAATTATGTTGATGATATAAGTATACGTAACAAAAATGTCATTAATTATGTTTTGGTTTGGTTTGTCATTTAACGAACCAAATAAACTACAAACAGCCACTAACAGGTACCTGCGTAAAACAGAAGGACTAAAATAGTATGAGAGAATTACAAATATGGAACTCATGGAGGGAACAAGACAAATACTAGTGAATCAAGAGTTGAAGAAAAAGCACTAGCGTTGGATAGGACATACACTGTGGAAATCTGAGAATTGAATGACTAGAAAGGCAGATGTCAGCATGGCCGAATGGATAAGAGTGCCTACTCTTATCCTTCTGGTGAGCTGGTACTGAGGTAGCAGGTTCAAACCCTGCACTGGTCAGCTGGACTAAAATGTTGACTCCTTGTCCTTGACTTTGGGAGTAAATTACAAGTACCTCAGAAGTTGGAGAGGGTTTGTCTGATGGTGAGGGACACTAGCAATAGGGACAGCTTATCCATACACAAAAATCGGTCCAGTGCACTAGAAGTAGTAGCATGTGTATGGAGTATGCTTGAGTTTAAAATGAGCTAAAGAAAGAAGCTAGGGAGGCCTTCGTCTGGACAGAAATATAGAAAAGAAGCAGATACTGAAGTGAACAATATGGAGAGGTCAGGTCAAGGCTGCGGTGGATAGCTATGGATAAGATGGCGTGGTGTGAGCTAGGGCCTATACCTCAATACGGAATAAAGGGGGAAAGAAGAAGGAAAGAAGAACCCAGTCCTGTACCAGATATGTGAAGTGTGAGGACTGACATTTTTCTTCAAGGATAACTTTTATTACACATAGATAGCTCTGTAAGTGCTGCCGTCTCCTCATATAGATTACACAAGAAAAATCTGAGCACAGTGCATAGAATCCATATAACATTGACAGGGATCCAAATGTGTGTATATCAAGGTGAGGAAAAAGAGTTATTAAGAGCTACACTGAGCTAATCCTGATGTATGGAAGAGTATAATTGGACAATTAGCAGACAAGGGAGGAATTATGTGGAGGCTGCAGAAATGTATTTATTGAAGAATGATGAGAACACTGTGGACAGATAGAAAGAGCAATGACACTTTCTTGAAAGAAGTTAACTCACAAAGAGAACTGGTTACTCGTATCAGAAAAAGACAGTCCACTTTCTTTCGGTATGTCACGAGAAGGGGAAAGCTGCAGTATGTCATCACAACGGGAAGGTTGGAGGAGAAGAGAAGCAGTGGGAGACCATGTGAGAAGGTGCTGGATAGTTTGACATCATAGCATTGAGGAACAACAGTATCAGAAATGATTGGCAGCATACAAGACAGAAGGCTGTAGACAAATATGATCACCAACGCCACAAGGCATGAACTATGAGAAGATTGGCAGTACATGAGACAGAAGGCTGTGGACAGATATAATCACCAACTTCACAAGGCAATGCTATAAGATTGGCAGCACACGAGACAGAAGGCTGTAGACAGACATGATCACCAACGCCACACGGCATGGACTATAAGAAGAACTGGTAGGTTATTGTTTGTTCGTTAATTTTATTTGTTGTGACTTTGTCATTTAATAATAATTCATATAAACTTACTTTCAGGAGACCGTTTGTGTTAAAACAAACAGGAATACCAAAGTGTTTGAATATGAAAGGTCAGAGTTGTTTTTTTCTGTTGATTTTTTTTTTTG
Source organism: Cepaea nemoralis (assembly GCA_014155875.1). Lineage (NCBI taxonomy): Eukaryota > Metazoa > Mollusca > Gastropoda > Stylommatophora > Helicidae > Cepaea > Cepaea nemoralis. The sequence goes on along the minus strand of JACEFZ010004771.1, from coordinate 235,344 downwards.
GAGAGAGAAAAGAGGGTATAGAAGTGCAACATAGAACCTGTACTTTTGTGTAGATGTGATGCGTAGACAATGAGCAGACAAGATGAAAAATATAAAATGGCAGTGGAAATGTGGTTTATGTGGAAAATGCAAAGAATACCATGGACAGACAGAAAAACCAGTGAGCAAGTCCAGCAAGAAGCAAATGAAAGCCATACACTGATTAGAGAAATTAGACATAGTCATAATTTTTTAGGCACATTGTGAGAAGAAAAGAATTAGAAAACTAGGTGACAATTGGAAAGGCAAAGAAGTAAATATCTGGATGGCCTGGCCACATTTCATGGTCGAGACAAGAACACAGAGCTGACCCGTGACTCCGGTGATCGTGTGAGATGGCGAAACATGACAGCCCACACTTATTGGCGTGGCACATGATGATGATGATGTTTTTACTCAGTTATAATATTATCAACTCCTTTTTCATCTCTCTCCTCTTTTATTATTTTCTGCAGGGCAGAATGTAATTGTCACAATGTTCTTCTTAACCTTGGTTGCTAGGTCGACCTAGCCTAAAATTGGTACCAGGAAATTTCCAGGAAAGTACAGGCAGCTGTAGTGATATTGGCCAGATTACCCATCAGGTGCTGATGTCTCTAAGAATATTAGTCTAGCACCATACTCCCAATATGCCTCAAGCCACGGAAAAGGATCATTTACTTTGTACTTGTTAACACCAAGCTGCGAGGATATTGTAATTTATCCTCAGCTCCTATGTCGAGCCAGTCTAAAATGGGTACCTATGACATTTTCTGAGAAATAAAGGTGGCATGATATTGGCCACACCTCACATCATTTGCTGATTGGTCTAAAAATATGGGGCTAGCATCATTTATATGTGTCATATTGTGAAAAGAATTCTTTTATTTTACCTACCTGATAAAAAAGTTTGTTGTGTATCCTTTAAATGACGCCACAGTCAACCTTAGCACTTTTTGGTTGTTTGTGATTTATTGTCAAGTTCACGTTCAGTAGTCTGCCATTGCTTTCTGAACAACCGGTATGACAACCAGTGCAAGGCAGTCTGCTTCCAAATCACCTGCAGCTTTGTTTTGAAAGCAGTATGCAGGAATCGCAAATTGCTTTTGTAACCCCTTCACCACAGCGCTACACTACCTAATACCTACTTGTATTTTATAATAAGTTAGACATGAAAAATGAAAACCGTAAATGGATTAGAGAAGTTGGAAGCAGACTGCCAAGATTTTGGGCACATTATGAGGAGAGATAGACGAGAAAACTTGCTGACAAATGGCACAATTCATGGGAAAAAAGAGCACAGAGAAGGCAGAGTGTTAATTACCTGGATGCTTGGTCACGTGATATAACTGGGATAAGAACACAGACTTATCCATGACTCTGGTGACCATGTGAGATGACGAACCATGGCCGCCCACATTCGTGAAGGTACATTAATCAGCATGACACATGATGATGGTTATGTTGATGTTGGTGAGGATGATGATCTTGATGATGATGATGATGTTGATGTTGGTGATGATATTGATGTTGTTGATGTCAGTGATGATGTGGTTGTTGGTGATCATGTTGATGTTGATGATGATGTTGGTGATGATTTTGATGTTGGTGTTGTTGATGATGGTGATGATATTGATGTTGGTAATGATGATTGTGATGATGATGATGGTGAGACATGACATTGCACCTTCTGTTGGAAATCTCGAGATATCGAGAAGCATGATTGCCCATGCCAGTCGGCAAGGCACTTGATGATAACCATAAGTACTAAGAACCTCTCCTGCTCACCCTACTTATTACTTATACCTTCTTATACCTTCTTTCAAAAGTAATGAAACGTCTCTTTATTTTTATGTTGATAGAGTGTTTGGCCCATCTGAGAAACAGGAGTCTGTGTTTGATGAAGTCCGCCCAATGCTTCAGTCACTGCTTGATGGGTATGTTGCATATACCATACCATACCATACCATACCATACCATACCATACCATACCATACCATACCATACCACACAATAAACATTATACTATACCTCACATCTATGTTATACACCGATTGTCTGTTTGATTTACAATCATATTTTGTCATTATTAAGTTCTTTCTTACAGTAATGGTTAATGCTTGTGTGTAAGTTCTTTGTTACAAGTAATGGGGAATGTTGGTGTGTAAGCTATTTCTTACAAATAATGAGGGATGTTGGTATGTAAGCTGTTTCTTAAAAATAATGAGGAATGTTGGTGTGTTAGTTTTTTCTTACAAGTAATGGGGAATGTTGAAATGTAAGTTCTTTCTTACAAGTAATGGAGAATGCTGGTGTGGTAGTTCTTTCTTACAAGTAATGGGGAATGTTGGTTTGTAAGCTGTTTCTTACAAGTAGTGGGGAACGTTGGTGTGTTAGTTCTTTCTTACAAATAATGGTGAATGTTGGTGTGTTAGTTATTTCTTACAAGTAATGGGGAATGTTGGAATGTAAGTTCTTTCTTACAAGTAATGGAGAATGCTGGTGTGGTAGTTCTTTCTTACAAGTAATGGGGAATGTTGGTTTGTAAGCTGTTTCTTACAAGTAGTGGGGAACGTTGGTGTGTTAGTTCTTTCTTACAAATAATGGTGAATGTTGGTGTGTTAGTTCTTTCTTACAAGTAATGGTGAATGTTGGTGTGTTCTTTCTTACAAGTAATGGTGAATGTTGGTGTGTTAGTTCTTTCTTACAAGTTAGTTAGTTAGTTAGTCGAGGTTCCAACTTCACGGCAACGGGTTGTCCCCATTATGCTCCATTCCTGTGCCAGTGAATATCACACAAAATGCTCCCCACTGTCCAATGTGAAAAGTGGAATAGACAGGAGTCTCGGCAATCAAACAGCCCGCACAGGTACACTATGCATAATGCCGCCGCCAGAATGCCAACATGAAATTCATCCACGAAAACCAGCAGTTCATCATCGATGGACTCAGCAGTCACCAGAAAAACCTCACTGACCTGGGTTTTCTCACATGGCTCAGTCTTTTACCACAGGACGACCTGCCGAAAGTGTCGCACAAAGCACGAACTCCGCAGCTTCAGCGCCGCCTGAAAATGCACTCGTGAACTGAAAAGGCAAATCAGTCAAGTCAGCAACAGTTGGTAGCCATTGTTCCGAACATGCAGGTCACTGTACAGGACAGATGTATAAGCATTCCACGCACATTTCACAGCTCACAGTGTCACCCACGCACTCAATCAGTAGCAAGGCGAAGGAACCATGTACTACCAGTCCAACATGTTGGCGACCGGAAGTGTTAGTTCTTTCTTACAAGTAATGGTGAATGTTAGAGTGTAAGTTCTATTTTACAAGTAATGGTGAATGTTGGTGTGTAAGTTCTTTCTTACAAGTAATGGTGAATGTCGGTGTGTAAGTTCTTTCTTACAAGTAATGGTGAATGTTGGTGTGTTAGTTCTTTCTTACAAGTAATGATGAATATTGGTATGTTAGTTCTTTTTTTATTGGTTAGCAGGGTAGGGGTATCCCCTATCAAAGGAGATGTAAGACGCCTCCTTTCCTCCGTTAGTCTACGGGATACCCTTGGGCAAGGTGGAGTACCCATTTAGCCCCCCGATCAGGGTTACGTGAAGCCATGGAAGCAGGTGGTGGATGGAGTGTGAGAGCAGCCGACAGATTGTTGTTGGTTATGGTCTTGCACTCTGCGGCGATAGGCAGATGATCTCATCAGTAGAGACAATGGCTATGGCCACCGACTAATACAGTCACTGCCAGAAGGAAAGCAGTGGCAAACTACCTTCTGCAAAACTTACCAAGAAACCATAGCAACCATGAAAGAAAACATAATAAGAAAGAGATCTGGTGGCGAGACCCCCAGGCCAGGCAGATCAGATAACATTGGGGAAGAGTGTGACACAGTGACCAGTACTAGTAATCGTGATGACGGAGTTAATCCTGACTGTGTTACCAAGGAAATCCCCTGTGTCAGACTAAGAAACAGAGTGAGAATAGCAACGTGTAATGTGAGAAGTCTGTATGAGGGAACGCTTAGAGTAGTGTGTGATGAGATTGAGAGGTTAAACATTCAAATTTTAGGAATTAGTGAACATCGCTGGAGCGGCAAGGGACATTTTACAACTGAAAATGGAAGTATTTTCATTTATTCTGGTAGAGACGCCGGAGGCCAGAGTGGAGTGGCATTTTGTTTAGATAAGACAACTGCAAAATCTTTAATGGGATATAATCCAGTTAGTGATAGAATTCTCACTATTAGACTTAAAGGCCGTCCCAAAAGCACAACTCTCATACAGATATATGCACCTACTTCAACAGCAGAGGAGGACGAAATTGAAGATTTTTACATCATACTACAAGACACATTAAATAAGATTGGTCATAATGATATAACAATAATAATGGGAGATTTTAATACAAAAGTAGGTGCAGGAAGAGCTGAAAATGAGAGACACGTTTTAGGAAAATTTTGATTAGGAAATAGAAATGATGCAGGTGACAAATTAATTGAATTTTGCATAGAAACGAGTTAACGATAGCCAGCACGCTTTTTAAACAACATCCAAGAAGACTCTTCACATGGAAGTCAACGGACAGTATTACCAAAAATCAGATAGATTATATTTTAATACAAAGAAGATGGACATCAAGCATAACATCTGCAAAAACCCTACGAAGTGCAGACTGTGATACAGATCATCAGTTATTAGAAGCAGATCTGAAATTAAAACTCAAAAAGCTTATCCGAGGACCAAGGCCACTTTGTTTTGATCTCACAAAAATACCAGATGCATACACTGTAGAAGTTAGGAATCGCTTTGGGGTCTTGATGTCTGTACAAGAAGAAATGACACCTGATGAACTGGCAGTACAAGCTAGAGATATCTTGATAACTGCAGCCAAAGATTTAATTCCGACCAAGAAAAAGCAAATTAAGCCATGGATTACATCAGACACATTAGAATTAATAAAACAATGAAGGGAACTGAAACAGAAAGGAGGTGAATCCGATAACAGCAGGATGAAGTATAAATCTTTAACTCGAGAAATAAGAAAGAACACAAGAAAGGACAAAAATCAATATATACAAGATTGCTGTACCAGAATAGAGCAATATCATAAGACTGGAAGAGATTATGAAATGTTCAAAGAAATGAAGTTATTGACAAGAAATGTTCAACCTCAATTGAATGTTATCTGTGACAAGATGGGAAATACTTTAACAGAATCTAGACAAATTCTAGAAAGATGGCGGGAGTACTGCAGTGGAATGTATGATATGAGTGATAGTGAGGATATGAATGAGATACATGAACCAATGGCAGCAGAGACAGAACCTGAACCCTCATTAGATGAAATTGCTTGGGCTATAAAGAACCTGAAGAATGGTAAATCACCTGGATGTGATGAGATACCAGCTGAACTAATTAAAGCGGGAGGAGAAGAAAGCAGTACACATATATCATGCATTATGTCCAAAGATTTGGAAATATGGTATATGGCCAAAAGATTGGAAGAGAACTATCTTCATTCCAATACCAAAAAAGGGTAACCTGAAATTATGCACCAACTATAGAACTGTTGCACTGATCAGTCATGCAAGTAAAATTCTACTAAAAGTCATAATGGGAAGACTTCGTAAGAAAATGGAAGAAGAGATTAACATAGTTCAAGCTGGATTTAGACAAGGAAGAGGAACAAGAGATAACATATTCAACATGCGTTTAATAATAGAGAAGTGCAGAAAATTTAATGTAAACCTATTCTCATGTTTTGTGGATTATTCAAAAGCATTTGACTGTGTACAACATCAGAAACTTTGGGAAATCATGAGGAATATGGGCTGTCCATCACATGTAGTACAACTCATAAAAATGCTCTATCTAGACCAACAAGCAGCAGTTAGAATAGATGGCGAGGCATCAGATTGGTTTGACATCAAGCAAGGAGTCCATCAGGGCTGCGTGCTGTCACCCTATTTGTTTAACCTGTACGCCGAAAATATAATGAGAAATGTAAGAGATGATATAAACAGGGAGCTATATGATGCCCTAAATATCGGCGGTCATGACATACCGGAGATTCGATATGCTGATGATACAGTATTACTATCCACAACGGGACGCAGAGGTGTTTCCAAGGCACCAGGGCCGGGTTATATACTGGCCAAGACCTATTGACGCGTCCACGTCGAGCGTCCTGGGCAACAGGTCCCTTCGGGGTCCTGGCTAAAGTCAATAGGATCGCCGATTCCTCCGAAGTCGGAGAGTGTCTGCCTGTACGGCGAGGAACCACCAGTCTGCACACCAATAAGCCAGACATGGGACAACGGATACTCACGCAAAACTCAGGTCCTGTATGACATCACACTGATGTTGGACAACAGGATGCCTTCATCCGACATACAGGACTTCGCGTTGGAGCTCAAGCCAACGAACACAAGCAAGCAAGCAACTATCCACAACACAGAATGGCATAGAAAACCTAATAGCTTCAACCCAATTGAATAGTGAAAATCACAACTTATATCTTAACATAGCAAAAACAAAGATAATGCATACAGATAAAACTACTATGGAGAAAGAAATATACATTAATGGGGAAAAATTGGTGGTAGTGGAAAATTTTGAATATCTTGGTTCATTGATTACCAACAACGGTGACACAATGAAAGAAATTAAACGGCGACTATCAATTGCTCTTCAAAGACTAAAACAGCTGAATAAATTATGGAGTGGGACAGATAGAACTACAAAAGTTAGATTTTTAAGAGCAAGCATTTTTCCCATTGCAACATACGCCTGTCAGACATGGACACTTACTAAGCAAGCTGGACCGCGCATAAAGCCTTTGAATATAAATGTTATGGACGAGTTCTAAGAACATCTTGGATAAAGAAAAGAACAAATGCATTCATACTTCAAGAGTTGAATATTGAAAAAGGTTGGCTATTAAAGACGATAAAACAAAGAAAATTGAAATATTTTGGTCACTTGAAACATCACGAAAGTTTGGAGAGAACAATAATGGAGGGATATATGCCTGGGAAGAGAGGAAGAGGAAGGCCAAAGAGAAGATGGGTGCAGGATGTGGTGGATGATCTCCAGATGGGTGTATCAGACGCGGGACATCTTGCTTATGATCGAGAGGTTTTCCGGAAGGTTGTTATGGGAGCAAGGTTCTGCAAAGGACATGCTACTGAATGAATGAATGAGTTCTTTTTTACAAGTAATGGTGAACATTGGTATTAAGTTCTTTCTTACAGGTAATAGTGAATGTTGTATATAAGTTCTTTATTACAATTAAGCTGAACAGTGCATAAACGCCTTTGAATATAAATGTTATAGACGAGTTCTAAGAATATCTTGGGTAAAGAAAAGAACAAATGCATCCATACTTCAAGAGTTGAATATTGAAGAAGGTTGGCTATTCAAGACGATAAAACAAAGAAAATTGAAATATTTTGGTCACTTGAAATGTCACGAAAGTTTGGAGAGAACAATAATGGAGGGATATATGCCTGGGAAGAGAGGAAGAGGAAGGCCAAGGAGAAGATGGGTGCAGGATGTGGTGGATGATCTCCAGATGGGTGTATTAGACGCGGGGCATCTTGCTTATGATCGAGAGGTTTTCCGGAAGGTTGTTATGGGAGCGAGGTTCTGCAAAGGACATGCTACTGAATGAATGAATGAGTTCTTTTTTACAAGTAATGGTGAACATTGGTATTAAGTTCTTTCTTACAGGTAATAGTGAATGTTGTATATAAGTTCTTTATTACAATTAATGGGGAATGTTGGTGTGTTAGTTCTTTCATATAAGTAATGGGGAATGTTGATGTCTAAGTTCTTTCTTAAAAGTAATGGGGAATGTTGTATGTAAGTTCTTTCTTACAAATAATGGTGAATGTTGGTGTGTAAGTTCTTTCTTACAAGTAATGGGGAATGTTGGTGTGTAAGTTCTTTCTTGCAAGTAATTGTGAATGCTGTATGTAAGCTTTTTCCTGCAAGTAATGGTGAATGTTTTTATGTAAACTGTTTCTTACAAGTAATAGTGAATGTTGGTATGTAAGCTATTTCTTACAAGTAATAGTGAATGTTTGAATCTAAGCTGTTTCTTAAAAATAATAGTGAATGTTTGTATGTAAGCTGTTTCTTACAAGTAATAGTTAATGTTGGTATGTAAGCTGTTTCTTACAAGTAATAGTGAATGTTGCACATTGAAACAATATTTCTGTTTATAAATACAGAAAACAAATGATTTGTTTTATCACTTGTTATTTTCCTTCAAACTAAAGTAAGATTTAAACCTCTTACATCTGTGAAAGTTTACATCTATGTTACCAGTTGAAACCATTAAACAATTCTCTGTTATAAATACAGAACACTCCCTGTGGGCATTGGGCCAGTTTAGCAATGCAATGCCTGCAGATTCTGGAGGGAAACTAACCAGCCTAGGCATCATGCCAGCCAGCCCACATGTGCTGTCCTGCATCCTGGTTTCATCGTAATATGCCAGGTCAGCATGGGTGAATGAATAAGAGCACTCGTTCTTAAACATCCAGTGTCGCTGATGCCGAAGTAGGGGGTTCAATCTATACACCAGTCAGTTGGACTAAAAATGTTAACTTCTTGTCCTTGACTTGGGGATGTAAATTACAAGTACCACTTAAATCGCAGTGGGTTCGTTTGATAATGAGGGACACTGGTTATAGGGAAAGCTAATCCACATGCAAAATTAAGTCCATTGCTACTAGAAGTAGTGGATGGACTATGCTCAAGTTCAAAAGCGAGCAAGCGCCAAAACAAAATCGTAATATGCCTTTGTTTTTGCACATTCTCACACTGTAAAAGGCCAGAGAGTAGCACGATTTGCCATCCAAAGTGTCAGTTGTTAAAATGTTTTTCAATTTTGGCCTCCATGAAGTCACCATGCTAGAAAGAGAGTACTGAAATGCTATATAGAACCAGTTCTACTGTATGGCAGTCAATCATGGAACAAATTAGGAAGAGCTAAGGAGATGTGGTTTCCCAGATGAATGTTATGAATACCTTGGATTGCCAGAGTAACTAACAATGATTGCTTGAGAATGGCTAATAAAGGTCCATCATTATATACAAATGGTGAGACACAGTGTTATATGGTCATGTAATGAGAAGAGAAGCATTGGCAAAACATCGTGACAACTGCAAAGATCAGTGATTGAAGAGGCAGGAGCAGACCAAGAGAAATGATTCTGGATGGACTGAGATGGTGACTTGGAGAAGTAACTTCAGTGGAATTGATCCAGAACACAAGGGACTGAAATCTGGGGAGATACAGGGGCACCTACGCCAGGCGGCAGGGCCCATGATGATAATGATTAATTATGATGTCTACGTCACATATTAAATTAACAATAATATAAACACGCAAATATACATTCGTGCACACATGCATGCACACATGCCTACATTCTCTCTCCCTCTCTCTTACCCTCTCCTCTCACTATCTTCCTCCTTCCCCTCCCTCTCATTCCCTCCTTCCTCTCTCCCTCCCTCCCTCACTCACTCTCAATCCCTCCTTGTCAGGTGTAATAATTGTATAAATATTGGCCTCCACTAGCTACAATGTCTGCATCATGGCCTATGGACAAACTGGCAGTGGAAAGACCCATACAATGCTGGGCAGCCACCGCAACGAGGAATACCACCTGAGCCATGATGCCCACCCTGATGAAGGCGTCATACCACGAGCTACAAGAGAACTGTTTCGGTCAGTGAATGTTGTGATGTAAGCTCTTTCTTGCAGCCGATGAACTGAGTTTGAGAGCAGCCGATAGATGGTTATTGGTTATGGTCTCAAGTTCATGATGTCAGCTGACAGATAGTTATTGGTTATGACCTCAAGTTCATGATGTCAGCAGACAGGTAGTTATTGGTTATGGCCTCAAGTTCATGATGTCAGCTGACAGGTAGTTATTGGTTATGGCCTCAAGTTCATGATGTCAACCGACAGGTAGTTATTGGTATTGGCCTCAAGTTCATGATGTCAGCCGACATGTATTTATTGGTTATGGTCTCAAGTTCATGATGTCAACTGACAGGTAGTTATTAGTTTTGGTCTCAAGTTCATAATGTCAACTGACAGGTAGTTATTAGTTTTGGTCTCAAGTTCATAATGTCAACTGACAGGTAGTTATTGGTTATGGTCTCAAGTTCATGATGTCAGCAAACAGGCAGTTATTGGTTATGGCCTCAAGTTCATGATGTCAGCTGACAGGTAGTTATTGGTATTGGCCTCAAGTTCATGATGTCAGCTGACAGGTAGTTATTGGTTATGGCCTCAAGTTCATGATGTCAGCCGACAGGTAGTTATTGGTTATGGTCTCAAGTTCATGATGTCAGCTGACAGGTAGTTATTGGTTATGGCCTCAAGTTCATGATGTCAGCCAACAGGCAGTTATTGGTTATGGTCTCAAGTTCATGATGTCAGCCAACAGGCAGTTATTGGTTATGGTCTCAAGTTCATGATGTCAGCCGACAGGTAGTTATTGGTTATGGCTTCAAATTCATGTCAGAGAGGATCTCTTTATATCAGAGGCTGGAAACATTTGACCTATAAAGCCTACAAAATCATTAGGTCTGGTCCTGCAGATGCAAGTTAAGTTTTGTAAATGTTACATAAGTAATGACAAATATCCCACTTTGAAGAGACGGGCATTGAACTATGCATCTTCGTTCAGAATAGCTTACTGCTTCGAGAAGTTCGTTTTCACAACTTACCATTGCAAAGAGTCATTTCTGCTTTAGACAGACCGAAGCAAAATGGAAAAAGACTGTTTTGAGTAGTAACATCATCAATACATCAAGTAGCAACATCATCAATACATCAAGTAGCAACATCATCAATACATCAAGTAGCAACATCATCAATACATCAAGTAGCAACATCATCAATTAAACAAGTAGCATGATCATCAATACATCAAGTAGCAACATCATCAATACAACAAGCAGCAAGATCATCAAACCATCAAGTAGCAACATCATCAATACATCAAGTAGCAACATCATCAATACATCAAGTAGCAACATCATCAATAAAACAAGTAGCATGATCATCAATACATCAAGTAGCAACATCATCAATACATAAAGTAGCAACATCATCAATACATCAAGTAGCAACATCATCAATACATAAAGTAGCAACATCATCAATACCAGCTAACATCACATGCCTCACCATAGAGAAGCAGTTCCAGTCTTCACATTATGAGTAGATCATCACTGATTGGAGAAGATGGTGCAGCAGGGAGTGACCAGAGGATCTGGACAACATTCAAAACTTCAAGGAAAGACCAGGCGGACATATAATCAGACTGCTACTGGTACCATTAGTAGTGGGACTCTTCGATGGCTGTTGCAGATGAAGATGGAGCACAGATGGGAATGTCTTGAGTGCTGTGATATCGTTTCTTAACTGACCTCAACTAAACTCGACATTATGGATGAGATAATTAAATGTTTGTCCATATATAGTAGGGTGAATTTGTAAGTTGATAAATTTGTATGGCCCGCAAATGATGTTTTAAATATCCAAATGTCTCTCGGCAGAAAAATGGTTTCCCAGCCCTTCTTTGTAGAGACAAAGACTTAGGTCACTAACCTGTTTGGTCACTGCCAAGAAGGAAAGCAATGGCTTCTTTACAGATTCAAAACAATGTATTCCCGTAGTGAATTTAAACACAGACGCCATAAACAAAATATTGCACAATTTATTGCCTGGCTTACTTCACTGCATCTCGTCAGGTGCATACTGCAGAGTTATATGTCATGTGAAGTGAAGAAATAAATGATTCTTTGGCTGAAATACTTACTGCTGAAGTACATAGTCACTTATATTCTTCTAATGTGTGGAGCGTTTTCTCCACGGAAGTCTAACACTTAACAGGGAGTCCTTCTATTTACATAGCAATGGTTGGAATCAACTAATATATAATGATTCAATATATTTGAGCAAGCGATTATTGTTCATAGAATGCAGTATACGAAAAGTGGTTTGTTAACTCTGTAATTGCTAATCAGCAGATGTTCTGTAATGGCCGAATTCGAACGTTTTATGGCCTGTTGACTGCACAAGGATTCCTGAAGAATGATTAACTCTCGTTTCCACCCAGACTTCTATGTCTTAGGCTACTCGATTTGCTAATTGTCTTTCCATTCTACCTGTGTAAGCCACTTGGCACTCACGCTGGAATTGATAAATGCATTTTCATTTGGTGTATGGAGACAATAATCCTTTCACAGATAGAGTAAGTATCAGGGTGGTGTTATATCTGATCATTGGTTCAGCAGCAAAGAATGTTCGGCTTATTGCTGTTTTAAGTTCGATCATACCTAGAAAACTATTACAGTCAAAGTAATTATGGAGAAAGACTGTTACAGGGAGAACATTCTGGATAGGACAAGCCACTATATGATGGAGTTCTTTCTTAAATGTAATGATGAGTGTTGTTGCTTAAGCTCTTTTGAAAAGTAATGATAAATGTTGCCGCTTAAGCTCTTTCTGTAAAGTAATGATGAATGTTGCAGCTTAAGCTTTTTCTTGATCAGGCAGGGTGTGATAATTGATTGGCTCATTCTCGTGAATCCCAAACATCACATTATGCATCATTATGCTTTTTACATTTGGTCAATAACTACTAAAAAAATATGCGTCAATGAGGGATTCAAATAAATGACCATGGGGCCAACAGGCAAGCATGCTATTGGGGCTTCCTACCATGACAGTGGCCCCACTTCAATCACCTGCAGCCAAATAATGATTTATTCTGACCTGTACATCTCTGGGGCTGGCTAGGCCTGATAAATTGGGTACAGTAATATTGTAAGCATTTGGCGGGAAAGAACTGAAGGCGGTGAAGGGAACTGGCCACCCTACTTCATTATGCCATGGCCTAGAATATGTGAAGCTCTAGCACTTTACACCCCGGTGGCAGTGACTGTCATGGGGTTATCTTTAACTGATTCAGTGCCATAATACATTATATCGCTAAATGAGACCTGTCTTTTGGACAGAAGGATGATTTATCGCCATACGGGGATCATCATGTTATTTATTTTGTTCCTGGTATCCTTCACAATTTAAATGCTCAGTGCACGAAAATGTACATTATAATACTTGTTCTGTAAACATATCCATATATTAGATGGAGTAAACATCTTTTAAAAGATGTGTACTGAATCAGTTACGGCAGCTAACTATTTCTATTAGTTATATATAATTTCCATCTGGGCATTGAGTTGCAGCTTGTTGACAGTGAAATGCCCGAAACCTGTGGAGGACACATGACCACCCCAGGTCTAATCCCTGTCAGATTGTATCTACAGTGCTGAATCATGACCTGGTTAAAGCCTGATATGGTGGCGAACCACCTACCTCGTGGTATGAAGGTTGTGGGTTCGATTTTGGGCTACAATATTTGGTTCACGAGTGCAATTGGGGGTCGTCGCTGGAGCTACAGAGTTTGTGCTTTGTGCAACGCTTTCGGCAGGCCCTCTGTGGAAAGAGACCAAGCCATATGGGATAAAACTTGGTGCAATGAAGTCAATCTTCTTGCCATTTAAACCGCCTGTTTTACACCCTAAAATGTCAAGTCGACAATACTGGTCTTGCATTCGGCACTGGGTCGTGAATTTGTTGAGGGCAAGGAGCGCTGTGCCAGACAGTTGGTATTTTGGTACCGGCTTGGGAGACAAATGTCTGCACCAGCCTCATTTTGACAGATGGAAGTCTTGTTTCATGGTTTAGAACCTGACAGCCAATGCATGAGGATTCAACTATCTATCAATCAACCAACCAACCTACTAAACAATCAGTCAACCAAGCAACCAACAAATCAACCACCAATCAGTCAATCAACCAGTCAATCAATCAATCAACCAAACAGTCAAACAATCAATCTACCAACCAACCATTCAATTAATTAATCAATCACCCAATAAATAAATAACTGATCAATCAGTTAACCAACTACCCAATAAACCAACCAATCAATCAATATTTAACTAATTCATTCTAAATAATTTGTTTCCTTTTGTAATTTTGCATTTTTATTTTGCTCCTTGTTCAGGCTGATGGAAGAGAAACCACTGGGCACCCACAGTATAGAAGTCTCAGTGGTTGAGGTTTACAATAACGACATTCGAGATCTCCTGAGCCGAGATACAAATGCCAAGCATGATGTGGTCACTGGCAGTGATGGTCAAATGAGTATCCCCACTGTAACATCTAAGTATGCTAGAACCATGAAACATGTTTGTTGTTTATTATTGTTTTGTTGTCTCTCATCTCTTCTTCATGATCATGAGGTTTCATTTCTCTCTGACGTCTGATATTTTGATGAAGTTGATGTTGCTTTTATTTTTAATTATTGTACAGCTGTTTAAGCTTTCCTCATACATCTATATGTCTTTGTCTGTCTCTCTTACCGTGTATTTTCCCATATAAGGCTATAGTCCATCTCTTCCATTGATATCCCCTATCAATTTCATTTGTCCTTTTCTTTTGGTTTTGATGTTTTTCATGTGACATCACACGGGCGAGCTAGTGAATCTGATAGCGAACTCCGCTGGTAGTGACATCAGTGTTGTCGGGCGCGGGTTCGACGCATGGGCTCATCGCTTGCCACAGTGAAGAAAAGACTACAAATATATAGCAGTCATGTTGCACTGCAATACAAATATTTTGTCAAAGGTCATGGGTAAGTGGGAAATGTGCTTCCAGATTGTTTAATCATTTTTGTTTATCTTCCACATATTTCTGAAAGAAACTAATTAAAACCTAAAAATAAAAACTCAAATATAGTGAGGCATTAGCAATTAGGCAGTTCCAATAAGTTTTATTAAAACAGAAAGAGTTCATGTGAACTTTGAAATTGTTGTGGGAATAACAGATGCTTCATATATTGAACAATACCCATGACTATGTGTTTTAATTGTCTCAGCTGAAGTATTGTTCATTTATTCACTTCATATGATATATAACTGCAGTATGTACCTGACGAGATGCAGCAAAATATGCCAGGCAATAAATTGTGCAACATATTATTTGTGGCTTCTGTGTTTAACTTCACTTTATTAAACTAAACTCAGTACTGTTATGTGGTGAAGTGGTCAGGCTGTCTGCCTCATGCTGTGAAGGTTGTGGGTTTGTATTCAAACTGCGTCTTTCAGACACAGACCACAATTGTTCCAGAGACAATTGAGAATCATGTTGGAGCTATGGAGTTTGTGCTTTGTGCGATGTTCTTGGCCGGCGGATTGTCATTCAGCAGCGAGAGACTGTACCAGATGGTGTAAACCTGGTGCAATGAAGTAGATCCTCTAACTATTAAACTTTAAACTTTTTAACACTGAAGAGTAGAAATAGATGTGACTGGCACCTGGCCATTTTGACAGGTGATAGTTTATAAAATGGAGTTGTACCTCTCCATAGCACACAGCCTTAGATGAATTTAGAGAACATGTGTTGCCCATGGAGCATGATCCCTCTCTCGACCTGCCTAGTTTACTCCTGAGGACAGTTAACACCAACACGTCTGGAACAAAATAAGTTGCAAAAGCTGTTGAATCAGCAAAGCAATGCTCTGACTGTCTGACTGTTGTAGCTTCCATCCTAGACCAGATGCTGACAAACGCTTAGGGCGTGGTCTGCACTGCCATGACATTTAGTCTTTAGGTTGCATTTCCTCGCACTATGGTAAGGCTTGTACCCTACCAGTTGCACTCTTCTGCTCGAAGCCATTGGCACAATGTGGGGTGCCGGATTTGGTGAGCACTGTCCAATATTCAGAGCTAACATAAAGCAGATAGTATTGTCTACTGTTATATAGTAACTCAGTCATATCCAACTAAGACCTCAGTTTCAGAAATAGAATCACAGTGAGTAAATTAATATAAGTTTTGGCATGTTTCTTATTTCAGACAGGTTGACTGCATAGATAGAGTGATGAATCTTGTTCAGTTTGGCCTCAAGACAAGGCAAGAATCAGCCACTCAAGTACATGAACATTCCAGCCGCTCACACCTGATTGTCACTTTAACTGTTACTTCGGCAGCTCAAAGTGTTTTTGGCAAATCAGCTTCATTGGAATCCAACTTATGCGAAGGTGGAATTTTAATGTGATTTTTAACTTTATACAGATCATTAATAGTATGCACATAATCCACAGACACATGCACAGATACGTGCACATTCACACACCCATGTGTTTACACACCACACACACAAACAGGCTAATACACATACATATATGGTAAATGTCTTTAACTTCAGCATGCATTTATGTAAGGTTTACTTTCTCTAGACTGATCCTATCCAAGTTAAAGTAAAGATTCTCACAGTTAAAGTAATGATTCCCACAGTTAAAGTAATGATTCCCATAGTTAAAGTAGTGATATCTTTTTACATGCCTTGAGGTGTATTGGGTATATGGTGTTAGCCCCATATTTGTATAAACCAATGGGCGATGTGGTTAGTATCACACTGACCTCCTTTGTTTCTGAGAACATTTTCTGGTACCCATTTTAAACTAAGGCTTCTGGTCCAATATGGTGAATAGACAGGTGAACCATTAACCCTTTACAGGGCAAAATGTCCATTTGCGGCTGATCCCTTAAACGAGCAGATCGGCCGATCGCGCCCGATACTATTAATGCATTGTAAAAACACGATCTCTCTGCTTTCCGACACTTCCGACAGCTACTTTCGCTTTTGCCGATAGCTTGACAACATTTGTAAACGCTTACTATGAATTTGAACGGACTTTTACGGACTTTTTTTTATAGTTTTCGGGACTTTTACGCTTAGTTTTTTCAAAATGGATTTCGGCGATTCTTCAAGTGATAGCCGATATTTCGCTAGTTTCAATTTAAGTGACATTAAAGGGCACGAAGTTGACTATTAATTGCAGCTAGATATCAGTGAAAAGCGTTACTTTGCATTAGCAGTCTGAGTCGGACTTTAAAGAAAGTGATTATGATTCTGAAAATGTGTTTGTAAATTGCTGTATAGATGACGGAAAATCACAAACAACATGTTGTATTTCGTAAATATTTGTGTTCATATATGGATTACCGACAACAATCACGTGAGTAACATATTCTGCATGCTTTTCCCTTCATTGTGTTGTTTATTTAACTAAAATCGGTTGACTAACACCTTATTTGTGATGTTTTTACTAACGCAACCCGAAATTTTACCGAACCTGAAAAAATCTTGCCCATTCAGGGCTAAAAAATGGACAAGCGTCTGCCCTGTAAAGGGTTAAGGCCTTGAAGTGTTTTTTTTTTTTGCTTCTAGCTACGGTTTACTTATGCATTTTTCTCATTTTTGACTTGTAGTTCATGACTCTGTTGCCTGACTACTAAGTTGAGTTTTTGGTGCAAGACTGTGAGCTGTGGATTTCATGTGGAATACTTGTTCATCTGTCAGTGGTAGTTTGTGTTGTAAACTGCATGGAAAACAAAAATCGTGGATGGCCTGTCTCTAAACTAGCAGGTTGTCTTATGCAATAATGCATGTGCAGCTGCTGGTTTTTCTAGTCACTGCTGGTTTTTCTAGTAACTGCTGCTTCTATTAGACAATGAACTGTAATTATAGTGGTGGACTGTTGTGTTGGCACTCTGGCGGCGACTATATGCAAGCATGCATGTGCCCACTGTTGGTTTTCACAGAAAGAACTAGTTCTTTCTTTTAATTGCTCTTTTACAGTTCTAATGTCAGTACCTCAGTGTTGTGTCTTTGTAGCAGAGGTGCTTGAATGTTCCAATGACCTCAAGAACTACGTAGGCTACTGTTAGGATCTCCCGTGTTGGGCAGGCCAACGAATAAGGACCCAATGAAGAGAGACACAAACCTGCTGCCTTGTAGGTAGACAGGGGACAGTCAAAGACTAGGGAACACAGACATGAAAAAATGTCATAATTGGAAATTGGAATTTAAGGTGATGTACAATGACGATTTGTCAGCATTATAGAATAATGTAAGACCCTAGCCTTGGTTGGCAACTGGTCTAAAATCAAAGCTCCAACAGGCAGACAGCTAGAGCATTGCTTTGATGATTCAGCAGCTTCTTCAGCTTGTCTTGCTCCAAATGTATTGGTGCTACCTTTCCTCTGGAGTAAACTAGGCAGGCCGAGAGGGGGAATCATGCTGCATGGGCAACACATGGTCTTTACAATACAGCCCAGGCTTTGTGCTATGGAGAGGTATAACTCCATCCATGGTTTGGTTGTAGTTATTATG
Source organism: Cepaea nemoralis (assembly GCA_014155875.1). Lineage (NCBI taxonomy): Eukaryota > Metazoa > Mollusca > Gastropoda > Stylommatophora > Helicidae > Cepaea > Cepaea nemoralis. Next base: position 217,046 of record JACEFZ010004771.1, on the reverse strand, counting down.
CCTTTTTGAAGCACAATGTAACAAACTATCATGTGTCAGCACAGCCAGGTGCCAGTAAGAATAATGTGTAACACTTGCCTCAAAGTGTGTAAAAGGATCTGTTACATTTATTTTTAAACCTACTTAAAGGATGTTATTTTTAAAAATATGTATCTCTTTGTTTTATCAAAATAGGAACTATGTTATGGAATAAAATTGCTAATGAAAAACCCAAGAATGGTTTCAGTTCAGATGAACCGAACTCTGTAGCACCATTGAAAATCTTGAGTAAAGTTTACCTCCTAATCTACATTCTAGCACAGTATTTACACCTGGGAAAGTAAGTTACTCATTCCTTAGGCGAAAATGGCATCTATGGCAATTGGGTAGTGAAATCAGTTTGCAGGTGAGTTGGAAGCAGACTGCCTTGTGCTGATTTTTAACAATGGTATGAGCATTGGTCATTCAGAAAGCAATGGCAAACTACTGAATGTAAACTTGCCTAGCAAATCACAAACAGCCAAATAAGTACTGGGGTTGATTGCGACATCCTGTAAAGGGTATGTAACTGAGATGAAAACAGTTGTGTTAAAAAAGCAAAAACACATAACCCGCTGCCATATTTAACCAGAAGTTCTGTAAAGGATATGTTACTGACTGAGATGACAAAAGTGGAGTTAAGAGAGCAAAAAGCACACAACCCGCAGCCATATTTGACCAGAAGTTAGATTTAAACACAATGATATCTAGTCAACCAACACAGAACTGGTGTCATTGACCACCATACACCCAGGAAGATACTAAGGAGGGGATCTGAGCACTTATGGATTGAATGGTTCAATGTGTAGTGAGAATACTCTGATGACTAACTAACTATGGAATACAACTTTGACCAGTTTTATTCTAATCTCGATTACTGTTTTGCATCTGTCATATTAAGTTATTATATTATATAACCAAAATATGTGAAAATGTCCAATTTGTCTTTTCATAATATAATGTTATATATTGTTATTGCACATTTGACCTACCTGGCAATGGCATGGCAGCCAAGAAAGGAAAAACCCAGTCTCAGATGTGGACTAGTGACCAGGCACCTGGCAAATCACAGGCACCAGCAAGTGACCAGTGGTCAAGTCAACAGCCAGTGGTCAAAACCAAGTTGCAGCTGGTTGACCTGGCAGGCAGTGAGTGTGTAGGTAGGTCATCAGGTACTGGAATATTTGTTAGTTTCTGGTAGCTGGATCTTGTTTATTTTATAGGTAAAAAAAGTCGCTTAAAAGTCGACACTGTCGACTTCATTGCACCGGGTTTTATCCCATATGGCTCGGTCTCTTTCCGCAGCGCGGAAAGCATCGCACAAAGCATGAACTCCGTAGCTCTAGCAACGACCCACAGGAGTCTCTGAAAAATTTCACTCGTGAACCGAAGAATGTGGCCCGGAATCGAACCCACAACCTTCGGAGCCCGAGTCAAACGGTTTGACCACTTCACAACGGAGGCTCCCGCTGTTATAGGTATTATAGGTTATTATATAGGTAATAGCTTTTTATAGGTAGATTTTAGTTACTTGTAGGCAGCTTTAAGTTACCAGTGGGCAGCTTTTAGTAACTAGTAGGCAGCTTTCATTTTCTGGTAGGCAGCTTTTAGTTACCAGTAGAGAGCTTTTAGTTTCTGGTAGACAGTTGTTAGTTACTAGTAGGCAGCTGTTATATACTTTTAGTTTCCTGTAAGCAGCTTATTGTTACCAATAGGCAGTATTTAGTTACTAGTAGGCAGCTTTTAGTTACTTGTAGGCAGCTTTTAGTTTCTGGTAGGCAGCTTTTAGTTTCTGGTAGGCAGCTTTTAGTTTCTGGTAGGCAGCTTTTAGTTACCAGTAGGCAGCTTTTAGTTTCTGGTAGGCAGCTTTTAGTTTCTGGTAGGCAGATTTTAGTTACCAGTAGGCAGTTTTTAGTTTCTGGTAGGCAGATTTTAGTTACCAGTAGGCAGTTTTTAGTTTCTGGTAGGCAGCTTTTAGTACCAGTAGGCAGTTTTTAGTTATAAGTAGGCAGTTAGTTTAATTTTTTAGTTTCACTTAACTAACTTGGGAGCCTCGCAAGGCCGATACACCACAAACATCCTGTGTCATCGATTGCACGGCACATTTAGGAAACCTGTCATGTGATTGATAGAGACAGTGTGTTCTGCATGTTGTTTAATACACAAAATAGTCGCTTGTTAAAGTTTGAAGAAGCCATCATGATTAATCTTCATAGGCCAGTTTTGTGCAAAGACATGATAGTCAATTTAAAATTACCATGGCAGACAATTGAAATTACTGTGTGAAAATGTGTATATTTTAGCTTGAAGGATTTATCTAATTATTTTACTTCATGTTGTGTGAATTCTGTAGTATGTACCTGGTGAGATGCAGCGAAATATGCCAGGCAATAAATCGTATAATCTATTGTTTGTGTCTTCGTTATTCAATACTAGCTTTCAGTTATATACTGTTACTAGTAGGCAGTTTTAGTTACTAGTTGGAAGATTTCAGTTATACGTAGGCAGAGTATAGTTACTAATAAGCAACTTTTTAGTTATTAATAGATGGATTTTTGTTACTTGCAGGCAGATTATAGGTGCTAGTAGAGATTAAGCAACAATTAGGATATAGTGGGTTAATGCAAAAGTTGGATGGGACAGAAGGGTTAAAGGACAATTAGGATATAGTGGGTTGTAGCAAATGATGGATGAGACAGAAAAAGTTGAGAAAAGCAAATCATGTATGGGAAAACCCATAAATGCTTGGTGAGTTATGCGGTGCAAAGTGAGTTAATACATAATTTGTTCTTTGTTATCAGGAATGTCTGGGGTTAAAGGTACTGCTCTTCGGGAAGCATCATTTATCAACAAAAGCCTCTCTGCCCTGGCCGATGTTCTCGGAGCACTGGCTGAGCATAGAACACATGTGCCGTATCGTAATAGCCGACTGACCCACTTCTTGCAAGATTCAATAGGTAAAAGTACTCTACCTTCTTAAAATGAAATGAAACTGTTGCTATTTCTTTATCAAGGAAGTGATCACAAGTAGAACAATAACTATGTCCAAGCACTATATTTTCTCATTCATCCTTCCTCCTCTTCTTTTTTTTCTCCTCCTCCTATTCCTCTTCTTCTTCTTCCTTTTCCTCTTCTTGATCCTCCCCCTCCTTCTCCCCTCCCCTCCCCTCCACCTCCTTTTCTTCTTCATACACAGTCGGATGTCAACATGAATATATCCAAATAAAGTGGCAATCAACTTGAACTTGTTAACATCGCCATAGATTTTGTCATCAAATGGAGTGAGTGTAAATCAAAATAGTTTTCTCTGTTATAAATATGTTGGACACCCCTACAACAAATGTTTAGTTGTCATTTTACAAATTCCACATTTACATTAATCAGTGTCTCATACTTTAAGATTGATTAAACATGTGATATTTCAGCCTGTTGTGTCCGGTGCAGAGTCTGAAGATTGTTACTGGTTCTCTTCGATGGAGTCTGTAATATTCATGCTACACTTATCATTTGTTAAATGACTATATTTCCCTTTTTATATTCTCATCTCATTATATCATTCATTGAATCAATTAGGTGCCATCTCCACAATGAAGGTTGGCTGCAATGGATCTCCAACACTGTCTGTCTCTTGCCCTGAATGTACATTCTGTCAGATTGCTGTTCGTCCATCTCTTGATGTTATCTTCCCACTTGTATTGTTGTCTACCTCTTGCTCGCTTGCCTTCAATCTTACCCTCCAGTATGGTTTTTATAAGAGTGTTAAGTCTTTTAATGTGGCCAAAATATTTCCCTTGCCTCTTTATTATTCTTCATCAACTCTCTTTTCATTTGCAGCTTTTCTAGAACCTCTGTGTTTGATTGTTTTTATTTCCATGAAATACGACATATTCTTCTGTACATCCACATCTCATTATATACTAGGCCACAAGTCCAGAAGTTTATCAAATTATAATCATTCTTTTGCTGTCTCCTGTGGTTCCCTCCATGCCCTCTAAATATTATTCATCTCTGTCCCTAATTCTCTTCTCTGTGTGTTTTTAAGTCTCCCACTATTTTGTTTGCTTTGTGGATTCCACTCTGCAGTATGCACCTGATGAGATTCAGCAAAATATGCCAGCCAAGAAATCGTGCAATATTTTATTTATGGCTCTTTGTTTAAATTAACTAAGGAAATAGATTGTTTTGGACTCTACTAAATGCTGCAGAGCCTGTTCATTATCTGCAATGGATACTATACCATCTGCATATCTTGTGCACTTCTACAGCAATAACCTGTTTTCTGGAATTCTCAGGTGGAGATGCTAAGCTGCTAATCCTCCTGTGTGTGTCGCCAGCACAGAGATACATCACTGAATCTCTCCAGTGTCTGGGTTTTGGACAGAGGGCCCGACAAGTTCAGCGGGGCCCAACTAAGAGGAGGCTTCCGTCGTCAGGAGAAAAAGTTGGCTTGGACACCTCAACTGGTAGCCGATCCAGATCTGGGTCGTCATCTAGATGAGGCATTTATTATGACAACCTTCTAAAATCTGCTATTATTGTAATCTTTATTTCTCCCAAATATGTGATGAAAGAATAAAGTTAGTTGCAAGTCCTTTAAGGGATGTCACAATCAATCCCAGCATTCATTGGCTGTATGTTGATTTTCTAGGTAGTTTAACTGATTCAGTGCCAAACAAAATAGTAGGTTTGATTCAAATATGGTGTACAAACAAATGAACAAGTATTGTAATATAAAGTTCAATTCACAAAATAAAACAAATAACACGATGACCTTAGTATATCCTATATATCATCCTTCTGTCCAAATGGGAGGTGACATTTGGTGATATATTGTTCTTTGGCAATGTATCAGTTAAGGGTTTTGCAGTTTATAAATGCCTTCTGAATGACCAGTGCTCATACCATTCTGAAAATGTGTGTAAAGCCATTTGCTCCCAAATCGCCTGCAGCCAATTTTGAACCTGATATGTCCAGATTTTGAGACCGTGTTCGTTACTCCTACTGCAATAGCATCGGGGAAGCATAATTTCTTTTTATTCTTTATTGTATTTTTTTTGTAAACAATTCTGTGATTCGTACCTGATCTTCTTCAGTTACACACCACAACTCTAAGTCACTTTACTCTCCAAGCATGTAAATGGTATTACTTTACTGTTTAAATAGATGTTATAATTTAGTCATTATTGTTAGATAGTTGCTCTTAGACTCAATAATTGTTGTATAAAATAGTTATTGTTGCAAATTACATTACACCTCAAACAGAAGTCCTGTTAGAATATAGTTAGAATTTAAACTGGTGTTATTTGAATTTAAATAATTATTGTACAAATGGATGTTGTTTGAAGAAATAAAATGTTTCATTATTAGATTTAAATGATACAGAAATTAAACTTACATTCCATAAAATCTTTACCAAAGTGTACACTTTTCTATAATGTCATCTATTCTAGTTACAGATGTGTATTATTTTTATAAAGTACTGTCGCCATTTGTTCCCATTGGGCCTATGGTGGGCCTCAGTACAACCCTCGAAGCAGGAGCCTGCCATGGATCTATAATATGATAATTAGCAGTGAAAAGGAAAGGTCATCAATGAACATCACAATAATCGGGGAGATACTAGAACAAGTAACATGTTTTTCCTATCTTGGACATGTAATAATAGATGATGGCAAAAGTGAAGTAGAAATCAAAAAGAGAATAGGAATGGCCAATAATGCTTTCAACAACATGAAAGCAGTATTAATATCTAGAGAGATTAACAACGCATTAAACATGAAAATTGTCAAATGTTATGTATATTGAACACTACTGTATGGTGTGGAAACCTGGACACTGAACAAGCAACTAGAAAGTCGAATAGAGGTCCCTGGAGATGTGGATATACAGAAGAATATGTTGTATTTCATGAAAATAAAAACAATCAAATACAGAGCTATGAAAACTGGGAATGAAAAGAGAGTTGATGAAAGAAATAAAAGAGAGACAAGTGAAATATTTTGGCCAATTTAAAAGACATGACACTTATAAAATCCATACTTCAGGGCAAGGCTGAGGGCAAGCGAGCAAGAGACAGACAATGATACAAGTGGGAAGATAACATTAAGAGCATCAAACTGACAGAATGTACAATCAACGCTAGAGACAGACAGTTTTGGAGATCCATTGCAGTTAACCTTCATTGTGGAGATGGCACTTGATTGATTGAATATGATAGAGCCATTACATTTTATAGGTATACATGGAGAAATAGGCAGCCAGTCTCTCCTTCACTTAAATAGACGTCAAACGCAGGCATTAAAGCCTCATTTAACCATGCTTTAACTCATGACTTTATGATTGCAGCTCCCTATCAACTACAATAACACACCCACTGTTCGGAGCCTTAATCAAACAGTAAACTTGACAGATTAATTCGCTCCAAGAAGCTGACCCCAGCTATATGACACCTTAAACTCGTCACCTGCTACTGTTTCTTTGCCATTGCTTGGGCTGTCAATGTCACTTCAGCTACACAAACCACAATTCCTTATTTGTGTAAATTCGCCCACAGCTGATTTTGAACCCTCAGCTTGGTATGTCAGGGAAGTGTGATAATGTGTTTCACTAACCCCTAAGCTCCAAATACCAACGTGACGTAAATTACAAGTACCTCTGAATGTTGGAGTGGGTTCGCCTGATGGCGAGGGACACTCGTAATATGGACAGCTAATCCACACGCAAAAATCAGTCCAGTGCACTAAAAGTAGTAGCACGTGTGTTGACTATAATTTTGTTCAAAGCAAGCGAGCACTAAAAAATGTAAGTAAATATGTAATGTAAAGACAAGAGTATTATTCAGGCAGTAAGGCTTCGCTAGCTGTCTCCCTGGTCCAGGAGTTACAAGAGTTTCTCCATAATCCCATATACTCTCGTGAGTAACGTGGCGTGTGTGAGAATCGGTTGCAGTTCTCTCCACTTCTGTAACTTACAGGGTATGTGAGCTGGTCGCTCAGAAAGCAATGGCAAACTACTGAGCGTAATCTTGCCAAGAAAACAACAATCAGCTGAAATATGCTGATGTTGACAGTGATGTCCTGTAAAGGATATGCAAACCAAAAAAAAAGGCTTCACTAGATCCACAGTGGCTTGCGACAGGTATATAGAGCTCATTACCTTGGATGGAATCTGTTCAGAGGAAGTAAACCATACACAAATGCTTGTCAAATGTGAACAAACTACCTTTAAGGTGCATAACTAGGTGTGATGTTGTTGCAGGTCCTTGCAGGATGTTGCAATCAACCCCAACACTAGATTGATTTACTGGAACGTAAATTTCAGTAGTTTGCCATTGTGTTCTGAACGAGAAGTCAAGGCTGTAGTTGAAGTGTGAGCGCTTTAATCCCTTCTGCCACGCCAACCAGGTGTGATGTATTTCTCTCAAAATAGGAACGAAGTATTCAGCCAGAACTAGCACTTGAAAGAAAAGAAGCATGAACATTTAGAAAATAACAGATAACCTGGCATATTGATGACTTACTGTATATTATTTGAACAGTTGCAGCAGGGTTCTCAATAAAGTGCTTGATCTTAAAATAGACAACAAACAGCCAGCAAATGCTGGGGTTAGTTGCAACATCCTATGAAGGATATGTGGTTAACTCTTATTTACTTTTCTATTTCTGGGAATGCCACAGTAAGATGGCAGCATATTCCTCTTCTTCTAAAGAACAACCGATTGAATGGTTTGGCTACCTCAAGAATGCCCTGGTACATATGCCATGAAAAGCCATTGTAGAAATATATTGTTGTTGTTTGTCCATCAAGAATGATGATGACCATTCATTTCATCCAGTGGGGTTGAAAGTATGGAGCCGTGAGTTCTAAGATGGCTGATAAGGCCTATTTTGGCTAGAAATGTTCTTTGACAATGTGGACAAAGAATGCTTGACGTTACTGGATGAGGATTTTCTGCAGTGGTTTTTCTGTCCTGCCTTTTCTTCACAGCTCTTGCAGTCCTGGTTGCCTCACACGTGACTGCACCCTTGAGAAATATAATGGATACAGAGCAAAGGGAAAATCATGCAAAAGATAGAGAGTGGTGGTATCAAGAACAATCTTAGAGAAATAAATACCAACTTACAAAAAGCATTAGAAAGAGCGTATACAAAGATCCTTACATCTCCTCGCAACACTTCACTGGGGCAAATGGAGGAAGAGAAGAAGAAGATCCCTGTACAATTCTGGACAAGCAGACTTGCAAATGTGGATCATATGCTTAAACCTCAGATCTTGTACTACAAGATTTAAACGGGGATAGGAAATATCGCCAACAGGGGAAATCCTTCACGAAAAACTGGAGGGTTTAAGAAGACCTTAACCAACCATCCCGTCAAGGGTTCATTACTCTTGCTAGAATAAATATATAGCAAGCATAGATCGCTGAAGAAAAAGAATGTAAACAATATAAAATGACACAAAGTAGTGCAGCTTTACATAACAGATTTACGACACATACAGGACGTTGCGGCGATTAGCCTTCATCAGCAAATAAACACAACATATAGTCAAGGAGATCTCCTGTGACTACATCAAAAGGTGACGACAGGACGAGAAGAACAAAAGGATGAAAAAATGAAAACAATGAAGAGAAAATGAGAATTGAAAAAAATGTTCGATCATACTTACCTCACAGCTCCGATCCGTGAGTAACCGAAAGAAGAAAGAGAAGAAAGTAGAAGTCGTTTACACAGACTAAAATTGGTCACACCGCCACTCTAAACAAATAAATTAAAATAGTCAGAACAGACTGGACAGCCACCTACACAGACTAAAATTAATCCAGTCACTTTATCATTATCATCAAATGCCTTGCCGTCTGGCGCCTGCGATCATGCTTCTCCATAAATTGCGATTTCTGACAGCAAGGATGTGTTAACTCAATTTCCATACTATGACACAAGGCTGTCAAGAATGTTATCTCGCTGTCTTCCTCTGTTTCACTTACCACAAATCAGTCCAGTTGTCACAATATGTTCCAGGTTTTGTCCTCTCATAATGAGGCCAAAAAAATGAAGACTGCCTCTTTCTGATGTTTGGACAAGTTGTCTTTACAACTTAACCTCCCTCAAAATGTCCAGATTGCTTATTTTGGTTGTCCAATTAATTTTCAGTATTCTTCTATAAAACCATCTCCCCAGGGCTTCCGAGGATATTTTTCTATTTAGTAATTGTCCAGGATTCGCAGCCAGCCCAGTCACTTACACAAACTAACATTAGTCCAGCGTGGACAGGCAGACTAGCAAATGCAGAACACCAAAACAAACCCGAGGCCATATACTCCAAAGACTGACGTCACAAGACAAAGAGCGGCAGTATAACCAACAGGATCAACTCTTGGAGAGAAACGTTGAGGGACTGGTTCAGAACTCAAGCCTACCGTCCCGCTCACAACCTATACTGGAATACACACAGAGCAAACGTTGATCGCTGTAGACGAAGAAGAAAGAAGGGGGAGAACAGACAGAGAGAGAGAGAGAGAGAGAGAGAGAGAGAGAGAGAGAGAGAGAGAGAGAGAGAAGGAGTAGGAGGAGGAGGAGGAGAAAAAGGTGGAGGAGAAGAAGAGGTGAGCGAAGGAGGACGTGAAAGTGGAAAGGAAGCTGAAGGAGGGGAAGAAGGCGGTGTAGAAAAAGAAGAATGAGAAGCAAAAGGCGGAGGAGAAGAAGAGGTAGAAGGAGAAGGCGGAGAGGAAGGAGGAGGACGAGAATAAGGAGGTGGAGGGCAAAGGGAAAAAAGGGAGAAGAGTAAGAAGGATGGGGTTTTTGTGGCGATATGCATTTTTAAAAGTTAGTCATTAGAATCTGGAAACATGAAACACGAGAGAGCTAGAACGATGCAGTTGGGAGCATGTAATAGCGGTAGCAAAGGGCACCTAATGTTTTTCACGTGTTTTGCATTAACCTTATGCGCAAAATTTTTTTTGATTATCATGAAATCAGTAGGCCTATTAACATCTAGATAGATTAACAACGCATTAAAAAATGAATATTGTCAAATGTTATTATATTCAACACTACTGTATGGCGCGGAAGCCTGGATAATGAACAAGTAATTAGAAAGTTGAATAGAGGCTCTGAAGATATGGATATACAGAAGAATCTGTTGTATTTCATGGAGACAAAAACAATCAAATACAGAGGTTCTAGAAAAACTGGGAATGAAAAGAAAGTTGATGAAAGAAATTAAAAAAAAAAAAGACAAGTGAAATATTTCGGCCACGATAAAAGACAACACTCTTATAAAAACCATAATGGTGAGTAAGGTTGAAGGCAAGCGATATAAGTGGGAAGATAACACCAAGAGATGGACGAACAGGAATCTGACAGAATGTACAATCAAGGCGAGAGACAGACAATGTTGGGGATCACCTGCAGTCAACCTTCATTGTGGAGACGGCACCTGATTGATAGATATGCACTAAATTGTATATTTGAAATAATTCATCTTATCTCTGTCATCGTTAATATGTGCCCTGCCAGATGGCGTAGACGTTCATACATCTATACATTTCTCAGTCTTTGGTGACATCATCATCATCATGCGCCATGTCGATAAGCGTGGGCGGTCATGTTTCGCCATCTCACATGATCACCAGAGTCGTGGATGAGCGTTTGTGCTCTTGTCTCGATCATACCACGTGGCCAAGCTATCCAGATTTTTAATGCTCCGCCTTCTTCTCAATTTTGCAATTTTCACCAATTCTCCAGTTTATTTCTTCTCATAACGTGTCAAAAAATTATGACTGTCTACATTTAATTTCTCTAATCAGTTTACGGCCGTCTTCGTGGCTTAGAGGTTAGCGACTTTTCTCCGTAATCTCGTATACTCTCGTAGGTAACGTGAAGACGGTGAGAATCAGCAGTGGTTCGAATCGCATCGGTAACTTACGGGGTGTGTGAGCCGGCCGCTCAGAAGGCAATGGCAAACTACTGAGCGTAATCTTGCCAAGAAATCAACATACAGCTGAAAGATGCTGGTGTTGACAGCGATGTCCTGTAAAGGATATGCAAAAAAAAAAAAAAAATCAGTTTACGGGTGTCATCTGTTTCTTATAAAACTTGCTCATTGGTGTTTTTTTTTTTGTTTTTTTGTTAATTATGTTCTTTTGCTTTTTTTTTTGTCGTTGTTGTTGTTTTTGTGTGTGTTATGGATCAATTCTATTGATGATATTCCTCCATGCCACCGTCCCAATCCACCCAGCATCACTCCTCTCGGTCTGTCCCTGTCCCTGTCTCTTCTCATCTGATCATTCCAGTCGTCACCTTCTATTCCAATGCCTCTCTTCTCATTACAAGACCAAAGAGTCTCCGGTACTCTGCTGACGTCATGCCACACCATTCTCTCCAGGCCATGATACTGTATGTTCTTAGATTATTCACGTGATTCCACACTATTCACACTACCTTGGCAGCGGCAGCCAGTTGAACGTGATCCAAGTTTCGTTGTTGTTGCTATCTATAGTTGTCTATAATTTCTATAATGTTCAACTTTCATTATAGTGTGTGTGTGTGTGTGTGTGTGTGGTTTTTTGTTTTTTTTTTGGCCCCAATATGAACATCCATATCTCAGTAACCAACTGAGGGAAAATTATGAGATTTAGTATATAACCTTATCATTATGTCCACCCAACAAAACAATTTTTGTTCTGGAGATTTTACAGCAGATTTCAAAGTTTGTATATATGCGGTATATAATTTACGGATCTGAGATGAAATTCATAATTTTAAATGTATTAGTAATACAGCGTAGCCAGACAATCAGCGCTCAGTGTTGAATATTGTACGTTTTTTCACGGGATTGGCCTTATGCCAACTCCCCGCGTTGTTTAAACTAAGACTGTTCATTCAGAGGTGTCTCAAAATGTGGGTTATTTCATGAAACCTGATTAATATGTTTTTTTTTTTTTTTAAAATCTTACCACTTATCGCTAACATTGAAATGTGTGAATATTTTTCAATGGGATTGAATGCGAAATTATACACTTCAAAGAATCGCTATGAAGTTGTACACATATTTTTGTCAAGGAGCTGATCGCAGGAAACCGTTTTATACTATTACAAATTCCGAAAAAGAACAATGCATGTATTGGGTTTGAGTAAACGGGCATTTCGTCGATGGGTGCAAGAATCTGGAATTAAACCACCACGCAATAACCAAACGGTAGGTAGAAAGATTATTGTAGACAGCTTTGACAAAGATGTCATAAGGCGAGCTATTATAAAAATGCTTTAAAAAATCGCTTGATATGCGACAGGGTCGACTTCATTGCACCGGGTTCTATCCCATATGGCTCGGTCTCTTTCCGCAGCGCGGAAAGCATCGCACAAAGCATGAACTCCACAGCTCTAGCGACGACCCACAGAAGTCTCCGAAAAATTTAACTCGTGAACCGAAGGATGCGGCCGGGAATAGAACCCACGACCTTTGGAGCCCGAGTCAAAAGGCTTGACCACTTTGCCACGGAGACTCCTAAAATTATAAAATTTTTGGATTTTATATCCAGGATTATCCAGCATTATAAAAATGCTGGATGCCAAAGAAACTAGTGACTTTAAGAAAACTTAGGGTTTGGTTCAGAAAGAACAATAACATAGAGCTATCCAAAACAACTTTGTGGAAAATTATAAGGACATTATCTTCACTATTTGAAAGTACAAGGGCGGTAGAAATAATCGTTGCGAGCAACCACATTTAGGAGCCATGAGAAGCAGATACCTATGTGAAATAAGGGAAATGCGCAAAGAAAATTATGGCATAGTGTGTTTAGATGAAATGTGGATCAATGCGCACCACACAAGTGATAAGGAATGACAATCAGTGGATAAAGCTGGGGCGACCTTCCCCGACCCAGCGCGTCCACAGGTGGCGGATCGTGGAACGACCTCTAGATATAGAGGTTAGCTGCGAATACCCAATAAGCAGCCACGGACCAACTGGCGGTGGGCACAGAGGGCGAGGAGGGATCTCAGGGTGGGAGTTCCTTAGAAAATACCTCATATGCTCGGAGACGTGCCTGCCAAGCGAGTCGGGGCGCTTTAACCCCTCTCCCGGGTAGGTGGAACCCGTTAGCTTTGGACAGCAGTCAATCTAGGAGACGGAAAACTCCAAATATAAACCCCCAAGTTCAAGGTGGACCAGCGTGCTGAGGAACTGGATGGCCATGGGTTAACTGGTCGTGAACGTTGGACGTCTGGCAGGCGTGGGGGGCGGCACCAGGCGTACGGACTCCTGCGGGACATCCCCTGCCTCTTCCCTAGCAAGCAGGCAATGCTAGGGTGACCGTTTATTTCCTGCAATATCCAAACTTTGCCTATGGATTTATTTAAACACGAGAATCGTCGCCGGAGCTACGGAGCACGTGCTCTGCGCTTGACACATCCCTCAGAGGCTAGCGAAGAGAGAGTGAGGAGGAGAAGACGAGGAAATGGTGTGAGAAGACGGCATAGAAATAGGAGGGCAGGCGCCAGGAGAACAAGACGAAAAGTGGAGAGACTAGGTTTCAACTATGTAAGAGTGGGATACTGGAATTGTCGCAGTGCCAGACATAGAGGTCCTGTATTGGAGAGACTAATATATGATTTTGACGTCCTCATGCTACAGGAGCTAAATACAGACAGATACCATTGCCCTGGGTACGCCAGTTATATAAACCCTACTGGGCAGAAGAGACATGGACAAGGTCTGCTGGTGAAGGAAGGAGTGAAGCATGTGGTACTTGACTTGAGCCAGTGGAATCACAGTGCAAGAGAGGTCCAGGGTATACAAATGGAGATTGGTGGCTTAAGTATATGCCACAGTGGACTGTTTTGTCAGAAAGGAACATTCGGACTGGCTTAAGGAACTGGAGGAATTACTAGGTGATAGGCTACTCATATGTGGAATTCTTCAATGCAAGGAACAGAGATTGGGACAGTAGTGGAGAAAACCGACAGGGAATTGCCCTTGCAGATGCCATGGTGGACTCCGATGTGGTCTGCATAAATGATGGTAGGCCGACAAGAATGGCAATGAGGCCTGGCGATGCAGACACAGCTATTGACTTGGCACTTGTCTCCCAGTCATCAGTCCTTGATGTAAAGTGGACTGTTCTGAATGACCATGGGAGTGACCACATGCCATGCTCAGTCCTGATCTCTAAACCCAGGAAAGTTAAAGCTGGGAGAGCGCGCAAGACCTTCCGGTATGAGAGGACCGATTGCCTTCTTGGATGCCTCAGACAAGGGGCATGCAACAGGACTGTTAAAACTCCCTTTTTGCAACCCCCATGGTGGACCCCAGAAGTAGACCATGCTTGGAAAGCAAAGAGAGCTGCAGTGAAGCAGCTAAAGAAAGTGCGACAGACACTTCGAAGCTCACGAGAGGAAGTGGACACAGCGGAAAACGTCAAGAAAGACAAGGTGGAGGTTTTCAAGCGCTGTGCTGCAGAGGCCAAAAAGGCGAAATGGGAATGTTTCATGAAGGAGATTGGAGGTGATAAAACACTGCGAAAATTCTGGAAACTGCACAGGCAAATGCAGAGAAAAGATCGGCCTATGACAGTGGGAACAATTTATAGAGATGATGGTGTGATCGTGACAATAGACAAAGAGAAAGGGGAGGCGTTTCTCCAGAGATGTTTAGAGCAGACCAATCATAATGATACGGACACCAGGGATGCAGTTAGAGAGGAGTTATCTGGCACCACGAAGAATATGCAGTATGAAGACATCATACGGGTGGAAGATGTTAAACACATTTTGAAAAAGGCAAAAGACACGGCACCAGGGCCCGATGGGGTCAGGTATGGCCACATGAAGGGCTTGAGCGATGCAGACCTGGAGGAGATGACCGACTGCTTTAACCAGAGCATTAGGACAGCATCAGTACCGCAGGATTGGGTGCACAGCTATCTCATCCCTCTACCAAAACCATTCAAGGATCAGTCAAAGCTTAGCGGTTTTAGGATCATCACCCTTCAAAATACTCTTTGGGTAGGGTTTAGAGAAGATAGTCGCTGTTAAGCTGCAGGATTTTTTGGAAAGGGGGAAGCTGCTTCCAAGAGGCCTGGGGAGTTACAGGCCAGGAAAATCCCTGGTTGGTGAACTGGATAGCAGCCGTCCTGCACTCTCGTCGGGTTGCTCTCCGTCTGGGTGCATGGACCTCAGAGCCACATATGTTAACCCCGGGACTGCCACAGGGATTTGCAGTCTCATCGGTGCTCTTTAACGTGTATACGAGCAAGATTGCAAACCTAGAAGCACCAGGGATTGGAAGAATACTAACATTTGCAGATGATATTCTTGCATGGAGCAAACAGCCCAGGAGCTACAGGCGACAGTAGACAAAGTGATTGACTGGTGCACAGAAATGAGTGCTGTCATCCACCCGGAAAAGGCGGCGGTTTTGTGGTGCTATCTGGACAACAGGAGCCTCGCGATAGATGGTAGAAATGTCAGCAGAGAAAACAAACTGAAGTATCTGGGGATCACATTTGACAGGAGCCTATCCTTCAAGGACAATGTGGAGACGGTTGTGACAAGATCTCAAAAGGGACTCAGTGCACTTAAAACTATGGCTGCAATGGACACAGAGCAGAGAATGCTTTTCACACTATACCAGCACTTGATCCTCTCAGTAATTGATTATGGATTGGGTCTGCTCACTGTCTCAGAGAGTCAGCTGGAGAAGTTGGAGCGCATACAGAACGAAGCTATGCGGGTCATTCTGGGATGCACTAGAGACACCCCAGTAGTGTGTATGCGTTACATCCTTGGTCTGCCAACTGTTGCTGGCAGGCTAAAGGTGATGCGGGCGAAGGCATACCTCAGAGTAGCTGCAGACACAGACCACCCACTGCATGAGGCGCTCGGACGCAGTTAAGGGTCAGCGACTGATAAGAGGGAAATCATGGATGGCTCAGGCGGAGGATACGATCAGACAGGTGTGCCCCTTGGAGAACATTAGGCGTGGAGAGGAGTGGGTCTGAGTGCCAGCGGAGCAGTCAGACTTGTGCAGAGTTATAATCACATTAAGCCGGGAGTGCAGGGAGTGGAAAGCAAGGGCCACGGAAGTGGAAATCCAGCAACTAATTCAGGACAATGCTCACTCGGGTGATGTGATTATCTACACAGATGGTTCGGTGTCAAGAGGTGAGAGAAGTGGCTGGGGGTTCATAGCCAAAGCTAATGGTCGACGTTTGGGGTAGGAGAGCCTGGCATATGATACCACAACATCCAGCTTAAGAATGGAGGTGGAGGCGGTCACTGCGGCTCTCAGCTGGATGGAGAATACGACACACACACACATCGTGATTGTAACTGACTCAGAAAGCATGCTGACGAGGGTGAGGACGGGCAGGCTTCGTGCGGAGTGGCTTGCTTCGCTTCGGAGGTCACGGGTGACAAGCATCGCCTGTTGTGCTGGGAAATGAACAGGCGGACAGATTGGCTGGCTCTGCAGAACTTGGTGGAGTATCGATACATGACAAGGCAGATGTGGTTGCGGCCTTGTGGGAGCTCGTGCACACCTCAGAGGAGCAAATGGATTACCATGGTCTGGCAAGAATGAGACAGCGAGGAGTGACGAGGGGATCTGGCCGACGCTCAACGCTCAGAGGAAAGGCGAGACGGCCTTATAATCAGATTGCTACTGGTACTATTAGTGTTGAAACTCTTCGCTGGCTACCGAGGATGGGGACGGAGCACTTATGGGAATGTCCCGAATGCTGTGATGTTGATTCCTAAATCAATCAATCAATCATCAATCAATCAGTGGATGGACAGATAAAGCGATATGTGCCCAGTAGTATAGGACAACTTTTGGTCATGGCCCATGCTGGTAATACGCATAATGGCTTACAACAGAATGGTGGGCTCGTGTTCGTATCAAAGCATACAGACAATAGGGATTATCATAATAAGATGAATGGTAATGTATTTAGAGATTGGATCGAGAATACTGTGCTTCCATCCCTAGATAGACCGTCGTGTCCAATTATGGACAATGCATGATATCAATATTGTTGCCCAAGAAGGCAAAATACCTACAGCATCGAGCACAAAGGGAGCAATAAAGACATGACTCCGAATGGAACACATACCATTTAAAGAAACGTATTTCTAGCTAGAATTGTTGTCCCTTGTAAAACAGACGCCAAAAAGCAAGAAATATCAAATGTACAAGTTGATAGAAGAGCATCGTCATGGGTGCTTGAGACTTCCGCCGTACCATTCTCATTTTATCCCTATAGAACTTGTGTGGGCTAAAATTAAAGGACAGGTGGCAGCTGACAATACTATATTCAAATTGTCTGACGTCAGTATACTAATTTAGTCAGCGCTATTAAATATTGATAAAAGTTAGTGGAAAAATGTGAGGACCATGTGTTGAAAGAGGAAGAGGACTATTGGAGAAAGGATGGATTGAATTTTATGCAACCGAGAGCAGTCATCAACCTACTGGAATCGTCCGACACAGATTAAGGTCTGAGCAGATCGCAGACCTTAATCCACGTGCACACCAACAGGGATATTTTGCTACATATATTCAGAATAATTGCAGGCCCTAAACATTACAGCGTCAGCATAATGTCAATGGCATCAGTTTGTATTCCACAGTGATGAATTTTCAATTCCGCAAGCCCTCAGCGGTGACAAACAACTGTATTGAAAAAAAAAAACAACAACACACACACACACACACACACACACACACACACACACACACACACACACACACACACACACACACACACACACACTAAACGCATTGAATAGCAACAGAAGAGTAATATTGCGGTGGAAACTGACATATAACAAGAAACGTGAGAGCAAACACGTTGTCATATTAGGGGACAACACACGTGCATACGAATCAATCTATAAACTTCAA
This sequence comes from Cepaea nemoralis, assembly GCA_014155875.1. Taxonomy (NCBI): domain Eukaryota; kingdom Metazoa; phylum Mollusca; class Gastropoda; order Stylommatophora; family Helicidae; genus Cepaea; species Cepaea nemoralis. Next base: position 199,121 of record JACEFZ010004771.1, on the reverse strand, counting down.
TGAAAAGAGGACCAACATCTTGGTCGTTAAGAAGAAAGCCCACTACACTAGTTCGTCCTAATTCGATCGTAATCTTTATTATAGGGGCAGTGTCACAACGAATCACACAACATGCTGGTAATTCATTAATTAACCATATTCGCATCTACATTGTGTCCTTTCGTTCTGTCCCTTTCAACCAGATTCGAAATTATCGTCAGGCCTGCCATTGCACTATTTTACACTCACCTATAGTTAACACTTACGTTGTATGTCCATAACTATCCTACTCACGCCACAGCTGCTTGTCGAACTATTCTCTAGGTATCTTCTCCATAGTCGGTTAACTTTGACAACGGCCCATCAATCCTGCTTGTGCTTCATATCCAATTCCTCCGCTATTAAGCCGTGTTTCGTGTCCTTTCTAATTGGTTCTTGGTGGATATCTTCGCATGTTCCTTCATCGTATACTTGAACTGTCTCTTCCCGATGTTAACAATTAACAATTAGCCTCTCAGAATTCTGCCGTGACTGATCTTCCTTCTTGCCGTCCTTCCTTGATCTCTCTGTCTGTCCGTTTTTAACGTCATCGTTTCTAAGTCAGCGCGTGTGCGTTAAGTGTGCGCGCTGTACTTGTTCTTTTAACTTCCCGATAATCTATATCTATACGTGCACTTGCTACATATTTTATCCTGCGACACATGGCAGGTGCTTTTTTTTTGGGGTGGGTAAAAATTACTTTAAAAATCATTTTGGTAACACTAAAAAGCCGAATTTGAACTGAAGCGAGGGAGTAAAACAGTCTTAGTACATTACCGCGCAATATTCAAGTATTTTAACACCTTTAATACAAATTAGTTGAAGTGAGTGACTGCAACGCGCAGGCAAGATGCATTGTGTTAAAAGATTGTTTAAACAAGAATGGACTTGACTTGCAAAGACTAGTTGCACTCGGCACTGACAATGCATCTGTCATGACAGGTGTAAACAATGGAGTACATACAAAATTAACATCCGTAGTTCCTCATCTGGTACTAGTTAGGTGTTTATATCATTCCCTTCAGCTGGCAGTGTCACAGGCTGATGCTGCTTGTATGCCCAGGAACATAGAGTTCATGATTAGAGAAGCATATAACTGGTTTTCTCATTCAAGTCTTCGTCAAGCAAAGTACAGAGAGCTTTTTGCTTCAATAAATGATGGTCAACATCCGCTGAAGGTTGTTCAATTAAGCCAGACACGATGGATGTCCATTCAATCTGCCATGGTCAGAATATTGCAGCAGTGGGTCAAGCTCTGAACTGATTTTGATATAGCAAGACTCAACGTGCGCTGTTATACAGCAGAACTTCTAATTTCTATGTTTAGCGACATGAAAAACTATGTGTATCTCATATTCCTCAAGTATATTCTCGGAGAAGTTCAAAGTGTGAATAAGACATTCGAAGCAGATATGCAGGATCCAACAAAACTACTTAGTGATCTTGTCCAACTCACTGATTCTATCAGTTCAAAGATTGCTATTTTTTGGGGAAAAAATAACAGAAAGTGATGCTATTCAAAATTATATATATCCGAATCCCAATCTAGGTTATGAGTTTGAGAAAGAAATTCGTGGAAGGTGCATCCAGTTTTTAATAGAGCTGTTGACATATCTGTGTTTAAGTTTGCCCAATAACCTTCGAGTGTTGCAGTCCATGTCATGTCTTAGTGGAAGTGAATATCTACAGCCAATGAAGCCCTGTATATTGGATCTTGCTAACATGTTTGTAGAAGATGCAGCTACTCTCACCCGCATCGATTTCCAGTGGAGAAAACGTCATCATATGCAGTGGACACAGACCTCTGACACACTTGGACTGTGGGTAGACAAATAGCCTCATACAGGGATGCCACCAGTGAAAATCCTTTCCAAGATCTTACAGATTTAGCTTTCAATCAATCAGGTGCCGTCTCCACAATGAAGGTTGGCGGCAATGGATCTTTAACATTGTCTGTCTCTCACCTTGTCTGTACATTCTGTCAGGCTGAGATTCGTCCATCTCTTGATGTTATCTTCCCACTTGTATCGTTGTCTACCTCTTGCTCGCTTGCCCACAGCATTGCCTTCCAGTATGGTTTTTATAAAAGTATCGTGTCGTTTAACGTGGCCGAAATATTTCAATTGCCTTCTCTTTAATCTTTAAATCTAAATCTTTAAATTTAGCTTTTACTGTGCTCATTTTATCTCACTCTAATGCGGACGTGGAGCGTATTTTCAGTCAGATGGGAGTTATAAAATCAAAATTGCGGAACAGACTGAGCATCAAGAGTTTGACAGCTGTTTTGACTATTAGATATGGAATGAAAAGATATGGCAAATGCTGTCATGATTATAAACTACCTAAGGATATTCTACGAAAAATTGGATCATAGGAGGCATATACATGTTTCTTTCAATCATCATCATCGCAGGAGCAAACACAGCAGAATATAGCTACAGAAACTGAAGAGGAGATGTCTGACTGGGATTTTGCAGATCTGGAATAAACTTCATTCTAATATTCAGTGATAATAATAAATTATAATGTGCTACTTTATAACATTTTGAATGAATACCGTCAGTGCTTGATTTAGTGCTTTCCCCAAAAATATTATTGCAATTTAGTGTTTTTTTTTGGTTTTGGCTCGAGAGTAGGTCTAATATAGGGATTTGGCGGATCTGGAATAAACTTCATTGTAATATGAAGTGATAATAATAAATTATACTGTGCTACCTTGTTACATTTGTAATAAAAACAGTTGGTGCTTTTTTTTTTTTTTGGTGCTTCCCAAATATTTTTGATGCTTTTTCATCAAAAGGAAGGAGATGGCAACACTGCACACATAGCATTTACTATACCCTTTACTTCTACAAACCCACAATGATCTTCCCCTATTTCAGGTTGTGTTTTCTTCCTCTCTCTTTGCATGATAATTCGTAGCAAAATTTTTGTGATGTGACTCATTACAAAGATTTTGCTACGAATTATCATGCAAAGAGTGAGGGAGAAAATACAACCTGAAATAGGCATGGCACTTATAATGATGATAACTCTAAGGGAACAGAACTCTGACACCTGTAGACGAACCCCGCCAACAGTAATCTCCCATATCAGGACTTCCGTTGTTTATAAACAGGATCAGAAAGAGTGGAGACAGAGGCACATCCCCCTACCTTTCTTAGTTTGTGGGTGTCAGTTTAGACTTTTCTTTTGTCGGTTAATGTAGCCTACATCCATAGACAGAGTATGGAAGTTTGGTTTTAAGTTCACCATTGATGTTGGAAACATTCTTACCGCTTGTAATGTAACGACTTGTCATTGATTTCTTAATCTTAATATTGCAATTATTAGAAATCTTACTCGGTTTCTTGAGTAATGAGTTCATGAAGGACTTTATAATTTATTGTTATTTTTTAAATTTTTTAAAAAATCAATCCACAACTTTAGCTAAACTTTAGCAGGTTCTTATCATGCTGGGCGGTCCTTTAATTCGTTAATTTAGTGCATAAGGGCACCAAAAAAAAACTAAGAAATTATATTAAAAAATTCTTTTTACATTATTAATACGAAGTGTCTATTCATAGTCAGGCAGTGACGGAGTGATCGAGTGTTGGAATCGATGAATTCGATGGATCCAATAGATGTCTTTGTTTACCGTGAATTGTATTTGCCAAATAAAATATAGATGTTCCTATTTAAATTAACCACCTTCTTACTGGCTCAAACTAAAATTGACTAGTGAGCGGACGTGGATATACGGGATTAAGAGCTATGTTTGACACTTTGGGGGTTCTTCTCTGGGAGCAGTGCCCTGTATGTTCTCTCCCGACCCTTGTCCCCACTACCCCCACTACCCTTGTATCATCCTGATCGAGAAAGACAGGGCCAGGAGTCAAGGAAACAAGACAAATGCCTTCCCGTACGACAACACTGGTCAAGACGCCATAAGCAAGATCAGAAGAAGAAAACTAACTTCCTCCTGCAGGAGACAAGAAAGATGGTTGCAGCCACCATGGTGGAATGGAGAGGTAGAGAAGGCATGGCTGGGAAAGAGGCAGGCTGTCAAAGACTGGCAAAAAGCCAGAAAGGCTAACATGCCACAGGTTGAGTTGGCGAACCTGAAGACTGAGGTCCATAGGACGATGACTTTATTCAAATCCTGCGCCAAACAGGCCAAGGCCGAGAAATGGGATGAGTTCTGCAGGAAGGTGTGCTCCGAGCGATCTCTTACGACATTCTGGTGCCTCCATAAGAGCATGAACGGTGCTGCACAACGTAGGGGTATTCCAGACTTTCAAGGCACAGACCTCACATGGAAAAAGTCGGATGCGGATAAAGGTAAGGCCCTTCTTGCACGCTACATAGAGCAGACTGACCAGAAAGACGAGCCCGCCAGACAGAGGACCACAACGACACTCTCTCAGTTGTGCGAGGGGGTCGGGACAGACGAAGAATGCATAATCACAGCTGAGACAATACGTGCGATGCTCAAGAAATCACCTAACACCGCCCCAGGCCCAGACGGCATCCGATATGGTGACCAACTAGTGATGTCAGATGATGACATGGAAGAACTGGCCAGAGAATTCAACACCAGTATCCAGAGGGGTCAGATCAAAGAGGAATGGCTACACAGCTACTTGCTGCCAGCTGCCAAAACCGAACAAAGACCATTCCAAGATAAGCGGCTACAGAATCATTACGATGCAGAACACTGCTGGCAAGCTACTGGAGAAAATTGTAGCACACAGACTTGCTTGTGACTTGGAACAACTCGGCTGCTTCCCGCCCACACTTGGAGGATACAGACGTAACAAAGAGTCATGGCTGAATGCGGCGGTCTTTGCTCAAGATGTTTACGAAGGATTTCAGGTCAGAGAAGAGACATGTGCGGCCGCCATAGACTTAGAGGACGCATACAATAGAGTATCCTTCGAGCACTTGATGCAAACCCTCCTCAGACTGAAAGTGCACCCTCACCTTGTACGATGGATAGCTGCAGATCTGCTCCAAAGGAAGGTGGTGCTAAGATGCGGGAGTTGGTCTTCTGAGCCGATAACGATATGTCCAGGATTGCCGCAGGGTTCACCACTGTCACCAGTACTATTCAACGCGTATACGGTGCCGATCACTGAACAACAGTTGGACGGGAGGGGTAGGACTCTGTCATTTGCTGACGACATTCTCGTGTATCGACAGGGTCGAGATAGACATGCGGTTGCCAATGATATGCAGGGCGAACTAGATCGAATTTCCTCATGGTGTGCTGATGCCGGCGCCCTTGTCAACCCTGCAAAGGCATCGGTTACATGGTTCTCCCTAAACAACCATATTGTGAACACAGACCTGAAATGAAGAACAAATAAGTTGGTATCAACCAATGCTGGTCTGATGATCTCGCTTTAGGCAACAAACAGTCTTTCCTAGGGTTTTTGTGTATTAGGTGTTGGTTACCTGTGTCTTTACCTTGCTGCACAATAACCTGCACACTTGTCTTTCTGTTCTTATCTGTCCTCTACTTTTGTTGTCTTGGGAAAGGCGCTTAGCCACCCGAACACGAGTTCTCTCTCTCTCTCTCTCTCTCTCTCTCTCTCTCTCTCTCTCTCTCTCTCTCTCTCTCTCTCTCTCTCTCTCTCTCTCTCTCTCTCTCTCTCTCTCCTCTCTCTCTCTCTCTCTCCTCCCCTTCTCTATCTCCCTCCTCTCCTCTCTCTCTTTCTTGTCTTTATTACTTTTTTATGTCTTTCAACACATCTTTCTCATATCTCTGTCTCTCACACTATCTTCGTTATCTATCTCTCCCCTCTCTCTTTTCAACCTGCTTCACATATACCAGGTTTTCCTGCACTTTATATGCGTAGCATTTCCTTGTTTATTTGTTAATTCATGAGGCCAGTCAGTCGAAAGCCTGGTGTTTGAATTGCCTAATCATGTCTCTCTGAGGCAACGCATATTACTGTCAGCTTGGACCAGAATTATCAGGACATAAATAGTAGGAAATAGTAGGTCGGTAACGTAAACAAAGATGGATGCCTGTAAACAGTAAGTGTACAGAAACGCAAGTTAACAATTCTTGAACTCGCCTGGGGACACACAATTATTTGTATTGGGGATACCAATCTGGAAAATTATTCTTGATATTTAAACAGCCATACTTCAACTATGTATAAAGTATTCCTTTATTCATACTTCACTATGTATAAAGTATTCCTTTATTCATACTTCACTATGTATAAAGTCTCCCTTATTAATATTATTACTTTTCTTTTACTTTACCTTTCCTGTTTTTACTGTTTAACAGTAACAGAATGAACTGTCCACTTTATAAATTGTTTGAATTTTGATAAAGATCCAATTTGACAGATTCAAATTCTTAAGCTTCATAAAATTATAAGGCCATGGATTGTTGATCTTTCATCCTGGCAACAACAGGCTTTCTAAGTGCCCACAGATTCCCTAGTTTACTAACTCTAATGTATGACTCATTTATGAATTAAATCAGGTGTCATTGAAAATTGGTTTTTCTCAGGAAAAAAACATTTATTTTGGGGAAGCTTTCACCATTTTGTTGCCATATCGATAAAAATTTGCATTTTATTGTCAGCAATGGCGAAGACAGTAAAAGATACTTTTCTGACATTAATTTTAAAGTCGGCATCTAATTTTATAAGCTTCCTTCTTCTTTTACTCTTTATTTCCCCATTGGCCATAGGCCTTAAACCAACTTACTTCAGGCCGTCCTTTACTTAACTATCCCATGCAAAGCATCCTTGACCACTCCCCTCCATAATATTCATTTTTATTAACGCCTGTTCTTATGTTTTTAGGTCTTCTGATTTATGTTTGCCTTGTGTATTTCAGATGAGGGCTTTTCTAGTTATACTGTTCTCAGATATTCTCAATGTACATCCTATCCAGGGTGTTTTTTTCACTTCATGATTCACTGGTATTTGTTTCGTTCTCTCCTTGAGCTCCACATTGGTGATTCTGTTGTACCATTTTAGTCCATCTATTTGTGTAGGCATCAATTAATGAATAGTGAGCTAATTTTAAGGCAAGTGAAGCTTATTGGACTACACTACAAACATTCATTAATTGATCTCATCTCATCTCATCTTGTTCCTCTTGCACCTCAACACAGAAAGGTACACACATCGGCACCTTGCCGTCTTGACAGACGATAGTTTGTGCTTTAAAAAGGGATAATAACTTTTACCTACGGAAGTAGCAAATTTGACTGATAAGGCCAATTTGCGCTGTAAATGTCCTCTCACAGTGGGTGCATGTGAACACGTGGTCATTTCCACCATCATGCACCATCTTACGTCTCACACGCTAGGTGTGTGACTTATCTGCAATAATTTTCTCCTTTGTCTTTATTCCATTTCTGATCTTTGCCCTCCAAGCAACACGTTCAGTGGCGACTTGCTCCCACTGTGCATTATCAATGCCTGTATCAATCATGTCCCGCTTACACACATCTTTGTATCGTAGTAGAGGCCGACCCTGAGATCTCTTACCCATCTGTAATTCACCAAAAAAGATGTCCTTTGGTATTCTACCATCATCCATCCTCCTAACATGTCCTATCCATCTAAGTCTACGAAGACTGAGCATGGAATAAACCGTCACACAACCTGATCTTTCCAATACTTCAGTATTTGTGATTTTGTCTTGCCACTTAATACCAAGAATTCTTTGCAGACACCGCATATGAAAGCTGTTTAAACGTTTCTCTTGGTGTGAGTAAGTTGTCTAGGTTTCACTGCCATAAAGAAGAGTACTAAGGACACAGGCTTGATAGACAAGGACTTTTGTTTTGGCAGTAAGCTTCCTGTTCTCCCAGACTCTTTTTCTTAACCTGTTCATTGTTGTTGCTGCCTTACCAATCCGGATGTTGATTTTCTGATCTAGGGATAATTTGCTATTTACCACTGATCCTAGATATGTAAAATGGTCTACCATCTCTAGTTCGGCGTCGTCAATAATGATTGATGGTACCCCATGTGCACCTTGTGACATAATCTGTGTCTTCTTTTTGCTAATTGTTAAACCAAATTCAGAACAAGCATTGGAGAATGCAGATAGTAGACATTGCAATTCTTCCTCAGAGTGGGTCGTAACTGCAGCATCATCTGCAAAAAGCAACTCTCTGATCAGTACCCTCCTAAATTTGGTCTTGGCCTTCAATCTCTGAGCATTGTAGAGGCCGCCATCTGAGCGTGAGTGAATGTATATATCACCATCCTGATCACGAAAGGCATATTTCAGCAGAAGTGAAAAGTATATTCCAAAGAGGGTGGGAGCTAATACACAACCTTGCTTAACTCCACTCTTGATTTCAAACTCTTCCACAATGGACAGAAGAGTTGGTGGGTAGCCAATCTTCTTTAGTGCTTTGAACAGACCCTCATGACTGACCAAATCAAATGCCTTTGCGAGGTCGATGAAGGCAATAAACATTGGTTGATTCTGTTCACGGCATTTTTCTTGCATTTGTCGCAATGAGAATATCATATCAATGGTAGACCGGTTCTGTCGAAAGCCACACTGTGATTCGGGGTAGACTTGATCTCCTATGACTTGAAATCTGCGCAGAACAATTCTGGCAAATACTTTTCCAACAATACACAGAAGTGAGATACCCCTATAGTTGTTACAGTCGCTTTGATCGCCCTTGTTCTTGTACAGCGTTATGATGCTTGAATCTTTGAAATCCTGTGGGACTTGTCTTTCTCGCCAGCATAGCTCTATTAGCTGGTGGATCTGTAGCGTGAGTGTGTCTTGCCCACTCCTGATAACCTCTATTGGAATCCCATCCTTACCTGGAGCCTTGCCAGATGCAAGTTCATTTATGGCACACTTAACTTCTGTTATGGTGGGAAGTGTGTCCAGGTGGTCAAGAGTTGGTAGAGAGACTATGGCGTTCAGGGCATCATCCGCTAGTTTGGTCTCACTTGAGTAAAGCTCCAAATAGTTCTCTACCCATCTGTCCATCTGCTGTTTCTTATCAGTGAAGATTTCTCCAGTCAAGGTTTTCAATGGTGCACTTCTTTTGATCACTGGACCACAGGCTTTCTTTATTCCTTGATACATGCTTCTTATGTTTCCCTTATCACTTGCGATTTGAATGGACTCACATAACTTGATCCAATAATCATTTGCACACTGCCTGGCAGCTTTCCTAGTTTGCTTTAGCTCACTCATTGTGTTACGCGTTGGTCTTTCCTTGTTTCTTAAGATAGCTATCTTCTTCTTATCAATCAAAGGCTGCAGAATCTCGCTGTTTGCTGCAAATCAGTCCTGCCTCTTATGATCCACAGTGCCGTAAACCCCTATGGCAGTTTTATAAAGAGTTTCCTTAAGTTGACCCCACTTTTCATTTACTGTACAATTTTCTGGTGTTTCAGTGAAAGCGTCTTCAAGTTGCTGTTGAAACTGAAATCACTTTTCAGGATCGTGAGTGTTAATAATATTAATCCTGCGGCTAGATTTGTGTTTAGCTGTGTAGATTCTCTTTGGTCTCAGTCTAACCCTTGCAACAACCAAAGAATGATCCGTATCACAGTCAGCACTGTGGTATCTTCGAGTCAATGATATATGGTTCAGATGTTGTCTCCGTGTGATGATGAAGTCCAGCTGGTGCCAATGGCCGGATCTTGGATGTTTCCATGTGACCTTATGCATCTCTTTTGTTTTAAAAAAGGAGTTTGTAATACATAGGTCATTACTGGTGCAATGCTCCAGCAGCCTTTGCCCATTTTCATTCATGCGACCGATGTTATATTTTCCAAGGCACACTGGCCATGAACTCGAGTCCTTGCCCACACGAGCATTGAAATACAGAGCATATAAATGTAGTCAGATTTTGGAACTGCCTTGATCATGGAGTCTAACTCCTCATAGAACGAATCCTTCACATCACCAGAGGAATCGAGTGTCGGTGCATATGCAGTAATAATGGTGGCAAAACCACAAGAGGTTGCCAAGCGTAGGGATAATAATCTTTCATTTCCTCCTGCTGGAATTTCAATCATTCCCAGTAGCGAATTCTTCACTGCAAAGCCCACACCAGTGTTGCCTTTTTTCTGCCTGCCCTCTACCCTTCCAAAAAAGGTGTAATTGTTTTCCCTGAGTGACCCTTCCTCAGCGAGGTGAGTCTCCTGCAGGCCAGCAATATCAATGTTAAGACGATTGAGTTCGGCATCAATCACAGCCGTTTTTTTCACATCGTCAATATTGGTCAAGTCAGTGGAAAATCCTGGACACATGGTTCTCACGTTCCAGGTTGCAAGCCGTAGCTTGAGGTTTCTATTTTTATTTGTACCTGGTGCCTTGGTTTTACAGCCTCGCAGGCTGTAGAAAGGTACAAGAGAAACAAGATGAGATAAGATCAATTAATGAATGTTTGTAGTGTAGTCTTCTACGATTCTAAGAAGAAGATTCTGCGTTCATCCGGATTTTTTTTTCCGGATGTGACTGCGTTGTGCCAGTTTACAGCAGAGCTGCGTTCTTGTGCCGTTAGGCCGACACATCCGACTTCTGCGGGCATTTTTTGACCGGTTTAACCTTCCTGGGGTAGTGTAGTCTGATACGCTTCACTTGCCTTAAATTTAGCTCACTATTTAGCAGAACATGTGTTCATACAGCTTTAAATAGTCATATCCCTAAAGGGTCATAAAAACTATTTTTTGGCTGACATTACCCTTCCATTGTCAAACATGGATGTTTATTGCAACTAGTTAATTTGTTGTGTATCCTTTACAGGACATAGCAGTCAACTCCAGCTGTTTGTGATTCCTGGCAAGTTTATGTTCAGTAGTTTGCCATTGCTTTCTGAACGACCAGCACTCATACCATTGTTTGAAAACCAACACAAGGCGATCTGCTTCCAAATCGCTAGCAGCTGTGTTTCAAACGTGGTATGCAAGATTACAAATTGCATTCATAACCCCTTTGCAATTTTAATTAATTAAGTTGCATGTGCTTCACAAGACGTAGCAGTCAACCCCAGCATTTTCGCTGCTCATGATTCCTGGGCAAAGTTTACGTTCAATAGTTTGCCATTGCTTTCTGAACGACCGGCTCCTTTACCTTTTTCGAAAAAACCAGCACTGCCGTGTTTCGAACCCAGGTATACTGGCTCACAAACCGCGTTTGCAAACTCTGAGCACAAAATCATAACAACAGAGATGAGATGCCTGAGAAGAGCTGCTGGAGTAACTGGTAGAGATTGAATTAGGAATTAGGAAATTAGAAGAAAACTAGGCCTGAAACCAGTCATACAAATAAATTATTAAAGAACAACAGTAGAGAGAGAAAAAGCTGAGCATAATTCAGCCCCTGTTTTCAGGAGCCAGCATATTTGTGTGTGTGTGTGTATGTGTGCGTGCGCGCAAATATGAGCAATAGATTAAATGGTTGGCCACCTCATAAAAATGCCCTAGTACCATCTACCACAAAGAGCCACATAGAATAAATGTAATGGATACAGAGCAAGGGGAAGACCACATAAAAGATGGAGTGATGGTATCAAGAACAACCTTAGAGAAATGAAGACCAACCTACAAAGGGCATTACGAAGAACACACAAAAGATGTTTGCATCTCCCCCTACACTTCACTGAGTTAAGTGGAGGATGAGGGGAAGAAGAAAGGGAATGGGTTAAGCAGAATAACATTAGTCTCAATTATGTGCAGCACCGTATAGGTTTAAATAACATTATAGTAAATTAAATCCATAACACTCAATATTTCATCATCATCATCATTTGCATGTTTGTCAGTTATAATTTTGCCAGATCCCTTCCATCTCATCTCACTTATACCTAGGATATTCATTTTCATGCTTTCCATTTCACTATAACATCGTTCAACTTTCCAAGCTCATTTAACGTCCTATCATTCCATGTCAGTCCATATCAATATTTATATTGGCATATTCTTAAAGTATGTTTAATTATTACCTATAAAAATATGGCCGCCAAATGCCCAATACACTACCAGAGATGTGTAAAACGCTAGTTTACATTTTATTCTAACTTGTAAGTACTTTTTATTCTAACTTAGCAATTACTTTTTATTCTAACTTAGCAAGTACCTTCACACTTCAGGGTAAAAGATAATAAGTGGGGGAAAAACATTATCTAAATACATAACAATGTTTCCCATAGCGAATTTGAATAATGAAGACACTAACAATAGATTGCATGAATTGCATGAATTATTTCCTGGCTTATTTTGCTGCATCTCGTCAGGTATATACTGCAGAAATCACCCAACATAAGCTAAAGTAATTAGGTAAATCCTTCAAGCTGAAATATACAGCACACATATTCACACAGTAATTTCAATTGTCTACCATAGTAATTTTAAACTGACTATTATGTCTTTCTGTTTGCACAAAATTTGCTTCTGTAAATTAATGGTGATAGCTTGAACCGGCTTTAACATGCGTCCTTTTTGTGTGTTAAATAACATGTGAAACGCATTGTCCCTATAAATCACGTGACTAGTTTATATCCTTGCATATCCTTTACAGGAAGTCACAGTCAACCCCATCATTTCTTGGCTGTTTGTGATTCCTGGGCAAGTTTACGTTCAATAGTTTGCCTTTGCTTTCTGAACAACAGGCACTCAAACCATTGTATGGATACTAAGGTGGTCTGTTTCCAAATTGCCCAGAGCTGTGTTTTGATTGTGGTATGCAGAATTATGAATAGCATTATTATCAGCAGTAAACATGTCTTTTCTATATTCTACAATTCTAACTATTACATTTTGTTTTGCAGATGTTGATTAAAATGGCGGAAGATCGAGAAATTCTGAAAGAGATTTGGGAAGGAAAGATTCCGGTCTGTTTTGAACTTGCAGAAGAGGAAGTTTACACAGTTGAGCATCCTGATCCCTTCTTTGTAAGAAATGGATACTTTTTGTTGTTGCGTTGATATCTTAATATTTCCATGGTTGCATTGTTGTTGTTTTCTTCCATTCACTCACTTTGATCTCAAGCATAGGGTTCCAAATGTTGCTGTTATGTTCCGGGGGCGGGGTTGATGTGAGCGCCCAACCTTGCATAAATACCCCAATGGCTATTTGCATACATACATTGTCCCTTTATTTCTCAACGTAATTTCCACCAACATTGATGCACTTATCCCATAGTTTTATTAGTTCTCCAAAACTGGCTGCATAGAACTGCTTGCTCCGTTTTATAAACCATGTTTTCACTTCACATTCAACTTCGTCATTCGCGAAATGTCTCCCGGCAAGGTGGGTTTTCAATGGACTTATCCCCTAGCGATTTCCAGTAAAGCGGTACATAGTTGGGTAGAAAAAGTTATGAGGGTGAGTCAATAAGTAAGTCACACAGTTCTGTGGGATGGCAGGTAAATGAGAACAGGGCACACAGATCTATGCAGTCGGTTTGGGAGAACTGATAAAACTATGGGATAAGTTCATCAATGTTGGTGGAAATTATGTTGAGAAATAAACAGACTTCTGGTAACCAGCATGGCGGTTAGGCATTAAACCTCTACGGCCTCTGGAGTATTTATCCTTGAGGCTGTGGTTTGCGTTTTGCATTTTCCTCATGTTGGACTGGTAGTATATTTTTATATGGTTCCGTCGCCCTGCTACTGAGTGAGTGCGTGGCATGACTCTGTGAGCTGTGATATTCACGTGGAATGCTTTTACATGTCCACTTTTGTTTGTACAGTGACCTGCATGTTCGGAACAATGGCTACCGGCTGTTGCTGAATTGACTGATTTGCCTTTTCGGTTCACAAGTGCATTTTTCAGGAGACTCCTGGGAGTCGGCGCTGGAGCTGTGGAGTGTCATAATCTCCCCACCAGTTCTACCGCATCGTCGTCAACGACGCCTGGCAATTATGGCCAGGTCCGCCTGTGAGCGACACTAACCACGCTGTGACAGGAATGGTCAGTCGGTGCATGCGTGGGACATGAATTCCATGCAGGGACACAACCCCGACTGGCGAGAACTCACAGTGGTTAGCGCCAGACGGCTGGGGACTGTTGTACAGGACAGACGGATTGAATGGTGCTCGTATGACTTGTGTGTATGAAGCTAATAGATAGAAAGCCTGTGTGAGTATAGGAGACTGTGCGCCTGGTATGTAGGATTGTGAGTTGTATACATTGCATTTATATATATCTATTGATCTAGTGATCACTATATATCTAGTGATTACGAGCCTGTGTTATTACTGAATGCAAGATTCTGACAGGAGTTCGTGCTTTATGCGGGTCGCCCTGCGGATAGAGACAGAGCCATGTGAGAAAACCCAGGTCAATGAGGTCTTTCTGGTGACTGCCGATTCATTGACGATAAACTGTGGTTTCCGTGGAGGACTTTTGTGTTGGCATTCTGGTGGCGGCATTATGCACAGTGTACCTGTGCGGGCTGTTGGATTGCCGAGACTCCTGTCTGTTCCACTTTTCACATTGGACAGTGGGGAGCATTTTGTGTGATATTCACTGGCACAGGAACGGAGCATAATGGGGACGACCAGTTTCCATGAAGTTGGAACCTCGACTAACTAACTAACTATGTTGAGAAATAAAGGGACAATGTATGTATATACAAATAAACTGGTTTCAAGTTGTTATCGTGTTTAGTTATTTTTCTACAACCATTTGTGACTTACTTATTAACTTACCCTCATAACAATGCGAGCTTCTAAGTCATAATCTGTTTATCTTTCATTGCTTTTCTAGTTCCTTTGTTATTTTTGTGTTCTTGTTTCTAATTTCTAGCTGGCTCTATGGCGTTGGGGTTAAGAATGCAATTTGTAATCCCACATACCATGATTGAAAAACACTGCGGGCAATTTGGAACCAGACTGCCCTACGTTATTTTTCATACAAAGGTGCTGGTCTTTCAGAAAGTAGTGGCAAATTACTGAACATAATCTCGTCAAGACATAAACAGCCAAAAAATACTGGGGTTGATTGCTATGTCCTGTAAAGGATATGCAACTAACGTTTTTTTTTCTACTTTCAAAGAAATGAATTCTAGAAAATTAATCCTGGCCAATAAATGCAGAGAAGTTAAATGAGTCAACATGAATAAGCAAATGTCACAGATCTGTTGTCAACAGAGATAGTGTAATTACCATCTCACTCACTGGTACCTTGCTATCTTGACAGACGATAGTTTGTTACATTGTGCTTCCAACAAGGCATAATAGCTACAACCCATGCCGGTTGCGAATGTTTTCCCTCTCCATTGTACACAACCTGCACAGAATTGTAGAGACCATGTGTTGCTCATGCAACATGATCTCTCTCATGGCCTGCCTAGTTTACGCCAAAGAAAAGGTACATCAATACATCTGGAACAAGACAAGCTGCAGAAGCTGCCAGATCAGCAAAGCAATGCTCTGTCTGCCTGCCTGTCGAAGCTTCGATCCTAGACCGGTTGCCGACCATGGCTTAGGACCTGGTCTGCCATGGCATTTAGTCACTCTAGAATAAGGCTTGTACTCTCCCAATTGCACTTTCTCCCGAGGCCATTGTCACAACGTGGGGTGTTGAATTTGGTAAGCACCGCCCAACATTCGGTGCTAACAGAAAGCAGGTAGTACCATCTACTGTCATACAGTAGCTCAGTCATATCAGACTAAGACCTGACAACAATTACCACCTAAAAAAAATTATTGGATGAATGCAGCGGCAGCAGAAGAGGAGGAAGAAAAAAAACCCATATGAATTTTATCTGAAGCTTATATTGTTTGCAAAACTTGTGGTAGAAGTTAAAGTTAGTCTCATAGTAGATACTATCATTGGGGTTTAATACAATCATTGGGGTTTGATACTATCATTGGGTTTTGATACTATCATTGGGGTTTGATACTATCATTGGGGTTTGAAGTGTTATTCTTGGTCATGACATATGAGGTGGGGTAGCCAGTTATGTTTTGCATTGCTTTTAACAGAACATTTTCAAAATTGCCTGGTAACCATTTTTATGAGGCAGGTTCGATCCCAAAGTCCCACTGGTAAAAAAACAATAATCCTGCCTGTTGAGGATTGAACCCAGACCTCTGTTTTAGCAGGCAAGCACACTACTACGACACCTGATTACATTCGGTTAATTTTCTCCATTGTAAATAATCATACATGTTGATCATTCGAAAGACATATCCAGTTCACAACAAGGATACAGTTAAGTAGCTTTTATATTTAAATTTTCATGTTGTGGTTTTCATGTAATGTCAGTTTGTGTTTATTTCTGTGCTGATGAAGGCTTTAGTCGCAACATCCATTTTGTTACTAGTAATCGTGTTCTACTAAAGCTCACAATCTACTTCTCGTTGTCTGGTTATTCATTCATCACAATGACACCAGGCATTTATTTTTCTGTTTTTCAGCTGTTGGTGCCAAGACTGAGTTACTTTCCCCTTGTAACAGACAAAGTCGTAAGGCAGATGGTCAAACATGTAGATCCAGACAACCATGGGGAAATGTGGCTGGAATACGAAAGACAGCCTTTAAGATGGTGGGTGATAAACAAAATGTCCCCACTTCCTGTCCTTGCTTGTCATCAAACAGTATGTTCTGTATTTAGATTAGCTGTTTTGTGTTGCGTTTGGATGTGATGTTTTGGTTGTCAGATAAGATTTGAAATATTATGTGGTAACTTGAGGGGCGTTTCAAATTTTGTATGATGATAAATGTCCATATTACAGAACATGTAATGTTGTGATTCAGAAGGTGGTGACATATTAACCGACATTATAAAAGAACTGTGGGTCAAACACATCCATTTGTTAAAACACATCCATTTGTTAAAACACATCCATTTGTTAAAACACACCCAGGACAATTGTATACACAGCTCTTTCTGTGGTGTGGTGACTTATGTCAGCAGGCTCGGGGAAAAGTTGAGATGTGGTGTTATGTCGGGATAGCCTGTACCACACCTCAGGCGCCAGCGAGCTCTGCAATGAGGAGGAGAAGACAGGGAACCAAACGGCAGGGGATCATGGGATTAGGAACCCTAGAGGATCATGGAGTTTAGGGGGCCCCTAGAGGATCATGGGGTTAAGAGCCCCTTCATTGAGTTAAGGGCCCTAGAAGATCATTGAGTTAGGGGTCTCTAGAGGATCATGGAGTTAGGAGTCCCTTCATGGAGTTAAAAGAGTCCCTAGAGGATCATGGTGTTAGGGCCCCTCATGGAGTTAGGGCCCTTTCATGGAGTTAGGGGCCCCTAGAGGATCATGGAGTTAGGGCCCCTTCATGGAGTTAGGGGTCCCTAGAGGATCATGGAGTTAGGAAGTCCCTTCATGGAGTTAAAAGAGTCCCTAGAGGATCATGGTGTTAGGGCCCCTCATGGAGTTAGGGCCCTTCATGGAGTTAGGGCCCTTTCATGGAGTTAGGGGCCCCTAGAGGATCATGGAGTTAGGGGTCCCTTCATGAGTTTAGAGGCCCCTAGAGGATCATGGAGTTATAGATCCCTAGAGGATCATGGAGTTAGGGCCCTAGAGGATCATGGAGTAAATGGCAGCTCGGTTCAAACATCCATCACATTGTCTACCAAATAAAATATTGGTACTATGAGAGAAAACTACTTTGTGTGCATGTTTCTTAAACTTTAAGGAAAGATCCTGAATGTCCATGGTGTACAAGACTGCTTGCCTTAGGCATGTGTGGCAAAAGTGTCTCAGTGGCTACCAAATTAAAAATTGCTTTGCTAGGAACTTGATTAGGTGGAAAGTCTGGCTTGACTGCTAATTTTGTGGGGGGTGATCAAAGTTCCAAATCTATGGACTTTGCTTGTCAGGTCTCCAATGTTTGTAGCCTGTGCTGAACGGGAGGCTGAATGTACAGAAGTGAGCACAGTGATGTACATGATGTGATGATTCCTTGGAGGATCCCAGTACTAGATCATCATGTGTCAGCTCATCTATGGAAGCCCCCATGGGTGGCAGGAAATGTCCATGGCCTGCCCTTGCCTTACCTTGAGGGTCGACTGGCATGTTTGTTACTGTTCTCGATGGACAAGTTGGTGTGTTACCTTTAGAAGGAAGGACAAAGATGATGTCAAAACTTTGAGTGTGGAAAGCCCAAGGAAAAACCCAGGAAGGCTTACAGTTCAACATACACCTGAAGAAGGCAGATGTGTCGGCTAAATATTGCACTTCTGCTGTAAACTGACTCAACACAAATATGTCCTTAAAAAAAATATTTGATGAACGCAGGAGAAGACGACAACTCTTTCTGTCCCAAACAACTGTGTGTGATTGTCTGTTCTTCATGTGTACCAATCAGATATGACATGTGATTGTCTGTTCTTCATATGCACCAATCAGATGTCACATGTGATTGTCTGCTCTTCATATGCACCAATCAAATGTGACATGTGATTGTCTGTTCTTCATGTGTACCAATCAGTATGTCATATGTGATTGGTTGTTCTCCATGTCTACCAATCAGTATGTCATGTGTGATTAGCTGTTTTTCTCATATGTGACAGTCAATGTATAATCTCTGATTGGCTGCTTTCCATATACACCAGTCAAGTGTAATTTGTGATGGGATGTTCTTCATATGTATCATTCACTGTGTCATATTTGATTAGCTGTTCTTTATATGTACCAGTCAATGTGTAATCTTTGATTGGCTGTTCTTCATATGTACCAGTTAACCTACCATTTTTGATTACCTTTTCTTCATATGTTCCGATCAATGAGAATTTTATGATATAGACAACTACTTGAGACCAGGAATTGTTTATCCTTGTTCCAGGCATTATCCTATAGGTGTGTTGTTTGACTTGTACGGACACCAGAGTGAACTCCCTTGGAAGCTTACCCTGCATTTCCAGGTAATTGTAGAATTAGTTGAACTCTTATTTGTCGCATGCAACACAATGTGTCTTCTTCTTCTACTCTTTATCCCCCATTGGAATATATACTCTACATCAGATCTCGCCAAACTGTCCTATCTTTTACTGTCTTTAAGGGCCGAATGTAAGACGGGCCTGCGCGCCCAATTTGTGACCCTAATAAAGTTGATTTGATTTGATTTGATTTGTCTCCTAAAGCTTACTCCAAGTTCTCCCCATATTATTCATCTCTGTTGCTAATTCTCTTCTTCAAGTTTTTTAGTCAGAATTGTGCAGAGTTATAATCACATTAAGCCGGGAGTGCAGGAAGTGGCCAGCAGGGGCCACAGAAGTGGAAATCCAGCAACTAATTCAGGACAATGCTCACTCGGGTGATGTGATTACACAGATGATTCGGTGTCAAGAGGTGAGAAAAGTGGCTGGGGGTTCATAGCCAAAGCCAATGGTCGACGTTTGGGGCAGGAGAGCCTGGCATATGATACCACAACATCCAGCTTAAGAATGGAGGTGGAGGCGGTCACTGCGGCTCTCAGCTGGATGGAGAATACGACACACACACACATCGTGATTGTAACTGACTCAGAAAGCATGCTGACGAGGGTGAGGACGGGCAGGCTTCGTGCGGAGTGGCTTGCTTCGCTTCGGAGGTCACGGGTGACAAGCATCGCCTGGATCTTTTCTCCGGGGCATGCCGGTGTGCTGGGAAATGAACAGGCGGACAGATTGGCTGGCTCTGCAGAACTTGGTGGAGTATTGATACATGACAAGGCAGACGTGGTTGCGGCCTTGTGGGAGCACGTGCACACCTCGGAGGAGCAAATGGATTACCATTGCAAATGTTATGTTATGTCATGCTATGCTATGTCATATCATGTTATGTCATGTTATGTTATGTTATGTCATGTCATGTTATGTCATGTCATATTATGTTATGTTATGTCATGTTATGTTATGCTATATCGAACAACATCACTGCACAATTGGCATTCTCATGCAAGCTCATTTCTCCGATGCAGCAGCCATCCCAAAGTACTTCTGCTCACTGTTCCCATAAGTCACTGTTCCCATAAGTCACTGTTCCCATAAGTCACTGCTTCCATAAGTCACTGTTCCTGTAAGTTACTGTTCCCATAAGTCACTGTTCCCATAAGTCACTGATCCCATATGTCACTGTTCCCATAAGTCACTGCTTCCATAAGTCAGTTAGTTAGTTAGTTATCAGTTGGGGTATCTTCGTTGCACTCCGGACATGTCCATAGGTGCTCAGATCCTCCCCCCAGCATATGCATCAGCGTCCGGTGGCTAATAGTGCCAGTTCTGTGTTGGTTGACGAGGCGCTTTGTTTTCCCGATGTACCTCTCGCGTCTGGCTGTGCCGATTCTTACTCCCAGGTCTTTCATCCTGGAAAGCGATGTGGAATCACTGGCGTCAAAATCCTCTGTTCTCGCCATATCTTTAAGGGCGTTAATAACATCGGCACGATCCATGGGCTGGCCATCTATAGGGGGTGCAGAGCCAGCCAATTTATCAGCTCGTTCATTTCCCTCGACTCCCGCATGTCCCGGGACGAAGATGAAGGTGACTTTGCGGACAACAGACTTCCGCAGCGACTCAGTCCACTGTCTACGTACAGATCCAGCTTCGACCTTCTGAATCATGCTCATTGAATCACTTAGTACACACACGTTGGTATAATGCTGTGATTCCAGCCATATGAAAGCCTGTGTAACTGCCATCACCTCCATCGTCATGCTGCTCGTGGTCATAGAGTGGGCACCACTGGATTCTTGAACGGTTCGGCCCGCTGAACGGGCTGTAAATGCCCACGCACTTCTCTGCTGCTTTACAACAGATCCATCTGTATAGATGAGCACTTCGGGGCTATCTGAGTGATCATAGATGAGCGCGTTAACCTCTGCATTGACAGCGGCAGGGTTCTGCTCTCTGCACCGTCTGTCGAGTGTGATAATGCAGGAGAAGGTACACTTAAAAGCTGGAGGCACCGGCACCCATTCCTTGCCGGGGTTGATACTGGTAAGACTGCAGACCTGTCCGACGACATCTTCCGCCCGACCCATCCATGATTTGCCCCTCTTTAGCCTGTCACCCTTTTCTCTGAATACAGCGTCATGCAGAGGGTGCTGCTCATCTGCACTTATTTTTAAGTATGCACGAGCTCTCCAGATCTTGATCCTGTGTTCCATTGTCGGGAAGTCAAGGAGGTATCTCATTGCTACACAGCTGGTGTCTCTCGTGCAGCCCAAAATGATGCGCATGGCTTAGTTTTGTACCTTTTCAAGTCTTCCAATCTGTGTAGGGCTGACAGTGAGGATGGCCAGGGCATACTCGATGCGTGAAAGCACAAGTCCTTGGAACAGAAGTAATATCAGTCTTTGCTCGATATTGGCAGTCGCCATGACTCTCATTGCTGCCAAACCTTTTCGAGCCTTCGTTATGACAATCGACATGATCTCTGAAGGACAGGCTATGATCAAGCCTCACGCCAAGATATGTCATTGACTGGGTTCTACTCAGAATGCTCCCATCCATTCTTACTGCCGGCAGGTCTGTTTTCACAATATGGTTGTTTAGTGAGAACCATGTAACCGTTGCCTTTGCAGGGTTGACAAGGGCATCGGCATCAGCACACCATGAGGAAATTCGATCTAGTTCGCCCTGCATATAGTTGGCAACCGCCTGTCTATCTCGACCCTGTCGATACACGAGGATGTCGTCAACGAATGATAGAGTCCTACCCCTCCCATCCAACTGTTGTTCAGTGATCGGCACCGTATACACGTTGAATAGTACGGGACAGTGGTGAACCCTGCGGCAATTCTGGACATAAGTCACAGTTCCCATAAGCAGTGGTTATGGTACCTCCTCTCTTCCCCACAAACTGTGTCTAACTTTGTGTAGGTTGACCTCTGCACCCACTTCCAGCAACCACACCTTCCACCACTGCTCTCTCCCAGCCACTGTGACATTTAATATGGCCTAAGTATTTCAGTTTCTCAGATTTTATGCTGTTTATGAACAAGTTTTCTTCAATGTTCAGATTTGGTAGAATATCAGTATTTTTCTTCGTATTGGCCCATGATATTCTAAGAATTTTTGTGTATTTAAATTCAAAAGCCCCGCTTTAATTCTTTACTGGTTGCAAAATGGTCCACGACTCACATGTGCATGTTGACACAGGAAAGATGAATATTCTAAAAACAGCAAACATCAAATGACAGAGAAAAGTTGTGAGTAATAATTGCTGATGTCTGCTCAAGGCCAGACATCAGAAGAAGAAGACAAGAAGAAGAAGAAAATGAGGAGGAGGAGAAGAGGAAGATAAAGAAGAAGCAGAAGAAGAGGAGGAGGAGAAGGAGAAGACAAAGAAGAAGAAGACAAAGAAGAAGAAGAGAAGGAGAAGAAGGCAAAGAAGAAGAGGAAAAGAAGAAGAGAGAGAGGAGGAGAAGAAGAGAGAGAGGAGGAGAAGAAGAGGGAGAGGAGGCAAAGAAAAAGAGAAATAGGAAGAAGAGGATACGGTGAAGAAGAAGACAAAGAAAAGGTAGAAGACAAAGACAAAGAAGAAAAGAAGGAGGAGAAGAAGAAAAAAGTGTAGATACCATGCATGCAGCAAACTCAAGGTAGTTACTAGCAGCCTGTGCTAATGCAGCCTGTGTAATGTGACTATAGAACATCATATAGCAGACTAGAGTTCCTGAGCAATGTAGATCTGACTATAGAACATCATATAGCAGAATAGAGTTCCTGAGCAATGTAGATCTGACTATAGAACATCATATAGCAGAATAGAGTTCCTGAGCAATGTAGATCTGACTATAGAACATCATATAGCAGAATAGAGTTCCTGAGCAATGTAGATCTGACTATAGAACATCATATAGCAGACTAGAGTTCCTGAGCAATGTAGATCTGACTATAGAACATCATATAGCAGACTAGAGTTCCTGAGCAATGTAGATCTGACTATAGAACATCATATAGCAGACTAGAGTTCCTGAGCAATGTAGATCTGACTATAGAACATCATATAGCAGACTAGAGTTCCTGAGCAATGTAGATCTGACTATAGAACATCATATAGCAGACTAGAGTTCCTGAGCAATGTAGATCTGACTATAGAACATCATATAGCAGACTAGAGTTCCTGAGCAATGTAGATCTGACTATAGAACATCATATAGCAGACTAGAGTTCCTGAGCAATGTAGATCTGACTATAGAACATCATATAGCAGAATAGAGTTCCTGAGCAATGTAGATCTGACTATAGAACATCATATAGCAGAATAGAGTTCCTGAGCAATGTAGATCTGACTATAGAACATCATATAGCAGAATAGAGTTCCTGAGCAATGTAGATCTGACTATAGAACATCATATAGCAGACTAGAGTTCCTGAGCAATGTAGATCTGACTATAGAACATCATATAGCAGACTAGAGTTCCTGAGCAATGTAGATCTGACTATAGAACATCATATAGCAGACTAGAGTTCCTGAGCAATGTAGATCTGACTATAGAACATCATATAGCAGACTAGAGTTCCTGAGCAATGTAGATCTGACTATAGAACATCATATAGCAGACTAGAGTTCCTGAGCAATGTAGATCTGACTATAGAACATCATATAGCAGACTAGAGTTCCTGAGCAATGTAGATCTGACTATAGAACATCATATAGCAGACTAGAGTTCCTGAGCAATGTAGATCTGACTATAGAACATCATATAGCAGACTAGAGTTCCTGAGCAATGTAGATCTGACTATAGAACATCATATAGCAGACTAGAGTTCCTGAGCAATGTAGATCTGACTATAGAACATCATATAGCAGACTAGAGGTCCTGAGCAATGTAGATCTGACTATAGAACATCATATAGCAGACTAGAGTCCTGAGCAATGTAGATCTGACTATAGAAACATCATATAGCAGACTAGAGTTCCTGAGCAATGTAGATCTGACTATAGAACATCATATAGCAGACTAGAGTTCCTGAGCAATGTAGATCTGACTATAGAACATCATATAGCAGACTAGAGTTCCTGAGCAATGTAGATCTGACTATAGAACATCATATAGCAGACTAGAGTTCCTGAGCAATGTAGATCTGACTATAGAACATCATATAGCAGACTAGAGTTCCTGAGCAATGTAGATCTGACTATAGAACATCATATAGCAGACTAGAGTCCTGAGCAATGTAGATCTGACTATAGAACATCATATAGCAGACTAGAGTTCCTGAGCAATGTAGATCTGACTATAGAACATCATATAGCAGACTAGAGTTCCTGAGCAATGTAGATCTGACTATAGAACATCATATAGCAGAATAGAGTTCCTGAGCAATGTAGATCTGACTATAGAACATCATATAGCAGATAGAGTTCCTGAGCAATGTAGATCTGACTATAGAACATCATATAGCAGACTAGAGTTCCTGAGCAATGTAGATCTGACTATAGAACATCATATAGCAGACTAGAGTTCCTGAGCAATGTAGATCTGACTATAGAACATCATATAGCAGACTAGAGTTCCTGAGCAATGTAAATCTGACTATAGAAACATCATATAGCAGACTAGAGTTCCTGAGCAATGTACATCTGACTATAGAACATCATATAGCAGAACTAGAGTTCCTGAGCAATGTAGATCTGACTATAGAACATCATATAGCAGACTAGAGTTCCTGAGCAATGTAGATCTGACTATAGAACATCATATACGCAGACTAGAGTTCCTGAGCAATGTATGACTATGAACTATAGAAACTCAGATAGACAGAATCATATAGCAGACTAGAGTTCCTGAGCAATGTAGATCTGACTATAGAACATCATATAGCAGACTAGAGTTCCTGAGCAATGTACATCTGACTATAGAACATCATATAGCAGACTAGAGTTCCTGAGCAATGTAGATCTGACTATAGAACAATCATATAGCAGACTAGAGGTTCCTGAGCAATGTAGATCTGACTATAGAACATCATATAGCAACTAGAGTTCCTGAGCAATGTACATCTGACTATAGAACATCATATAGCAGACTAGAGTTCCTGAGCAATGTAGATCTGACTATAGAACATCATATAGCAGAATAGAGTTCCTGAGCAATGTACATCTGACTATAGAACATCATATAGCAGAATAGAGTTCCTGAGCAATGTACATCTGACTATAGAACATCATATAGCAGAATAGAGTTCCTGAGCAATGTACATCTGACTATAGAACATCATATACCAGAATAGAGTTCCTGAGCAATGTAGATCTGACTATAGAACATCATATAGCAGACTAGAGTTCCTGAGCAATGTAGATCTGACTATAGAACATCATATAGCAGACTAGAGTTCCTGAGCAATGTAGATCTGACTATAGAACATCATATAGCAGACTAGAGTTCCTGAGCAATGTAGATCTGACTATAGAACATCATATAGCAGACTAGAGTTCCTGAGCAATGTAGATCTGACTATAGAACATCATATAGCAGACTAGAGTTCCTGAGCAATGTAGATCTGACTATAGAACATCATATAGCAGACTAGAGTTCCTGAGCAATGTAGATCTGACTATAGAACATCATATAGCAGACTAGAGTTCCTGAGCAATGTAGATCTGACTATAGAACATCATATAGCAGACTAGAGTTCCTGAGCAATGTAGCATCTGACTATAGAACATCATATAGCAGACTAGAGTTCCTGAGCAATGTAGATCTGACTATAGAACATCATATAGCAGACTAGAGTTCCTGAGCAATGTAGATCTGACTATAGAACATCATATAGCAGACTAGAGTTCCTGAGCAATGTACATCTGACTATAGAACATCATATAGCAGACTAGAGTTCCTGAGCAATGTAGATCTGACTATAGAACATCATATAGCAGACTAGAGTTCCTGAGCAATGTACATCTGACTATAGAACATCATATAGCAGACTAGAGTTCCTGAGCAATGTAGATCTGACTATAGAACATCATATAGCAGACTAGAGTTCCTGAGCAATGTAGATCTGACTATAGAACATCATATAGCAGACTAGAGTTCCTGAGCAATGTACGATCTTGACTATAGAACATCATATAGCAGAACTAGAGGTTCCTGAGCAATGTAATCTGACGTATAGAACATCATATAGCAGACTAGAGTTCCTGAGCAATGTAGATCTGACTATAGAACATCATATAGCAGACTAGAGTTCCTGAGCAATGTACATCTGACTATAGAACATCATATAGCAGACTAGAGTTCCTGAGCAATGTAATCTGACTATAGAACATCATATAGCAGAATAGAGTTCCTGAGGCAATGTACATCTGACTATAGAACATCATATAGCCAGAATAGAGTGTCATGAGCAATGTACATCTGACTATAGAACATCATATAGCAGAATAGAGTTCCTGAGCAATGTAGATCTGACTATAGAACATCATATACCAGAATAAGAGTTCCTGAGCCATGTAGATCTGACTATAGAACATCATATAGCAGAATAGAGTTCCTGAGCAATGTACATCTGACTATAGAACATCATATAGCAGAATAGAGTTCCTGAGCAATGTAGATCTGACTATAGAACATCATATAGCCAGACTAGAGTTCCTGAGCAATGTACGATCTGGACTATAGAACATCATATAGCAGACATAGAGTTCCTGAGCAATGTAGATCTGACTATAGAACTCATATAGCAGAATAGAGTTCCTGAGCAATGTAGATCTGACTATAGAACATCATATAGCAGAATAGAGTTCCTGAGCAATGGTACATCTGACTATAGAACATCATATAGCAGACTAGAGTTCCTGAGCAATGTAGCATCTGACTATAGAACATCATATAGCAGACTAGAGTTCCTGAGCAATGTAGATCTGACTATAGAACATCATATAGCAGACTAGAGTTCCTGAGCAATGTAGATCTGACTATAGAACCATCATATAGCAGACTAGAGTTCTGAGCAATGTAGATCTGACTATAGAACATCATATAGCAGACTAGAGTTCCTGAGCAATGTAGATCTGACTATAGAACATCATATAGCAGACTAGAGTTCCTGAGCAATGTAGATCTGACTATAGAACATCATATAGCAGACTAGAGTTCCCTGAGCAATGTAGATCTGACTATAGAACATCATATAGCAGACTAGAGTTCCTGAGCAATGTAGATCTGACTATAGAACATCATATAGCAGACTAGAGTTCCTGAGCCAATGTAGATCTGACTATAGAACATCATATAGCAGAACTAGAGTTCCTGAGCAATGTAGCATCTGACTATAGAACATCATATAGCAGACTAGAGTTCCTGAGCAATGTAGATCTGACTATAGAACATCATATAGCAGAATAGAGTTCCTGAGCAATGTAATCTGACTATAGAACATCATATAGCAGACTAGAGTTCCTGGAGCAATGTAGATCTGACTATAGAACATCATATAGCAGAATAGAGTTCCTGAGCAATGTACATCTGACTATAGAACATCATATAGCAGAATAGAGTTTCCTGAGCAATGTAGATCTGACTATAGAACATCATATAGCAGACTAGAGTTCCTGAGCAATGTAGATCTGACTATAGAACATCATATAGCAGAATAGAGTTCCTGAGCAATGTAGATCTGACTATAGAACATCATATAGCAGACTAGAGTTCCTGAGCAATGTACATCTGACTATAGAACATCATATAGCAGACTAGAGTTCCTGAGCAATGTACATCTGACTATAGAACATCATATAGCAGACTAGAGTTCCTGAGCAATGTAATCTGACTATAGAACATCATATAGCAGACTAGAGTTCCTGAGCAATGTAGATCTGACTATAGAACATCATATAGCAGACTAGAGTTCCTGAGCAATGTAGATCTGACTATAGAACATCATATAGCAGACTAGAGTTCCTGAGCAATGTACATCTGACTATAGAACATCATATAGCAGAATAGAGTTCCTGAGCAATGTACATCTGACTATAGAACATCATATACAGAATAGAGTTCCTGAGCAATGTACATCTGACTATAGAACATCATATACCAGACTAGAGTTCCTGAGCAATGTACATCTGACCTATAGAACATCATATAGCAGACTAGAGTTCCTGAGCAATGTAATCTGACTATAGAACATCATATAGCAGACTAGAGTTCCTGAGCAATGTACATCTGACTATAGAACAGCATATACCAGACTAGAGTTCCTGAGCAATGTACATCTGACTATAGAACATCATATAGCAGACTAGAGTTCCTGAGCAATGTACATCTGACTATAGAACAATCATATAGCAGACTAGAGTTCCTGAGCAATGTACATCCTGACTATAGAACATCATATAGCAGACTAGAGTTCCTGAGCAATGTACATCTGACTATAGAACATCATATAGCAGACTAGAGTTCCTGAGCAATGTAGATCTGACTATAGAACATCATATAGCAGAATAGAGTTCCTGAGCAATGTAGATCTGACTATAGAACATCATATAGCAGACTAGAGTTCCTGAGCAATGTAGATCTGACTATAGAACATCATATAGCCAGAATAGAGTTCCTTAGCAATGTCCTCTGCTATAGAACATAATATACCAGAATAGAGTTCCCATGAGCAATGTAATCTGACTAAGAAATCATAAGGCAGAATAGGTTCCTGAGCAATGTACCTCTGACTATAGAACATCTATACCAGAAGAGTTCCTGAGGCAATGTACAATCTGACTATAGAACATCATATAGCATAATGATTCCTGACAATGTAACTCTGACTATAGAACATCATATAGCGATGAGGTTCCTGAGCAATGTACTCGCTATAGAACTCAATACCGATGGTTCCTGGCAATGTAACATCTGACTAATAGAAAATCCTATACCGATAAGTTCCTGAGCAATGTAGATCTGACTATAGAACTCATATACCAGAATAGAGTTCCTGAGCAATGTACATCTGACGATAAGAACATCATTAAACCAGAATAGAGTTCCTGAGGCAATGTACATCTGACTATAGAACATCAGTATACCAGAATAGAGTTCCTGAGCAATGTACATCTGACTATAGAACATCATATACCAGAATAGAGTTCCTGAGCAATGTACATCTGACTATAGAACATCATATACCAGAATAGAGTTCCTGAGCAATGTACATCTGACTATAGAACATCATATACCAGAATAGAGTTCCTGAGCAATGTACATCTGACTATAGAACATCATATAGCCAGAATAGAGTTCCTGAGCAATGTACATCTGACTATAGAACATCATATAGCCAGAATAGAGTTCCTGAGCAATGTACATCTGACTATAGAACATCATATACCAGAATAGAGTTCCTGAGCAATGTACATCTGACTATAGAACATCATATACCAGAATAGAGTTCCTGAGCAATGTACATCTGACTATAGAACATCATATACCAGAATAGAGTTTCCTGAGCAATGTACATCTGACTATAGAACATCATATAGCAGAATAGAGTTCCTGAGCAATGTACATCTGACTATAGAACATCATATAGCCAGAATAGAGTTCCTGAGCAATGTACATCTGACTATAGAACATCATATACAGAATAGAGTTCCTGAGCAATGTACATCTGACTATAGAACATCATATAGCAGAATAGAGTTCCTGAGCAATGTACATCTGACTATAGAACATCATATAGCAGAATAGAGTTCCTGAGCAATGTACATCTGACTATAGAACATCATATAGCAGAATAGAGTTCCTGAGCAATGTACATCTGACTATAGAACATCATATAGCAGAATAGAGTTCCTGAGCAATGTACATCTGACTATAGAACATCATATACCAGAATAGAGTTCCTGAGCAATGTACATCTGACTATAGAACATCATATACCAGAATAGAGTTCCTGAGCAATGTACATCTGACTATAGAACATCATATAGCAGAATAGAGTTCCTGAGCAATGTACATCTGACTATAGAACATCATATACCAGAATAGAGTTCCTGAGCAATGTACATCTGACTATAGAACATCATATACCAGAATAGAGTTCCTGAGCAATGTACATCTGACTATAGAACATCATATACCAGAATAGAGTTCCTGAGCAATGTACATCCTGACTCTTATACACATCTCCTGAGCAATGTACATCTGACTATAGAACATCATATACCAGAATAGAGTTCCTGAGCAATGTACATCTGACTATAGAACATCATATACCAGAATAGAGTTCCTGAGCAATGTACATCTGACTATAGAACATCATATACCAGAATAGAGTTCCTGAGCAATGTACATCTGACTATAGAACATCATATACCAGAATAGAGTTCCTGAGCAATGTACATCTGACTATAGAACATCATATACCAGAATAGAGTTCCTGAGCAATGTACATCTGACTATAGAACATCATATACCAGAATAGAGTTCCTGAGCAATGTACATCTGACTATAGAACATCATATACCAGAATAGAGTTCCTGAGCAATGTACATCTGACTATAGAACATCATATAGCAGAATAGAGTTCCTGAGCAATGTACATCTGACTATAGAACATCATATAGCAGAATAGAGTTCCTGAGCAATGTACATCTGACTATAGAACATCATATAGCAGAATAGAGTTCCTGAGCAATGTACATCTGACTATAGAACATCATATAGCAGAATAGAGTTCCTGAGCAATGTACATCTGACTATAGAACATCATATAGCAAGAATAGAGTTCCTGAGCAATGTACATCTGACTATAGAACATCATATAGCAGAATAGAGTTCCTGAGCAATGTACATCTGACTATAGAACATCATATAGCAGAATAGAGTTCCTGAGCAATGTACATCTGACTATAGAACATCATATAGCAGAATAGAGTTCCTGAGCAATGTACATCTGACTATAGAACATCATATAGCAGAATAAGAGTTCCTGAGCAATGTAGATCTGACTATAGAACATCATATACCAGAATAGAGTTCCTGAGCAATGTACATCTGACTATAGAACATCATATAGCCAGAATAGAGTTCCTGAGCAATGTACATCTGACTATAGAACATCATATACCAGAATAGAGTTCCTGAGCAATGTACATCTGACTATAGAACATCATATACCAGAATAGAGTTCCTGAGCAATGTACATCTGACTATAGAACATCATATACCAGAATAGAGTTCCTGAGCAATGTACATCTGACTATAGAACATCATATACCAGAATAGAGTTCCTGAGCAATGTACATCTGACTATAGAACATCATATAGCAGAATAGAGTTCCTGAGCAATGTACATCTGACTATAGAACATCATATACCAGAATAGAGTTCCTGAGCAATGTACATCTGACTATAGAACATCATATACCAGAATAGAGTTCCTGAGCAATGTACATCTGACTATAGAACATCATATACCAGAATAGAGTTCCTGAGCAATGTACATCTGACTATAGAACATCATATAGCAGAATAGAGTTCCTGAGCAATGTACATCTGACTATAGAACATCATATAGCAGACATAGAGTTCCTGAGCAATGTACATCTGACTATAGAACATCATATACCAGAATAGAGTTCCTGAGCAATGTACATCTGACTATAGAACATCATATAGCAGAATAGAGTTCCTGAGCAATGTACATCTGACTATAGAACATCATATAGCAGAATAGAGTTCCTGAGCAATGTACATCTGACTATAGAACATCATATAGCAGAATAGAGTTCCTGAGCAATGTACATCTGACTATAGAACATCATATACCAGAATAGAGTTCCTGAGCAATGTACATCTGACTATAGAACATCATATACCAGAATAGAGTTCCTGAGCAATGTACATCTGACTATAGAACATCATATACCAGAATAGAGTTCCTGAGCAATGTACATCTGACTATAGAACATCATATACCAGAATAGAGTTCCTGAGCAATGTACATCTGACTATAGAACATCATATACCAGAATAGAGTTCCTGAGCAATGTACATCTGACTATAGAACATCATATACCAGAATAGAGTTCCTGAGCAATGTACATCTGACTATAGAACATCATATACCAGAATAGAGTTCCTGAGCAATGTACATCTGACTATAGAACATCATATAGCAGACTAGAGTTCCTGAGCAATGTACATCTGAGAAGAGAACTGTCGTCGACACCCATCATCTTCAAAGAAAATTGTATAGTGGAACTGAAATAGACATCAGAATTTGCCAGAGATTGAGAATCATAGTCTCATTGAGTGATGATGGCAGAATTAGAGAAAGATGAAAGTCAGTGTGAGAGAAGCTATTAGTTGATTACATCTCTAGATGTTTTCTGTTGTTGAACATTTCCTCGAGTGCCTGCATACATTACTAACTCTCTAACTCTGTGTAGAACTCTCCAGCATTGAACATTTCCTCCAGTGTCTGCATACTTGATCTAACTATCCATCTCTGTATAGAACTTTCCAGTATTGAACATTTCCTCCAGTGTCTACAAGCTGAAGAAGCAAGTCAAGGCACTGCTGACACCGACACCACCCAGCGACAACGAAAAACTACTGGCTGACATGAAGGAAATCCAGCACAGCATCAAGCAAGAGGTGGAACACATGGCACAGATGAAAAAGGAAAATTAAGAAATTCTACAAATAATCAAGTCAGAGAGAGAACTGCTAAAAGCTGAACGGGAATGAATCCAGAAAAAACATGCAGAAACCATGCAAAAGACCACAGAGAGCCAAAACCAAGCCAATAACCAATCAGAAACCGCAAGCTAAAGCCAGCAGTCCAACCACGATGCCCAAGAAACTCAAGGGGAAATCAGTATCCTGCCAGACAGTTGAAAAAAGCCCAGAGGAGGAATCCGACACATCTGAATTTGACTGGGGCATTGAAGAGGAATTCAACATATCTGAAGAGGAGAGCGAAGTAGACGAATGGTGCGACGAAGACCCCAAAGTCCAGGCACAGAAGATAAGCAAGCGTGTAGCTGAGATAGCGCAGAGAAGCAGGGAAATAAACCTAAGAAACCTAGCCAAAGAAGCCAAGAAAGAGTCCTTATAAGGATTGCATTATATCAAAATTGACGAACCAGGAGCCAACACTGACCAATGAAATCGCCAGAGGTGGAGGACACAAAGGAGAACCAGCTGGTCACAGGATAATCTCTTTAAAATCAATAAGCCAGCTAACACTGGCGCAGAAACCGAGAGAAATTTAACTCGCACCATGAACCACCACAAATATAACTAACGCCACAGAGGCTAGTTGAACAGGTGGAAAGTTTTGTGTTTTTCCTTCAACTGGAACTTTAAAGTGTAGAACTTTCCTCCAGTGTCTGCATACTTTATTTATTAACTCTCCATCTCTGTATAACTTTCCAGTATTGAACATTTCCTCCAGTGTCTGCATATGTCACTAACTGTCCATCTCTGTAGATCTTTCCAGTATTGAACATTCTACCATTGTCTGCATACTTCATCTAACTCTCCATCTCTGTGTAGAACTTTCCAGAAGATGAACTACTGCACTGCCCAAGCAAGGACGCTGTAGAGTCTCACTTCATGTCAGTGTTAAAGGAAGCAGACGCCATGAAGCACCGTGGTCAGGCTGTTAATAGCATGCAGAAGAAAGATCATAAAACTTTGTGGGCAGGAGTCATGAACGGTTAGTAACCAGGTTTTTGGGGTTTCACCGCTGGATATTGAACTCAGAAATAATGTTTGTACATGGTGCATTTATCGCCCCTGTGTTACTGAAGTATTGGAAAGATCGGGTGGTATAATAGTTTGTTCTATACTCAGTCTTCGTAGACTTAGAGGTCACGTTAGGAGGATGAACTCTGATACAATACAAAATGACATCTTTTTTTGGTGAAGTATAGATGGGTAAAAGATCACAGGGTTGGCTTCTATTACAGTACAATAATGTGTGGCAGCGAGACATGATTGATGTAGACATAGATATTGTACCTTGGGAACAAGTCGTCTCTAATCTGTTGCATGAAGGGTAAAGATCAGGAATGGAATTTAAAAAATTAAAAAACGATTGCAGATAGTCACATAGTGAGTGTAAGACGATGCGTGATGGTGGAAATGTCGATATGTTCACGTGCATCCACTTACGAATTGGTCTGATCTGTTACATTGGCTAATGCCATGGGTTATAGTTAATTATGCCTTTTTCGAAGCACAGTGTAACAAACTATCGTCTTTTCAGAAAATCAAAGCAAGTTTTTCCCTAGTGAATTTGAATAATGAAGACACAAACAATAGACTGCACAATTTATTGCCTAGCATATTTCGCTGTATCTCATCAAGTGCATACTGCAGAAATCACACAGCAGACTGACAGAATAATACACAAAGATTATGGGAACCTGGCCAAGCCGACACACCACAAACCTCCTATGTCATTGATTAGATGGCACATTTTGGAAACCGGTCACGTGATTGATAGGGAAAATGCTTTTTGTGCATTGTTTTAACACTCAAAATGGTTGCCTATTAAAGGTCGCAGAAGCCATCATGATTGATCTGCATAGGCCAGTTTTGGGCAAACAGAAAGACATGATAGTTTAAAATTACCATGGTAGACAATTGAAATTACTGTGTGAATATGTTTATATGTCAGCTTGAAGGATTTATCTAATTACTTTATTTTATGTTGTGTAAATCCTGCAGTATGTACCTGATGAAATGCAGCGAAATATGCCAGGCAATAAATCGTGCAATCTATTGTTTGTGTCTTCGTTATTCAAACTACTTTTGGCGATTAAAGATTGACTTTGAAATGGAGGAAGGCACAATCAAAACCTGTTCACCCGGAAACTTCATCGAAAGGAGGTTCTTAAAGTGTTTCAGTTACACAGAACCAGCTAAATAGAATCGGGCGATGTTGTTTGACAATGTGGATGTGTGGTTGGTGAGCATGGTCAGTGTAATGTATATTACATGCCTTGATGCTAACAAAACCTAATCCCCACATTACATTTGAATGCCCCACGGATACATTTGAATGGCTCACACAAAAATATAAATGTTTCACACATTCATGTGAATGTCCCACATATACATTCAGTGTCCAACATATGATTGCCCCACACATAAGCATAAATGTCACACACACACATATGAGGCCCACACACACACACACAAAATCACATTTGAATGTCCTACACCTACATTTGAATGTCCCACACCTACATATGAATATCCCACAACTACATATGAATATCCCACAACTACATATGAATATCCCACAACTACATATGAATATCCCACAACTACATATGAATATCCCACACCTACATATCGAAGGGAACAGACCAAGCGGAAGACCGAGAGGAAAATACCTGGATGGCTTGGCCACATGGCATGGATGAGACAGGAACACTGAGCTGATCCATGACGCTGGTGATCGAGTGAAATGGCGAGTCATGACCGCCCACGCTTTCCGGCATGGCACATGATTGATTGACATATGAATATTTCATGCCTACATACAAATATCCCAAGCACACATCTTTGAATGTCTCACACCTACATATCAGTGTTCCCTTACCTACATATCTATGTCACCACACCTACATATCTATGTCACCACACCTACATATCTATGTCACCACACCTACATATGATGAATGTATTCTGTTTGTGTTCTTGTAGATAAATTTGATCAGTTCTGGTCAGTGAACAAGAAGCTCATGGAAAACAGTGGGGAAGAGGCCTTCAAATACATTCCATTTAGAATATACATGGTATGTGGTAATTCTCCTTCTTCTTTCTTCTCCCTTACATTGTTCTCCTTTCTTCTCCCTTCCATAGTGACCCTTGGTGTCATGATGTGAAGGGACTTCTGAAGCAAGCTCCAGTATATGCCTCAAGCATTCTTGTCTTGACTGTAGTGCTTGTTGCCTCTGTTATGCTCTCCATCCAATGTTTGCTTTCTTCTTTTTCTTTTGTCCTATTGCTTTTGCCATGAAGTGTCACATTTTGGATGTAGATGTAATTTTCTGTTTTTTGCTTAGTTTGTTGCTTGTGATAACATCATGTTTGATTTCTCCAGTGTCTTGTTTGTTCCATCTAGCCAACTCCTCCTCTCGCCTTGTATCTTGACGTTCTGCTGGTTAATCTTATCAATCTTTTGTACCAACACATTTCCTTTTCTATCTGAATATGTCTTTCTGTGAAGCAATGTCTGTGAAGAAATGTCTGGGAAACAGTGTCTGTGAAGCAATGTCTTTGAAGCTGTGTCTGTGAAGCAATGTCTGTGAAGCAGCGTATAAGAAGCAAATTTCTATAAAGCAGTATTTGTGAAGCAAATTTCTATGAAGCAATGTTTGTGAAGCAATGTCTAATGTCTGTGAAGCAATATTTGCGAAACAATGTGAAGCAGTGTCCGTGAAGCAATTTATGTGAAGCAATGTCTATGAAGCAGTGTCTAAGAAATATTTGTGAAGCAATGTCTGTGATCTCATTTGGCTGTCCAGTTAATTTTCAGCATGTTTCTATAAAACCACATTTCCAAGGCTTCCAGGGATTTTTTAACGTATTTACTAATTGTTCAGGATTCACACCTGTATGTTAAAACTGGTCCTATCTAACATGCAAGAACTCTTTTTCTAACTTTCAAGAACAGTGACTTTTGCACAAAACATTCTTCATTTGATAGAATGCAGTTTTTGCTTGTCCTATCCTGTTCTTTATCTCTGTGATGCATCTGTTATTAATGTGCCTAGATATCTGAATTTCTGCACTTGCCCCAAAATAACACCCTGTACTTTAATTGCACATTTTGGCACACTTCTTTGGTATCACCATGACTTCTATCTTTCTATTATTCAAACTAAGGCCTATTTATCACTTTCTACAACCACTCATTTCCTATAGATACTTATAAGTTATACTATTAAGAGGTTTTCTCAACTATGTCCTAGCCAGTGCCAGCGTCTTTTCTGTCACCTCTTGATTCTCTGAGATTTGTTTCATTTGTTCACCAAGCTCCACATTACTGATTCTGTCACCTCTTGATTCTCTGAGATTTGTTTGTTCACCAAGCTCCACATTAGTGATTCTGTCACCTCTTGATTCTCTGAGATTTGTTTCATTTGTTCACCAAGCTCCACATTAGTGATTCTGTCACCTCTTGATTCTCTGAGATTTGTTTCATTTGTTCACCAAGCTCCACATTACTGATTCTGTCACACCACTATAACCCTTCTATTCTGCGTGAGCACCAGTTAGTGAATATTTTTAGTTTGTTTGCAATTGTTCTAGTCGCTTCTATTTCCCTTCCTCCTTCCTTTTTAAAAATGTTCATCATGGTAAGGCTTTGGAAACTCGTCACCATTAGAGATCAGCTGAAAGTATGACATTAAGTGTCGGAGATAAAATTGTCCTGAGAAAATTGTCCTCAGGTTGGTTGGTTGGTTGGTTGTGAATTCTCTACAACTAATCACTATTAGAGACCAGCATTTTGACATTAAGTGCCTGTGATAAAATTTATCTGAGAATATTTTCCTTAACTGGGTCGGTTGTTTGGTTGATTGCTTAGTTGATGTTTTTGGGTGGTTGGTTGATTGCTTGGTTGGTGTGTTGTTTGGTTGGTTGATAGCTCAGTTGTTTGGTTGCTTGGTTGGTTGCTTGCTTGTTTGGTTGTTGGCTTGTTAATCCTCTGAGAAATGGTCAGGCTGAATGCTCATGTCCGGAGTGTTGTCATTGAGGCCATCTGAGCCCTGTAGAGAGCTGGCATTTATTGGAGAGAGGTTGGTGAGGAGGCTCCTCACCTGACCCCATACCATAGTACTGTTTCCACCGGCTCTGTGCTGCAGACCTCTCCTTCCCCTCTCCAAGCTAATCGAGGCATGCCAGACTAGCACTGGAATTTCACATCTGCAGAGAGGCATGGCGGTCTTTGGAATCTTAGCCTGACCGGGGGCTGGTCAGTAAAGGGACTGCATCATGAAGAGGTGTCATAAGGTCAAGGATTAGTCACCATCATGGGTATTTGGGGGTTTTGGTCACCATTATGGGTGTTTGTTGGTCATTGGTCACCATTATGGGTGTTTGTGGGTCATTGGTCACCATTATGAGTATTTGTGGGTCATTGGTCACCATTATGGGTGTTTGTTGGTCATTGGTCACCATTATGGGTGTATGTGGGTCATTGGTCACCATTATGGGTGTTTGTAGGTCATTGGTCACCATTATGGGTGTTTGTTGGTCATTGGTCACCATTATGGGTTTTGTGGGTCATTGGTTACCATTATGGGTGTTTGGGGTCTTTTGGTCACCATCATAGGTGTTGGGGGTGGGGGGTCATTGGTACAGTGGTTAGGGCTCTTGCCTGTCAAGTCGCTGGATGGTTCAAACCCCAGCAGAGACGGGGTGACTGTTTACTATCAGGTTTGGTCTGGGAAGGAAAGGTGAAGAGTAAGGCAGCTGGCCATCTTATCTCATATGTCATGACCTAGAATACATGAAGACCCAACACTTCACACAATAAGGGCAGTACGTACAATGGAAATGCAATTTTTAACTTCTTTAAACAGCCAGAAAATTACAAATCACAAACAGCCAAAAAATTCTAGGGGTTGACTATGATATCTTGTAAAGGAAACTTTATTAATTTTTTTGGGTGGTATTTTGTTTGCGTTTACTCGCTTTGAACTCAAGCGTAGTCCTTACATGTGCTACTACCTCTAGTAGTCGCCACTATCGGGGAGTTAACTCGACTGATTTTTGCATGTGGATTATTTTTCCATATTACCAGCGTCCCTCACCATCAGGCAAAACCCACTCTGACTCCTGAGGTACTTGTAATTTACATCCTCAGTTAAGCACAGGAAGTCAACATTTTAGTCCAGCTGTCCAGTGTAAGGGTTTAACCCGCTACCTCAGCATAAGCACACAGGATGTTTAAGAACAAACCTTCTTTACCATTCGGCCATTCTGGCCTCTTCAACTAACTTTATAACAGTGTGATTGGTTAGGCTAGATTTCTTGATTAGGCTAGATTTCTTGGTTAGGCTAGATTTCTTGGTTTGGCTAGATTTCTTGGTTAGGCTAAAGTTCTTGTTTAGGCTAGATTTCTTGGTTAGGCTAGATGTCCTGTATCCATGAACGGAAGTGTTATAGTTCTCCTAGAAAAAAAAAATATTATTTTTCTTTCCAGATTAATAGATCATCAGAACTTGTCACTATACAAAAGTTGTTGAAGCCCTCGGAAGATGGCGGGGAGAACCTGACCCTGAGACACCTGTTGGAAGTTGCAGTTCCAGATCTATGTGAGAAAGGTGAGATAAGTGTTTGGGGCCGTGGACTTGTTTGCTTGTTATCTTCTGCAGGTGCAGCTTGTGTGGTTAAGGGACCCTGTGGGGAAGCAGAGAATATTAACACTGCAACCTACCATGGTTGTTGTAAGAGGGGACTAAGTATGATTCCACTCACGATTTCTTGGGACCCTTAGGAGAAACAAAGAATTGTTCCACACTGTAATCTACCATACAGGTTATGAGAGGTGACTTAGTGTGATTCCTGTCAGGATTTCTCAGGACCCTTAGAAGAAGCAAAGAATTGTTCCACACTGATATATACAGGTCATGAGAGGCAATGAAGGAGGGTTGAACATTAGGTTGGCTTTCCCATTCCATAGAAAAACTTTAGCTGCAGGATCCAACCAAACCAGAATCACTATAAAAAAATTGTTCCAGCTGTTGGAAGATGGTGAGGAGAACCTGATTCTGACACATTTGTAGGATGTACAATTCCATATCAGTCTGAAAAGGGGGCATTTGTGTTTATGGCAGCGCACTTGTTTGCTTGTTCTCATTGCTGGTAATGATACAAGTAACATGATAACATCAAGAGATGGACAAGCAGCAGTCTGACAGAATGTTAATGTACAGTCAAGGCGAGAGACAGGCACCATTGGAGATCCATTGCAGCCAACCTTCACTGTGAAGACGGCACCTGATTGATTGATTGATTGAAGGTGAGAATGGACCATGTATGGGAATGTCCTAAGTGCTGTGATGTCAGTTTTGGACTCAATGGAATGCAGTTTAGAGACATTAACGTGGAGGTCTGAGCATGAATGAGAAAGAAGAATTAGTAGTTTCCTCCTGTGTGGGGCTGATCTGTACCTCCAGGCCCCCCCCAAGCAAAAGCAAATTTTTTTTAGTATCAATAAGAGGTGTACCTGTAAAACAGCATCTTCTGTCTTCATATCAGTAAGATACCTTCAGTGCCACAGTAATTGTTAACTACCAGAACATTATATTCTCAACACATGGTAAAATTTGTTGCATGTCCCTGCAAGGCGTCACAGTCAAGCCCAGCATTTATTGGCTGTTTGTGATTTTCTAGGCAAATTTATGTTCAGTAGTTTGCATTGCTTTCAGAATGATCGATGCTCATACCATTGTAAAAAAACCAACACAAGGTGATCTGCTTCCCAATCGCCTGCAGCTGATTTTGGACCCGCCATGTGGGATTGTGAAACTTGTTCACTGCCCTCTAGCAACAGGCATCGGCCACCATGCATGATGGTAATTAAACAATGGTGATGATAACAGGCATTGTGTGTTTCAGCTTTACGGATTCACTGTTTGTTTTAAGTTGTTTGATGTCTGCAGAATGTACCAGACAAGATGCAGCCAAATATGCCAGGCAATAAATTGTGCAATCTATTGTTTATATTTTTTTTCGGTGTTGCATATCCCTTACAGGACGTTGCAGTCAACATCAGCATTTTTCAGCCGCTGTTGATGTACTAGGCAAGATTATGCTACCGATTCTCGCGCAGGTTACGTTACTCACGAGAATATACGGGATTACGTAGAAAGACGTTATCACCTAGGCCAGGAAGACCGGCTATTATTTATATAGACAGACAGAAAAAGCAATGACAAAGTCCTAGAAGAAGCACATGAAAACTGTAAACTGATTAGAGAATTAGATGTAGACAGTCACAATTCTTTTGGACACGTTATGAGAAGAAATAAACTAGAGAACTTGGTGACAACTGGCAAGATTGAGGGGAACAGAACAAGGGGAAGGCAGAGAAGTAAATATCTGGATGGCCTGGTCTTGTGGCATGGTTGGGACAAGAATACAGAGCTGATCCACAACTCTCGTGATCGTGTAAGATAGCGAAACGTGACCACCCACACTTATTGGCATGGCACATGATAATGAAGATTGTTTATATCTTCTTCATTATTCAAACCCATACATTACTGTTTTGCATTATCAGTGGTTTATACCCAGTGTTTGTAAAGTTTCACTACATTTTGTATGTAGAACAAATTTGAAAAATGAAATACATTACGTCATAAAAAAATGTGCTCTACAGTCCATTACAGTGGTACCTTGCCGTCTTGACAGACGATAGTTTGTGCTTTAAAAAGGCTTTTACCCATGGCAGTAGCGAATGTGACTGATAAGGCCAATTCGTGCTGTAAATGTTTGTTCACAGTGGGTGCATGTGAACACGTCATTTCCACCATCATGCACCATCTTACGTCTCACACGCTCTTTGTGTGACTTATCTGCAATAATTTTCTCCTTTGTCTTTATTCCATTTCTGATGTTTGCCCTCCATGCAACACGTTCAGCGGCAACTTGCTCCCAATGTGCATTATCAATGCCTGTATCAATCATGTCTCGCTTACACACATCTTTGTATCATAGTAGAGACCGACCCTGAGATTTACCCATCTGTAATTCACCAAAAAAGATGTCCTTTGGTATTCTACCATCATCCATCCTCCTAACATGTCCTATCCATCTAAGTCTACGAAGACTGAGCATGGAATAAACTGTCACACAACCTGATCTTTCCAATACTTCAGTATTTCTACAGTCCACCGTGAAGCAATATGCAGTGTATGGCTGTTGTCTGCTGGAGTAATTCTTTGCACGCCGAACAGAATGGTTTTATCAAGGGAAGAAAGAATTTTTCAAATTTGTTCTACATTCAAAGTGTAGTGAGACTTTATAAACACCCAGTATATGTTCACCTGTACTGAATGAGATCATCATCATGTGCCATGCTGGTAGGTGTGGGGGGGGTCATGATGTGCCCACCCACATAATCACCGGAGTCTTGAATTTGTTTGGTTTATTTTTGTTCTTGTTTGCTTGCTTTGAACTCGAGTGTAGTCCACACACATGTTGCCACAAATTGCTGCTACTGCTCGTGGGTACACTGGACTGATTTTACGTGAGCTAGCATTTCTGTGCCGGCTCCGTGTTGAAGGGGTTTCAGACGCAGTTCGTAATCCTGCATACCACATACAAAACACAGCTGTGGGGCGATTTAGCAGCAGACTGCCTTGCGTTGGATTTGTTTATAAAATGGTATGTGGGAAGGGGGGGGGGGGGGCATTCAGAAAGCAGTGGCAAACTACTGAATGTAAACTTGCCAAGAAATCATAAACAGCCAAAAAATGCTGGGGTTGACTTGTTCCTGTAAATGATATGCAACTGTAAGCTTTTTGCATATTACAGTGACCCACGTCAGCAGATGATCTGCCTCTGGTTGTAATTTATGTTCCCAAGTCAACTTTGTATTCTTATATCAATTACACAATGTGGCAAAGCCATCCACATATTTATCTGTGTTTTCCGCTTACTATTTTCCTGTTTATTTTGCCAGTTGTCACTAAACTTTCAAGTGTATTTTTCGTCATAATGTTGAAAATTTTGTTCATACATAACAAACAATTCCTAATGTTTTTAAAGATAATTTTCATTGTTATTAATTGTTACAGTTATATGTTTAATTGATTCATTGTCAAACAAAAAGTAGGTCTGGATCAAATAAAAACGGATGGCGGGAAAATGGGATGTGTGTGTCGCAGTTATGACTTAAGAGTTGTTAATATAGTAGCAGACATGTTGTATTATAACGTAATGACGTGTTGGCGATATATAAACTCATGGCAGATATGTGATGTTGCATAAGACGAATCATCCATGGCACTTTATCAGTTAAACAAATAACTCCTTTATTTCTAAACAACTGTTTTGCCTTCTGTCTAGGTGAACTGGACAACTATCATGTGGTAACTCAAGGGATCGAACCTTTACTAGAGACACCAGTCGTGTGGATGAGCGAGCATATGAGCTACCCGGACAATTTTTTACACATTTGTCTCATACCGCGAGTTGAAAACGAGAGTTAGTGTTCTTGGCTAATGCTTATGTAATTTAGGGAAATGTATTTTAGAAGTGGCTGTTAAAAAAGGTGACAGAAATATGTATGAGAGAGAGAGAGAGAGAGAGAGAGAGAGAGAGAGAGAGAGAGAGAGAGAGAGAGAGAGATTAGAAATTAGTGTTCAGAATGTTGAATATAAATGAAAAAGTTATGTGCTAGTATTAGCATACATGGTTACTTTCAAGTATGTTTGAGAGTCTATGGTCACTACTGTGGGTGTTTGGGTGGTCATTGGTCACTATCATGGATGTTTGGGGGTCTTTGGTCACTATCATGGATGTTTGAGAGTCTATGGTCACTACTGTGGGTGTTTGGGTGGTCATTGGTCACTATCATGGATGTTTGGGGGTCTTTGGTCACTATCATGGATGTTTGGGTGTCTTTGGTCACCATCATGGGTGTTTGGGTGGTCATTGGTCACTATCGTGGTTGTTTGGGAAGTCAATGGTCACCGCCAGGGTTGTTTGAGAATCTGTGGTTCCCATTATGGGCATTTGGAAATTATTGATCACCATCATGGATGTTTGTGAGTCGTTGGTCACCATCTTGGGTGTTTGTGAGTCATTGGTCACCATCTTGGGTGTTTGGGGTGTCTTTAGTCATCATCATGGATGTTTGGGGGGTCTTTGGTCACCATCATGGATGTTTGGGGGTCTTTGGTCACCATCATGGATGTTTGGGGGTCTTTGGTCACCATCATGGGTGTTTGTGAGTAATTTGTCACCTTCATGGATGTTTAGGGGTCTTTGGTCACCATCAGTTATGTTTAAGGGTCTTTGGTCACCATCATGGATGTTTTGGGTTTATTTGGTCATCATCAGGTATGTTTGGGGGTCTTTGGTCACCATCATGGATGTTTGGGGGGTCTTTGATCACCATCAGGTATAT
Organism: Cepaea nemoralis; assembly: GCA_014155875.1. NCBI lineage: Eukaryota > Metazoa > Mollusca > Gastropoda > Stylommatophora > Helicidae > Cepaea > Cepaea nemoralis. Next base: position 155,105 of record JACEFZ010004771.1, on the reverse strand, counting down.
TTGGGAGTCTTTGGTCACCATCATGGATGTGTGGGGGTCTTTGGTCACCATCAGGTATGTTTGGGGGTCTTTGGTCACCATCAGGGATGTTTGGGGGTCTTTGGTCACCATCATGGATGTTTGGGGGTCTTTGGTCACCATCATGGATGTTTGGGAGTATTTTTTTTTTTGGGTCACCATCATGGATTTTTGGGAGATTTTTTTGGTCACCATCATGGGTGTTTGTGAGTCATTGGTCACTATCATGAGTGTTTGTGGGTCATTGGTCACCATCATGAGTGTTTGTGAGTCATTGGTCACTATCATGAATGTTTGAGAGGTCAGTGGTCACTGCCAGAGTTGTTTGGGAATCAATGGTTACCATTATGGGTGATTGGGAATCTGTGGTCATCACTGTAATTTATAAGAATCAGCGGTCAATACCAGTCATGTTTGGGAGTTTATGATTTTCATCATGGATGTAGAGAGACATCTGCTAGATGTCACAATAGCAAGTTAAGACAGTTTGTGTGACCGTAGGAAATATACAAGACCACCAAGTTAGTGTGTGTGACTGTAGGAAATAAACAAGACCACAAAGTATAACTTTGCACAACAGCATAAGAAAGAAAAATGTGACACAAATTATGACAGTAAGAGTTGATTATATTGACATATCAGTTATGTAACTGTTTATCAAGACAGTTATTTAAATTGTTCTGTCCCAAGCAGTGTGTGATTGTCTAATCTTTATGTATAGCAAAATTGATATGTCCTATATGATTGGCTAATCTTTCATGTATAACAATTTATGTGTCGTATGTGATTGGCTAATCTTCATATGTACCAATCAAAGTGTCCTGCATGATTGGCTAATCTCCATGTGTGCCACTTAACATGTTATGTGTGATTGACTGATCTTCTTGCATACCTATCAAGATGTTATGTGTAATTGGCTATTATTCAAGTGTACAGATCAGTGTGTCTTGTGTGATTGGCTGTTCTTCATGTATATAAATCATTGTGTCTTGTGTGATTGGCTAAGTTTTATATGTATTAATCAGCATGTCATGTGTGATTGGCTGATCTTCATGTGTACCATCAACATATCATGTGTGATTGGCTAATCTTCATGTGCATCAATTGACTTGTCATCAGTGATTGGCTAATCTCTATATGTACCAATCAACACGTCATGTGTGATTGGCTAATCTTCACATGTACCATCAACATGTCATGTGTGATTGGCTACTCTTTACATGTACCATCAACATGTCATGTGTGATTGGCTAATCTTCACATGTGCCATCAACATGTCATGTGTGATTGGCTAATCTTCACATGTACCATCAACATGTCATGTGTGATTGGCTAATCTTCACATGTACCATCAACATGTCGTGTGTGATTGGCTAATCTTCACATGTACCATCAACATGTCATGTGTGATTGGCTAATCTTCACATGTACCATCAACATGTCATGTGTGATTGGCTAATCTTCACATGTACCATCAACATGTCATGTGTGATTGGCTAATCTTCACATGTACCATCAACATGTCATGTGTGATTGGCTAATCTTCACATGTACCATCAACATGTCATGTGTGATTGGCTAATCTTCACATGTACCATCAACATGTCATGTGTGATTGGCTAATCTTCACATGTACCATCAACATGTCACGTGTGATTGGCTAATCTTCACATGTACCATCAACATGTCATATGTGATTGCACATATGTTAACCAGAGCATAATAAAGGGCTATTCTGTCTCAAGAAGCTGTTAATACCTTTTGGAACAAAAAGAGTTAAAGTTATAATAGTTTAGCACAGAATAAAGTCAAGTTACAGCATTCTAGGCAATAAAGTGCTCAAGAAACAAGTTCAGTAGAGTGTCAAAGTTAAAAGGTCATGAGAGTTTGGTTACAGATTGTTCTCTCTGAGAAATAATTTACTGTTAAAGGTCAAGTGTTAAAGATCAAGTGTTAAAGGATAAAGGTTAATGGATGAGAGCGCTCTTTCTTAAACTTCCAGTGTGCTGATGCCAAAGTACCAGGTTCAACCCCTACACCGGTCATTTGGACGAAAATGTTGACATCTCGTCCTTGACATGGGGGAGTAAATTACTAGTAACTCTTAAGTCAGTGTGGGTTCGCCTGAGGGACACAAAAATCAGTCCAGTGCTCTAGAAATAGTAGCACGTGAATGGACTACACTTGAGTTTAAAGCGAGAAGCACAAACACAAATATATATGTATATATTTTGTCGACATGTAGCATGTCCTTGACAGAACGTCGCTTTCATCACGGTACAGCAAAAAGTTACCTGAACTTTGGCCCTGTCCCCTGCCTCATACACCCCGATGGTCAGAGTGTCCCGTGTCCATCTTTGTTCTGTTTAAACCCTGCCCTTCCAGGTAGCATCACTGTTCTGGTTTAGCCACTATGCTTTTTAATATGGTAAATTTATTTTAGTTTAGTGAGACATGGTATGGTTTAGGAGACATTTTTCATTGATGTTAACCCTTTACCGGCGTGGCGGCTGAATGTGTCTTTACTCCCGAACGGGCAAACCGCCCGAAAACACCTGTAAATACTAAATGTTATAAAAACGCGATCTCGTGGCTTTCGGAGATTTACAATTGTCTACTTTTGGTTTCGCCAGTAGCTTGATAACATGGCCGCCATTTGCAAGCGTATACTTTGAATTTGATCGGATTTTAAAAATAGTTTTTTTGGGTTTTTAAGCTTTGTTTTTCAAAATGGATTTTGACATTCTACAAGTGATAGCGGAGATTTTGCTGGGTTCAATGTAAGTTTTTCATAGTTGATTGTGATTGTGTTTGGTTGACATCTAGTTTTGTCCGTGGACATTTTTTGTTGTTCACAAAAATGTTTTGTTTTTCACCTGTGTTACTTTGTCAGACAGTATCACTTTTCTAATCCCCTAGAACTATTCGAAATGAGGACTGTGTCACCTGCATATCTAAGTTGTAATAAAGAGGAAAATTACAATTTGTATCCATGGGAAAACGAAACATGAAGTTAAGACAAGTTATCCTACCGCAAATGCTTGAATGCAACAACCCCAAATTCAGGCTTCCTAGACATTGTGAGTTCATCTGTCAAAATATAGGGAATAAAGAAAAACAGCAATTGCATTAGTCCACTCTGTTGACTGTTTCAAGATAACACCAGTAAGTGAGATAACAATCGAAGGAAACATATTTAATCACATTGATAAATGTAAATACCTAGGGGAAATCATAACATCGGACAGAAGATGCTGACAAAGATTAAGAGCAGAATAGGTCAGGCAAAAGCTGCATTAAAAAAAATAAAATGATCTTAAGCAATAAATCACTATTGAATGTCAAAAATAGAGTACTGAAATGTTATGTAGAACAACACCTTTGCTGTAAGGCATTGAATCATGGTGTTTTGTCTGTTATACAGAGAAATAACAAGGATTTTGTGATTTTTCTGTTTTTCAGAGAAATAATCAGACTAGTTGGGTTAATGTAATAGCTAGTTTTTTTGTGGTTTACAGTGTTCTTTAGAGAAATAACGAGAATAGTTGAGTTAATGTGGAAACTGGGTCTTTGTGATTTATTGTGTTTTTCAGAGAAATATCAAGGACTTTGTGGTTTTCTGTGTTCTTCAGAGAAATAATAGGACTGGTTGGTTAATGTAATCACTGACTCTTTGTGATTTCTGTGTCCTTCAAAGAAATAATAAGAACTAATTAGGTTAATTTAATAACTGGTTCTTTGTGTTATTTTGTGTGTTCTTCAGAGATATCATGAGACTGGCCCTTTATAATTTGCTATGTTCATCAGAGAAATAATGATACTAATTGGGTTAACTGTAATAACTGGCTCTTTGTAATTTGTGTCTTTCACAGAAATAACCATAACGGATTGGATTAGTATAATACCTGGTTCAGTGTCATTTTCTGTGATCATTAGAGAAATAACGAGAGCTGGTTGGGTTAATCATTGTGATTTTCTTTGTTCATTAGAAAATGAGGTCTGGTTGAGTTAATGTATTGTAATAACTGGCTCTTTATGATTTTCTGTGTTCTTAAGAGAAATAATAAGAACTGATTGGGTTAATGTATAACCTGTTGGGTTAATGTAATGTAATTACTGGCTCTTTGTGATTTTCTGTGTGATTTGTTTGTGTTTATCAAAAGATAATTAGATTGGTTGGGTTGATGTAATAACTGGCTGTTTGTGATCTTTCTGTGCAATTTGTTTGTGTTTATCAAAAGATAATTAGATTGGTTGGGTTGATGTAATGACTGGCTGTTTGTGATTTTCTGTGCAATTTTTTTGTAGTTATCAAAAAAAAAAATAATTACATTGGTTGGGTTGATGTAAATAACTGGCTCTTTGTGGTTCTCTGAGTTAATTAGAGAATGAGGTCTGTTTGGGTTAATGTAATGCCATGGCTGCGGGTCAGACTTCAGCTCGGTTCTAACATAATGTCCTTCCAGCCTAGGACTGGGAAATGTTGCACCATTGGTGTATTTAATGATGCAAAGTGTCACCCTGATCACTCTGCTTGCCCACCAGCCCGGTGGTCACGTGTTCGAGTACCCTTCAAGGTGGGAATGTTTGTTATTGACCTGTGCTCCTAGGTTGGCCCTCCCTAAACATTGGTCCCAGGAAATGGTCTGGGAAGTCAAAGCCGGCCATTCTAATATTGACCAATCACTCCAGTACCAGCTGATTTAAAAATATAGGGCTCGCATCATATATCCAACACACTTTATGGCCAGAAAAGTGGTCCTTTATTTACTTACTGATCACATAGGTAGTGAGACCAAATGTCTTTCTCAGATAAGGGCCAAAACAAAAAGGAGTTCTGTGTGCAAGTTCATTATAAAACATCCAAAGTTAGCTGGACATTGCAAAGAGTAGACTTGGGTCGCCACCCTAGCAGATTGTTAAGGAAGAAACCTAGTAAGAAATTATGGGTAGACAGAGCTTATTACCACAGGTGGAATCTGCAGAGTGTAAAAGTTACACAAATGCTTGCCAAAGTCAGAGGCACTCACCTGTGACTTAGAGAGATGTGTAATTAGGTCAGAAACACCCACTTTACATGAGAAATAAATAAATTTGATTGTTTGATAATATGTTAGAAAATTTCTTGAAAGGTTTGTATATGTACGTTATAAACTTATATTGATAGGACATTGTAGTCCTCTTGTTTGACCGGCCTTTTTAAATTTGAGCTGATGAGTATGCCAGGGATTTCAACTTTTAAATGATGTGAGAAAATATTCACAATGTTCGTCTGAGAATCCACATCTCTGCTGCCTACAAGCTCTTCCGAATGTGTTCGCACACATGGCAAGATACGCTGCCTTACAGCAGATTTGGTCTGATATAACACTTCAGTTCTGGCTTTCTGGCCATCAGTGAAAGTATTTTATTTGGTCTGATATAACACTTCAGTTCTGGCTTTCTGGCGTTCAGTGAAAGTGTTTTATTTGGTCTGATATAACACTTCAGTTCTGGCTTTCTGACGTTCAGTGAAAGTGTTTATTTGGTTGTGTTCGCAGGCTTTGAACTCAGTTGTTCTTTTACATGCTACTACATCAAGTGCACTGGACTGATTTTTGCATGTGGATTAACTTTCCCTACTACCAGTGTCCCTCGCCATCAGGCAAATCCACTCCGACTTCTGGGGTATTTGTAATTTACATCCCCTAGTCATGGACGAGAAGTCAACATTTTGGTCCAACTGACCGGTGCAGGGATTGAACCCGCTACCTCGGCATCAGCACACTGGAAGTTTAAGAACAAGCGCCTTTATCCATTTGGCTATGCTGACCTGCTTTTCAGTAACAAGTTCATAAGTCTAATTTTTCCTTATTAAGTGACTGTGATTTTGTCACAGGAAAGACGCATGTTCTAAAAATGTTGCTGGTGTTGTTCCATGGGTCCTTAACGGATTCAGTTCCAAACATAAAGTAAGTTTGGATCAAACAAAAAGGGATGGCGGGAAGTTTGAAATAGGGATGTGTCACTTACAGTTATGGCTTAAGTTGTTAGTATGGTATCAGGCATGTTGTATTATATATCAAATTAAAGGGGATTGCATAGGGACAACTACTATGTATAAGCTCATGGCAGATACTTAAGACAATTAATCATCCTATGGCACTTGATCAGTTAATACAACTTCAGCATTTCTATGGCCTGTCTATGTCTGACTTGTGTTGGTCAGTGCCCTTTGTTGCTGAATGTGAAATCAACATGTTCAAAGTTTGAGACACGTTCAGTTTCTTGATTCTTGATTGTGATTTTCAGTTGTGCATGTATAATGTAATAATATTCATTGTGCATTAAAGGTTATGTTTTTTGTATATGTGGACAGTGTATGATGAACTGATGTTTATATGTAAATAATAAACTGTATGTTGTTGTAGTATTTTTTTTTGGGGCGGGGGGGGGCGCTCGCTCGCGTTTTTGTTGTTGAACTCAAGTGTAGTCCATAGACACTACTTCTAGCAGCATTGGACTGAATTGTGCGTGTGGATTAGCTGTCCCTATTACCAGTGTCCCTCGTCATCAGGTGAACCAGCCACTTCTGAGGTACTTGTCATTTGTGTCACCAAGTCAAAGATGAGAAGTCCAATTGACCAGTGTAGGGGTTAAACCCGCTACCTCGGCATCAACACACTGGATGTTTAAGAACGAGCGCTCTTATCCATTCTGCCATGTGAAGTGTTGTTCAAGCTGTTTTGCAGATGTAGTTTTTGAGAAGAATGTTGAGAATATCGTAGTGAAAGAAAGTTAGGTGCATATCCTTTACAGGATGTCACAGTCACCCCCATACATTTGTTGGCTGTTTGTGATTTATTGGCAAGTTTATGCCCAGTAGTTTGCCATTGTTTTCTGAACAACCAGCACCTATACCATTGTATGAAAACCAATGCTAGGCAGAGAATAGAACAAATGCTGAGTTACTGACAGCTGATGGTGCTTCAAGACCACTGTTCAAAACCTAAAGAAGGATACAGATACAGTTTATGTGGCATATCAAGAGAACAGAGAGTGTAATAGAGAAATTCATCTCAAAACCTAAAGAAGGATACAGATACAGTTTATGTGTCATATCAAGAGAACAGAGAGTCTAATAGAGAAATTCATCTTTTGTGGGGACATGCTAGGCAAGCAAGGTAAAGGAATACGGAGAAGGATGAATACATGCCACCAAAAGATACGAATGATGAAATCAATCAGACAACCACTAACACCTGCTCAAGATGATTATCACTTTATGGACAGACCAGAGTAAATCATTATTCTGTGCCTTAGAACAGGACACAACCGCATGTATACAAAATGCAAGATTGGCGAATCAGCCATGTGCACATGTGGATTGGCATCACAGACAGCAAATCCCATACTCCAAGACTGTCCAAAATACATCGTATCTAGGCAAACCATCTGGTCTAGAGAAACAACAGTGGAAGATAAACTCTCTGGACCACTGAGTGAACTAAAAAAAGACAGTGGAATTCATACAAAAGACAACTTTGCAGAAGTAGACACATTTCCAAAGAAGAAGAGAAAGATGTATTCCAAAGGCTCAAACAGCTGTGCAACAAATAATAAATAACACCAGCTTAAATGTTATAGTGAGAAAGATTAATACAGGCCTACTTCGGGTAGAGTGGCAAGCTTCCATTCGACAATCAAAAATAGAGAGCATCTGTGGAGTTTTTCTCTAGGACATGCTGGTGTGTTGGGGAATGTGCAGGCAGAGAGATTGGCTGGGTCTGCACCGCTGGGTGGGGTATTGGTGCATGATAAAGCAGATGTGGTCAAGGCCCCTGGAATCACGTGTATAGTGCAGAAGAACGGTCAGATCATCACAACCTGGAGAGAATGGTGCTGCAGGGAGTGAACAGAGGATCTGACCGACACTCAGGACTCAAAGGAATGGCCACATATTGAGACTGCTACTTGTATCAGTAGTATTGTGACTCTTCTCTGGCTGTTGCAGATGAGGACGGAGTATTATGGGAATGTCCAAAGTGCTGTGACGTCAGTTCTTGAATCAACTCAACTCATACAACCATAAGAAAGAGATAAGCAATGTTCTTCATTGTTGATTGTGATTTCCAGTTGTGCATATGCAATGTAATAATGTTCATTGTGCTTTTAAAGTCATAATGACAAAAGAGGCAGTGGAGAACATCATTACAGCTAACAAGATAAGGCTTAGAAGAGGCAGTGGAGAACATCGGTGCAATTGAACGATAAGAGAGGCAGTGGAGAAAATCGTGACAACTGAATAACAAGAGAGGCAGTAGAACATCGTCACAACTGGCAAGGTCAGGCATTGAAAAGGCAGACCGAAAGACAGATGGTTGATGTCTAATTCAGTGGGATGGTGGAATATAAACAGTAGAATGTACGCCCGGGATGGTTAACCCGGTCAACAAATGCCCGCAGAAGTCGGATGTGTCGGCCTAACGGCGCAAGAACGCAGCCTTGCTGTAAACAGGCACAACGCAATTACATCAACAACACAACAAAAACTCTGGATGAACGCAGAAGAAGAAGAAGAATGTACCCACAACACCAAGGATGGATATCTGTGGAGAGTCATGAATGTCTACACCATGAGTTGAGTCAAGACCCGACATCACAGCACTCGGGGTATTGTTATCCACACTCCTTCCTCATCTTCAACAACCAGCAAAGAGTCCTAGTAGTAATGACACTAGTTGCGATCTGATTATATGTCTATCTGGCCTTTCCTCAGAGTACTGAGTGCTGGCCTGATCCTCTGGTCACTCCCTGCCGTATCATTCTCTCCAGGCAATAATGGTGTGTCTGTATGTTTACACCATATAACAAGGCACATGATTATGATGATTGTTTATTGCCCATCCTCAAAATGGAAGATGAATCTGCTCCGAATCCACACGTGCCTTAAACATAGTGGTATTGGGATGCCTCATCTTTGATTCTAAGGCAGGATGTGTTGCCCTAGTTTCACCATAACCATGTTTGTGTCGTGTGTATTGTCCAAAATGTATTATGTTTGAAATTGTTTATTTTTCATATTCACAATACAACGGAGTGATCTGTTTGTCTTCAGGATGCCTGTTCAACGTGTGGCCATTGGTTTCAAGGAGAATGGCTTACAATAGCCAGTGTCTAGTTTGGAGTTTAAATGGTCCCGTAGCAATTTCCTGCTATGTGTCTATGATATGATAGTGTCATCACATTGTGTAGGCCCAGAGCCAGGAAGGAGGAGGCGGCCAGTCTTCCCCTCATTGCGACAAGAGTCGAGGACAAGCGGAGTTCCCTATCAACTTCGCCAGCGCGTCCGTCAACAGTATTCTTTGCTTTCCTTATGGACCCCGGCAACACGCTGGCCATAATACATGCATCATCATCCAGTGCCTTGTCGGCTGGCGTGGGCGATCATAACACTCTTCAAATTACGATCTCCGACGTCATGACCAAGTCCTACAAGAAACTCATGAAAACCGTAAACTGATTAGAGAAATATGACGTAGACAGTCACCTTTTTTTTGGTCACATTATGATAAAAAATAAATTGAAGAACTTGGTGACAACTGGCAAGATTGAGGGGAAGAGAAGTAAATACCGGGATGGCTTGGCCACATTGTATGGTCGAGACAAGAACACTGAGCTAATCCACGACTCTGGTGATTGGGTGAGATGACAAAACATGACTGCCCACGCTTACCGGCATTGCACATGATGATGATTGTGACGTCATGGATCAATTCATGTGTTGACTCCCTTCCATGCCACGACACAAGACTCAAGAATTTTCTTACGCTGTCTTCCTATATTTCTCTTCCCGCAAATCTTTCTGATTGTCACATGTTCCAGTTTTTGTCTTCTCATGACTTGGCCAAAATACGATGACTGCCTCTTTCTGATGTTTGTGGTAAGTTTGTCTTTGCGATTCAGCTTCCCTTAACTGATTCAGTACCAAACAAAAAGTAGAATTGGACCAAACATGATACACAACCACATGAACAAATATTATAATGTACCATTTCCAATCACTGAGCATTGAAATTGTGGAAGATACAATGAATCAAAACATATAACACGATGACAATATAGCATCCTTCTATTCAAACGGGACGTCACGTTTGCCAACATCTACCATTCGGCACTGAATCAGTTAAATGAACACCGTCTGGTCAGAAGGGTATAAAATAACTACTGCCTGGAACACAAAGAGGCTAAGTAACATGCCTGGAATGGAAAGTGAGACAGTGTGGATGATCACAATGTCTACCTGCGGTTTTAAAGAGTTTAAACGGAAAGAGAATCGATGTCATTCCACCGGGTTTTATCCCATACGGTTCGATTTCTTTCCACAGGGGGCCTGCCAAAAGCATCGCACAAAGTACGGACTGCGTAGTTCCAGCGACAACCCCCAGGAATCTCTGAGAAAATTGCAAGCCGGAATCGAACCCACAACCTTCGGAGCGCGAAGCGGTGGCGTAACCTCTTCGCCACGGTGACCCTATTTTTTTTTTTTTTGCATATCCTTCACTGTCAACACCAGCATGTTACTGCTGTTGTTGATGTCTTGGAAAGTTTACGTTCAGTAGTTTGCCATTGCTTTCTGAATGGCCAGCTCCCATACCGACTCGTTTAAAATCCAGCGCAACGCGATCTGCTGCCAAATCAGCCGCAACTGTTTCGAACACGGGTAAGTGGGTTTACAAATCGCGTCCGTAAGCTGCAAGCCACGGAGACCGACTACTATCTAGGATTGAAATAATGTAAGTGTGGTATTCATATATCTGGACACACTGATAACATCAGGTGGAAGATGCATCACTGAGATAAGATCAGGTGGAAGATGTATCACTGAGATAACATCAGGTGGAAGATGCATCACTGAGATAACATCAGGTGGAAGATGCATCACTGAGATAACATCAGGTGGAAGATGCATCACTGAGATAACATCAGGTGGAAGATGCATCACTAAGATAAGATCAGGTGGAAGATGCATCACTGAGATAACATCAGGTGGAAGATGCATCACTGAGATAAGATCAGGTGGAAGATGCATCACTGAGATAAGATCAGGTGGAAGATGCATCACTGAGATAAGATCAGGTGGAAGATGCATCACTGAGATAACTTCAGGTGGAAGATGCATCACTGAGATAACATCAGGTGGAAGATGCATCACTGAGATAACTTCAGGTGGAAGATGGATCACTGAGATAAGATCAGGTGGAAGATGCATCACTGAGATAAGATCAGGTGGAAGATGCATCACTGAGATAACATCAGTATGGGAGATGCATCACTGAGATAACATCAGGTGGAAGATGCATCACTGAGATAACTTCAGGTGGAAGATGCATCACTGAGATAAGATCAGGTGGAAGATGCATCACTGAGATAAGATCAGGTGGAAGATGCATCACTGAGATAACATCAGATGGGAGATGCATCACTGAGATAACATCAGGTGGAAGATGCATCACTGAGATAACTTCAGGTGGAAGATGCATCACTGAGATAACATCAGGTGGAAGATGCATCACTGAGATAAGATCAGGTGGAAGATGGATCACTGAGATAAGATCAGGTGGAAGATGCATAACTGAGATAAGATCAGGTGGAAGATGCATCACTGAGATAACATCAGATGGAAGATGCATCACTGAGATAAGATCAGGTGGAAGATGCATCACTGAGATAACATCAGATGGAAGATGCATCACTGAGATAAGATCAGTTGGAAAATGCATCACTGAGATAAGATCAGGTGAAAGATGCATCACTGAGATAAGATCAGGTGGAAGATGCATCACTGAGATAAGATCAGGTGGAAGATGCATCACTGAGATAACATCAGGTGGAAGATGCATCACTGAGATACGATCAGGTGGAAGATGCATCACTGAGATAAGATCAGTTGGAAGATGCATCACTGAGATAACATCAGGTGGAAGATGCATCACTGAGATAAGATCAGGTGGAAGATGCATCACTGAGATAAGATCAGGTGGAAGATGCATCACTGAGATAAGATCAGGTGGAAGATGCATCACTGAGATAACATCAGGTGGAAGATGCATCACTGAGATAACATCAGGTGGAAGATGCATCACTGAGATAACATCAGGTGGAAGATGCATCACCGAGATAACATCAGGTGGAAGATGCATCACCGAGATAACATCAGGTGGAAGATGCATCACCGAGATAACATCAGGTGGAAGATGCATCACTGAGATAAGATTAGGTGGAAGATGCATCACTGAGATAACATCAGGTGGAAGATGCATCACTGAGATAAGATCAGATGGAAGATGCATCACTGAGATAAGATCAGGTGGAAGATGCATCACTGAGATAACATCAGGTGGAAGATGTATCACTGAGATAACATCAGGTGGAAGATGCATCACTGAGATAAGATCAGGTGGAAGATGCATCACTGAGATAACATCAGGTGGAAGATGCATCACTGAGATAAGATCAGATGGAAGATGCATCACTGAGATAAACATCAGGTGGAAGATGCATCACTGAGATAACATCAGGTGGAAGATGCATCATGAGATAACTTCAGGTGGAAGATGAATCACGAGATAACATCAGGTGGAAGAGCATCACTGAGATACATTAGGTGGAATATGCATCACTGAGATAAGATGAGGTGGAAGATGGATCACTGAGATAAGATCAGGTGGAAGATGCACCACTGAGATAAGATCAGGTGGAAGATGCATCACTGAGATAAGATCAGTTGGAAAATGCATCACTGAGATAAGATCAGGTGAAAGATGCATCACTGAGATAAGATCAGGTGGAAGATGCATCACTGAGATAAGATCAGGTGGAAGATGCATCACTGAGATAAGATCAGGTGGAAGATGCATCACTGAGATACGATCAGGCGGAAGATGCATCACTGAGATAAGATCAGGTGGAAGATGCATCACTGAGATAAGATCAGGTGGAAGATGCATCACTGAGATAACATCAGGTGGAAGATGCATCACTGAGATAACATCAGATGGAAGATGCATCACTGAGATAACATCAGGTGGAAGATGCATCACTGAGATAACATCAGGTGGAAGATGCATCACTGAGATAACATCAGGTGGAAGATGCATCACTGAGATAACAGGTGGAAGATGCATCACTGAGATAAGATCAGGTGGAAGATGCATCACTGAGATAAGATCAGGTGGAAGATGCATCACTGAGATAAGATCAGGTGGAAGATGCATCACTGAGATAAGATCAGGTGGAAGATGCATCACTGAGATAAGATCAGGTGGAAGATGCATCACTGAGATAAGATCAGGTGGAAGATGCATCACTGAGATAAGATCAGGTGGAAGATGCATCACTGAGATAACATCAGGACCTTTCGTACATGTCTTGGTGACGTAAATTACAAGCACCTCTGAGGTCGGAGTGGGTTAGCTTGATGGCGAAGGACACTGGTAACAGGGAAAGCTAATCCACACGCAAAATCCAGTCCAGTGCTACTAGAAGTAGCGTGTATAAACTACGCTTGCGTTCAAAGCGAACATGCGTCAAAAAAAAAAAGAAGATGTCCGTCCATTGGTTCCTGACCTCAGGAACTCTCTTTCAGCATAGTAGCAATTGTAAGGAAATTAACGGGTTGTAAAGTAGTGCACGTCCTTTTACACGGTGTATTTTTAATGACTGCAGTTTTTGAAAATGTTGCCGTTCCAACTTTTGTATTTACCTGTTATGTTGCATGAACTCCACAGAGGGCGAATACAAAACTTGGACCGGCAATATTTTCAAACACCGCACAGTCATTAAAAATAAATCATATACTTAAGGCATACTTGACACATGGTGCTAGACCCATATTTTGATAGGCCAATCAGCCCTCGGTGGGTGATGTGGTCAGTATCCCACCGGTCATCTCTAGTTACCAAGATATTTCCTGGTGCCTATTTTAGGCTGAGTCCAACTGAGCACTCGAGTCAGTTTTAACTGGTTCAGTGCCAAACAAATTACTAGGAAATCAATCATTGAGATAACATCAGGTGGAAGACGCATCACTGAGATAACAAGACCAATAACAATGACAATCATTTCTCTTCTTTAAATGTTTGTTAATATACTGGACACAGCATTTACGGTCCGATGTGTTTGTGTGCTTTTTATTTGACCTATGCTGGTTTAATATAAATTATGAGACCTATGGTAAGATTTCAACGGGTTGATACGAATTCTGTCCGTATTCATAGGTTGTAGGTTCATGTGTGTGATAGACATGACTAATGAAGACACTTTTTTGGAGTGTCTAGTTGGTCATGCGTCGAAGTACACTTGTTCCTGCAGCGAGGCGCTGTCGCCACTTGAAGGTGACACGTTCGAATCCCGGTCGGTAACTATAATAGCTTTCAAACTTTATGTTGTCTAGTGCGTCCTCTAGTCTTTACTTCTTTCTTCTCCTTCTGTGAGCGCCAAATAATACTACGTGTGTTTATTTATGTAACTCAAACAAAAACTAGCCTTGGACCAATCATTGTACAAAATCAAATGAAGAAGTATTATAATGGAATTTTCCTTTCACCTGACATAGAAATTGCGGAAGATGATAGGAAACAAAACACATAATACGCTGACCCTAGCAAGGCGATATATCGTCCTTCTGTCCACATGGGAGGTCAGATTTGGCGATATATTATCCTTCGGCGCGGAATCAGTTAAAAAATATGCCCCTGATGTGGATTTGAACCAACGATCACCGTTCCAGCGGGAGGGTGTCTAGTTACAGCGCTACCGCAACTCCACAATGTGAGGCGTGTTGTTTGTTAAATCTCCCGAAGACTGTTTTAACTCTTAAATTTGATTGAAGTTCAGGTCGTTTGAATCCTGAAAGGGTCGTGCATTTATCGCAGAGATGCTGACGTAGGGACTTTCTTTTCGATCCGCTAACAAAGTGCCGTCTCAATGCGGACTGTGTGGCAGGGTTTCCTTGTTGAAGAGATTCAACTAAGCCTTGACCACATAATGAAGAGATCCAACGAAGTTTTGACCACATAATGAAGAAATTCGGACCAAATAATGACAAGATCAAACGAAGTCTTGACCAAATAGTGAAGCGATCAAACGAAGTCTGGACCAAATAATGAAGAGATCAAACGAAGTCTTGACTAAATAATGAAGAGATACAACGAAGTCTGGACCACATTATGAAGAGATGCAGCGAAGTCTTGATCAAATAATGAAGAGATACAACGAAATATTGAGCACATAATGAAGAGGTGCAGCCAATTCTTGACTCCATAATGAAGAGACAGAGGGAAGTCTTGACCACACAAAGAAGAGACACAACCAAATCTTGACCCTCTAATAAAGTGATACAACGAAAGCCTTAAGATACTCGAAGCCTTAACTCCATGAAAAAAAAAAATGAAGAGAAACATCAAAGATGTGACCCATTTTTAAAGAGAAGAAGAAAAAAAAAGAGGAGGCTAAAATTAGATGCACACGAAGAAGGAGGAAAAGAAACAGAAGAAGAAGGAAGATAGCAAGAAGAAACAGACATCGGGGGTCTAGCATGTCTTTTGATTTCTATTTCTTTCCGTTGCTTTCTATAAGCGGCAAAGAGTACCCGTAATTTCATTTCACATGTTGTTTAGGAATTGCAGGGTTTCTCATTGCATTCCGTCGGATACCTAATCTCTCAAACGTTTCTAAACACGGAATTCCTATAAGATATCAGATATCACAGAGTATAGATGGCATGGCCGCACTCCACCATTCTTGTTGTGCATGCTTCTCATGAGCCGTTCTGGCAGAAGTGAAATTGCCATCTGAAGCCGGAATCAGCATGCACCTTCAACTCCCTCCCACATCCTTGGGTAGGAGTAAATAACGGGAGAATCGCTTCTACGACCTACGCAGTAGCGTTTTCAAGAAGATAATTTCATTCAAGATCCACCGCTGACCAGGCGCAAGTTGACTGACCTCCCACTTGACACCGGAAGTCGGAGCGGAAATTATTTCTCTGTTTGCTATCGGGCGCTACTGGTTCACGACACTCTTTTCCATGCCTGGTGATTGCTTCACGTTTTCTGCCATCTTCTCTGGAATGCGAAATCTACCCAATTATGCAAATACATAAGAGTCTTACACTCTTTATTTCTTCCCATCATCATCATCATCATCATCATCATCATCATCATCATCATCATCATCATCATCAAGTACCATGCCAGCCGGCGTAGGCATTCATGTCTCTCCACAGATCTCGGTCTTTCCTGGTCTGGATAAACTCTGCTGATGATATTCCTCCATGTCACCGTCTCAATCCATCCAGCATCATTTCTCTGGGTCGACCTCTGTCTCTCTTCTCTTCTATCTTTCCAGTCGTCACGATACTCTCCAATGCCTCTCTTCTCATCACATGACCAAAGAAAGCTGTATTTCTCGTTCTTATTGTTGTATATAATGTTCAAGTTTCATTAGCCACTTTCAGGCAATCTCGTTAGTTACTCTGGCAGTCCAAGGAATTCGCAACATTCATCTTAGGTACCACAGCTCTGTTGTTTCCAATTTCTTTCTTATTTGTTCATTTACTTTCCAAGATTCACAACCATACAGCAAAACAGATTCTATATAGTACTTCAGCACTATCTTTCTTACATTCAACGATAGTGGCTTATTGCATAAGATACTTTTCATTTTCTGAAATGCAGCTTTTCCTTGCCATATTCTGCTCTTAATCTCTGTTGTGTTCCTTCCGTCTGATGTTGTAAATTCCCCCAGGTATTTAACATTATCCACTTGACTAATGAATGAATCACACCCCCCCCCCCCCCCCCCCCACCAAAAAAATAAAAAGAAAAGAAAAGAAAAAAAAAGAAAGAGAAATTGATTGTGAGCTTAACTGAAACACGACTACAAGAAACAAATTGGACGCTGCGGCCAAAGCCTTCGTCGGCACAGAACAAACAAACACAAACCGACACAAAACTACATGAAACACACTACATGACAATATTAAACTAATTAAAGGTACTTATCTGAATCTTGGTGGAGTATTGATGCATGATAAGGCAGACGTGGTTGCGGCCTTGTGGGAGCACATGTACAACACGGACGAGCAAGTGGATCACCATGGTCTGGCAAGAATGCGACAGTGTGGAGTGACGAGGGGATCTGGCCGATGCTCGACGCTTAGAGGAAAGGTGAGACGCACATATAATCAGATTGCTACTGGTATTATTGGGGTTGGAACTCTTCGCTGGCTTCTGAGGATGGGGACGGAGCGCTTACGGGAATGCCCCAAATACTGTGATGTCGGTTCTTAAATCAATCAATCAATCAATCAATCTGAATCTGTATCCTTGCTAGGAGAGACTGACACGCGTTGGACGACTGTCGATGGATTCTTGTTTACCAATGTCCACTTGATTAAGAATTTTCCCTTCTATTTCCATTTCACATTTCTCGCCTTCGCCTTCATTTTAACTCTTTCTGTTTCCTTTGATGGCTTGGCTACATGGCATAGTGGGAAGTAAAACACAAAACTAATCCAAGACTGGTGATGCTGTGATCTGGCGAACCATGGCCGCCTACGTTTATCGACAGGGAACATAATGATGATGATGATGATGATGATAGCCATAACGTTTGTCTGTAGCTCGAGCAGAGCTGATTCGATTGACGGCGCTAACATTCTCTATGTTTGTTTTAAAAAAAATAATGACTGCTCCATACATCTTCGTCTTTTTTGTTGAGGAGAGTGTGTAACACTTAGTTACTAGATTACGCAACCACATGTATACAAAATTCAAGACAAGTGAAACAGCCATGTGTACATGTGGATAGGCGTCGCAGACAGAAGAGCACATACTCCAAGATTGCCTACAATATAACATATCCAGGCAAACCTTCTGGCCTAGAGAGACGACAGTGGAAGACAAACTCAATTGACCGATGTGTGAACTAAAAAGGACAGTTAAATTCATACAAGAGACAACATTGCAGTTACATACATATTTCAAGCGAACGAAAGAAGAAGCAGAAGAAGAAGAACTTAGTTATCAAGGTGAAACTCATGTTAGTATCATAGCCTGGGATTCTGAGATAAGTAGCAAAATTATTTTGTTTTCAAATTTGCATTTTCTTTTCATTGTTCTCATTTTATTATCTTTTCATTCTTCTCACCTCGTTCATATGCCTTAATGTAGTCACAGGAGGATCTTCTCCGTGATTATATGTTGTGTTTTATGTATGTATTTTTTTGCTGTTGAAGGCTAGTCGCCGCAACGTCCTGTATATTTCGTAATTCTGTTCTGTAAAGCTGCATTACTTTGTGTTATTTCATATTATTTACATTTCCACAGCTTTACCGCAGTTCCACTAATTGTATTCACATCTAGTTATGCACTTCGAAGGTCACAGATTCCATTCAAGGCAATGAGTAATGTCTAATCACGGATAGGTTTTATTTCCAAACAATTTTGCCAAAGCTGCTTTTTTATGATCTACTCGTTGCCATTTTCAGCTGCCATGGGATATTTTTGACGTGCGCATTTAGCACACGTGACCTTCCATTTTTTTGCATTTATCTGAGAAGGCTTGGTATTCGACGCAACAACCCAAGAGAGCGGGTGATATTAAATATCAACCCTTCTTGCAAAAATTGTAGCTCTATACTGGTATCGAACCCTATAGCTTCTGAACCTGGGCTGTAAACGGCTCCCCTTTGTTACACTTTTATATCCCTCTCCACAGTTGTGACGTTCCAGTACCGATCTTGTACACCCCGCAGGCTTCTGAGCTTGGAGAGGGGAAGGAGAGCTCTACAACACAGCTCTCTTGGCGAGGGGAAGGACATCTCTGCAACAGTTCTCTTGGAGGAGGGAAGGAAAGCTTAACTATCAATAGCAATACATGTTTTGCCTATATCTTAAAAATTTTCTACCGTCTGGCGTGCTCCATTTCTTCCCATTGCCTTCTATAGGTGTCTATCACTACCTATACATCTATTTCATATGTTATTTCCAACAATGCATACATCATCATCATCATCATCATCATCATCATCATCATCATCATCATCATCATCAAGTGCCCTGCTAGCTGGCGTAGGCGTTCATGGCTCTCCACAAATCTCTGTCGTTAGTATTCTGGATCAACTCTGCTGATGGTATTCCTTCATGCCACCGTCTCAATCCACCCAGCATCATTTATCTTGGTCTGCCTCTGTCTCTCTTCCCCTTCATCTTTCCGGTTGTCACGATGCTCTCCAATGCCTCTCTTCTCATCATATGACCGAAGAAAGATGTTTGTCTCTTCCTTATTATTGTATATGCTTGCTTGCTTGTGTTCGTTGGCTTGAGCTCCAACGCGAAGTCCTGTATGTCGGATGAAGGCATCCTGTTGTCCAACATCAGTGTGATGTCATACAGGACCTGAGGTTTGCGTGAGTATCCGTTGTCCCATGTCTGGCTTATTGGTGTGCAGACTGGTGGTTCCTCGCCGTACAGGCAGACACTCTCCGACTTCGGAGGAATCGGTGATCCTACTGACTTTAGCCAGGACCCCGAAGGGACCTGTTGCTCAGGACGCTCGACGAGGACGCGTCAGTAGGTCTTGGCCAGTATATAACCCGGCCCTGGTGCCTTGGAAACACCTCTGCGTCCCATTATTGTATATAATGTTCTAGTTTCATTAGCCTGTATCAGGCAGTCGTTGTTAGTTACTCTGGCAGTCCATGGAATTCGCAACATTCGTCTCAGGAACCACATCTCTGTTGCCTCAAATTTCTTCTTAATTTGTTTATTTACATTCCAAGATTAACTGCCATACAGCAAAACTGGTTCTACATAGCATTTCAGCACTCTCTTACATTCAGTGATAGTGACTCATGCATAAAATACTCTTCATTTTCTGAAATGCGGCTTTTGCTTGCCCTATTCTACTCTTAATCTCTGTTGTACATCTTCCATCTGATGTTATAAATGCCCCTAAGTATTTAAAATTATCCACTTGGTTAAGAACTTTCCTTTCTATTTCTATGTCACATTTTGGTGTCACCTTTTTCTTTGATATCACCATTGTTACTGTTTTCTTGATATTCAAGGAGAGTCATTTCCTTGCACTCTCTGTTACTACAATGTCCAACAATTATTGTAGGTCTGTTGAATTATCCGCCAACAAAACTGTGTCATCTGCATAGCGTATATTATTTATATTATAACCTCCAACTAGTATTCCTGGCATCTCTTTGATCTCTCTCATTATTACTTCGCTATATAGGGAGAAGAGATCTGGTGACAAGACACACCCCTGTCGTACTCCTAGCGTTATCTGTTCGTAACTACCCTCTTTATTTCCAATTTTAATTGCTGCTACTTGGTTCCAGTAAATACATGCATACATACCACTTAAAGTGTCTTCTGACTTGAGCTTCATACGTTTCATATTCACTTTCGTCTGGGTATCAAAATGCCTTGCTTTAGTACAGAGTTAAAAGCAAACATTTAAAAAAAAAAAATCGAAGAGCGATCTACCACTCATGAAGATTGAGGCTGATTGTTCTGTTGTGGTTTGTTTAGTAGACTAATTTCGTTGGCATTGCTCTTTGTTGTATGGACAGACGCTGAATAACCCGGCTCATTAGGGGCTGAGTGTTTATCTAAGACTGAACATAACATACAGGATGCGGTGACAATATATCTTGTTGAACCAATTAGTTAGGGAAAGTCAATAGACAGACAGAAAGACAGACAAAGAGATAGGTATATGGATAAATAGACAGACAGATAAACCGATATACAGGGTGACAGACATACTGATGGACAGACAGACAGACAGATGAAGGGGTTACGGAAGCAGTTCGCAATCCCGCATACCCTCATTCGAAACAACGTTGCAGGCGATTTGGCAGCAGACCGCTTGGCGTTGGTGTTTTACGAAATGGTATGGGTGCCGGTCGTTCAGAAAGCAATGGCAAACACTGAACGTAAACTTGCCAATAGATCACATCAGCAAAAATGCCAGTGTTGACGATGTCCTGTAAAATAAAAAGCAAATAATTTAACTTTTATATGGACAGCCAACTAGCATTTTTTCCGGATTTACTTTCCCTAGCCTTTGACAGTCTCCATTCTGCCTACGAGGCAGCAGGTTTGTGTCTCACTTCGATCCATGGCTTTTCCGATATGGCACACCCTAGTTAGTTAGTTAGTTGGTTGGTTGGTAGGTAGGTAGGTAGGTTGGTTGGTTGGTTGGTTGGTTGGTTAGTTAGTCACGGTTGCAACCTCACAGCAACGGGTCGTCCCCATTATGCTCCAGTGAATATCACACGAAATGCTCCTCAATGCCCAATGTGAAAAGTGGAAAAGACAGGAGTCTCGGCAAGCCAAAAGCCCGCACAGGTACACTGTGCATAATGCCGCCGCCAAATTACCAACACTAAAGTCCTCCACGATAAATACAGTTCATCGTCGATGGAATCGGCAGTCATCAGAAAGACTTCATTGACTCGGATTTTATCCCATATGGCTCGGTCTCTTTCCACAGGGCGACCCGGCGAAAATGCCGCGCAAAGCACGAACTCCGTAGCTCCAGCGACGACTCCCAGGAGTCTCCTGCAAAATTCACTCGTGAACCGAAAAGGCAAAACAGTAAATTCAGCAACAGCGGGCGGGGCGGCCATTGTTCGGAACATACAGTTCACGCTACACAAGTTCGGTTATATGCAAAAGCATTTCACACGAAATTCACAGCTCACAGTATCGCGCAACGCAGTCACTCGGTAGCAGGGCGACGAAACCATGCACTACCAGTCCAACAAGAGGAAAATGCGAATGAAAACCGTAGCCAGAAGCACAAACAAATCAGAGGTCTTAACGGTTCAAATGCCTAACCGCCATGTTGAGGAACGGAAGTCCTATGGCAAACCCTGCCAGTAACTACGCTACCGTTCGTATCGCTCTTAAGATCAGTGGAACACGCAGGCCTTTCTGCCACTGAAGATCAGTGGAACACGCAGGCCTTTCTACCACTGAAGATCAGTGGAACACGCAGGCCTTTCTACCACTGAAGATCAGTGGAACACGCAGGCCTTTCTGCCACTTCAAAGAAGAAGTGTTTTGTTTTGTTTCGTTTGCTCGCTTTGAACTCAAGCTAGTCCATTTACTTGTTACTAATTCTAGTAGCACCGAACTTAATTTTGCGTGCGGATTGCCTTTCCCTGTTACCAGTCTCCCTCGCCATCAGGCAAACCCACGCTGACTTCTGAGGTACTAGTAATTTACGTCCCCAAGTCACGAACCTATTGGCATGACACATGATGATGATGGTGATGATGATAATGAAGTCACAGACGAGAAGTCAACAATTTAGTCCAACTGACAGGTGTAGGGGTCGAACCCGCTACTTCGACATCATCACACCGGATGTTCAAGAACGGCCTCTCTTATTGGTTCGGCCGTACTGACCTCCCACTTAGAATTTAATTTCCGCACGCATATTTTTCATTTGAAATTCAAATAGTAATTCCGGTTATCATCATGGAGATAAATTGGTGATAACCGAAGAGGAATGGGGATTCGATCACTTGACCAATGTGAGGGCAGGCAAACGTGCAAGTCGCAAGGCAACCGCGTCTCCTCTTTCACTGTGTGTATTAAGTCCAAATTGCCTACGGCACTTCCTAATAACAATTCGGGAACTTGAGAGTTTTTCTGTGGTTTTTGCGAGAGTTATTTTCAAGTTTTCAATTAATTTTAAAGTTCATAGGTCAGTTATTTCCATTTCCCAGCAAACACTATACTCGATGGTTAGACTGGGAGTATAATAAAAAGCGCGCAAACTGGACAAAATATGAGACAATGTTTGGCAATGGTTACGGATAAATAATACAATCCACAAGCAATCTTTGTTTTTGTCTTGTACTTCTTCTACTCCTCCTCCCTCTTCCTCCTCCTCTTTTTACTCTTCTTCCTTCTCTTCCGCCTTCTTCTCCTCCTCCTTGTCCTCCTTCTCTTCCGCCTTCTTCTCCTCCTCCACGTCCTCCTTCTCTTCCGCCTTCTTCTCCTCCTCCTCGTCCTCCTTCTCTTCCGCCTTCTTCTCCTCCTCCTCGCCCTCCTTCTTCTCCGCCTTCTTCTCCTCCTCCTCGTCCTCCTTCTTCTCCAACTTTTACTCCACCTTCTTCTCCTCCTCCTCGTCCTCCTTCTCTTCTGCCTTCTTCTCCTCCTCCTCGTCATCCTTCTCTTCCGCATTCTTCTCCTCCTCCTCGTCCTCCTTCTTCTCCGTCTTCTTCTCCTCCTCCTCGCCCTCCTTCTTCTCCGCCTTCTTTTCCTCCTCCTCCTCGTTCTCCTTCTTCTCCGCCTTCTACTTCACCTTCTTCTCCTCCTCCTCATCCTCCTTCTCTTCCGCCTTCTTCTCCTCCTCCTCGCCCTCCTTCTCTTCCGCCTTCTTCTCCTCCTCCTCGTCCTCCTTCTTCTCCGCCTTCTCCTCCTCCTCGTCCTCCTTCTTCTCCGCCTTCTACTCCACCTTCTTCTCCTCCTCCTCCTCGTCCTCCTTCTTCTCCGCCTTCTTCTCCTCGTCCTCCTTCTACTCCACCTTCTTCTCCTCCTCCTCGCCCTCCTTCTCTTCCGCCTTCTTCTCCTCCTCCTCGTCCTCCTTCTTCTCCGCATTCTTCTCCTCCTCCTCGTCCTCCTTTTTCTCCGCCTTCTACTCCACCTTCTTCTCCTCCTCCTCGTCCTCCTTCTTCTCCGCCTTCTTCTCCTCCTCCTCGTCCTCCTTCTCTTCCGCATTCTTCTCCTCCTCCTCGTCCTCCTTCTTCTCCGTCTTCTTCTCCTCCTCCTCGTCCTCCTTCTCTTCGCCTTCTTCTCCTCCTCCTCGTCCTCCTTCTCTTCCGCATTCTTCTCCTCCTCATCGTCCTTCTTCTTCTCCGTCTTCTTCTCCTCCTCCTCGCCCTCCTTCTTCTCCGCCTTCTTCTTCTCCTCCTCGTCCTCCTTCTTCTCCGCCTTCTACTCCACCTTCTTCTCCTCCTCCTCGTCCTCCTTCTCTTCCGCCTTCTTCTCCTCCTCCTCGCCCTCCTTCTCTTCCGCCTTCTTCTCCTCCTCCTCATCCTCCTTCTTCTCCTTCTCCTCCTCCTCGTCCTCCTTCTTCTCCGCCTTCTACTCCACCTTCTTCTCCTCCTCCTCGTCCTCCTTCGTCTCCGCCTTCTTCTCCTCCTCCTCGTCCTCCTTCTACTCCACCTTCTTCTTCTCCTCCTCACCCTCCTTCTCTTCCGCCTTCTCCTCCTCCTCGTCGTCCTCCTTCTTCTCCGCCTTCTTCTCCTCCTCCTCGTCCTCCTTCTCCGCCTTCTACTCCACCTTCTTCTCCTCCTCCTCGTCCTCCTTAGTCTCCGCCTTCTTCTCCTCCTCCTCGTCCTCCTTCTACTCCACCTTCTTCTCCTCCTCCTCGCCCTCCTTCTCTTCCGCTTTCTCCTCCTCCTCGTCGTCCTCCTTCTTCTCCGCCTTCTTCTCCTCCTCCTCGTCCTCCTTCTTCTCAGCCTTCTACTCCACCTTCTTCTCCTCCTCATCCTCCTTCTTCTCCGCCTTCTTCTCCGCCTTCATCTCCACCTTCTTCTCTGCCTTCTCTTTCGCCTTCTCTTCCACCTTATTTTCCACCTTCTCCTCCTCCGCCTCCTCCTCCTCCACCTCCTCCTCTTCCGCCTCCTCCTCCGCCTCCTCGTCCACCTCCTCCTCCTTCTCCGCCTCCTTCTTCTTCTCTTCCTCCTGCTGCTGCTGCTGCTGCTGCTGCTCCTCCTCCTTCTTCTTCTTCTTCTTCTTCTTCTTCTTCTTCTTCTTCTTCTTCTTCTTCTTCTTCTTCTTCTTCTTCTTCTTCTTCTTCTTCTTCTTCTTCTTCTTCTTCTTCTTCTTCTTCGTCTTCTTCTTCTTCTTCCTCTTCTTCTTCTTCTTTTTCTCCATTTATTTCAGTGAACTGTTGAGGGGAGATATAAGTTATTTTCTGCAGTCTTTCTAATGCTCTTTATAATCTGGTCTTCATTTCTCCAAGGTTGTTTTTGATACCATGCTCCTCTATTTAAATGGTCAGTACCATTATATTTTTGTGTAATGTAGCTCTATGTGGCAGATGGTACCAGGACATTCTTATGATGTGGCCAAACCATTTAATCTGTTTTTGTGTGTGTGGAAATGACTGGTTTCGGACCTAGTTGTCTTCTAATTTCATCATTTCTAATTCTATCTCACACAGTTAATCCCGCAGCGGATCTAAAGCATCACATCCCTGTTAAGATTTTGCGCTAATTTTTTGCTTATTCATGACCGGACAAATTCTAATGAAATATTTTATTCTTTTTGATCTGATAGTACATTTTAAGCATCCATTTTATTATCACTTACAATGTCAGTTTATTTGTAGAAACAGTTAAAATAATTTACATTTGCTCTTCAACAGTAAATTAACTTTCAGCGAGAAATCCTGCACGGAATATTCACGCCATTTAAGAGTTAATTTTACAAAATAAGGAACTTTGAGAGCTGGGTGTTGGACCTATTGCCATATCATCGTGGGCATCACGATGCAGAATGTCCTTTACAGAACGTCGCCCCTGTCACGGCCAGCTCGAAAGTGTCTCGATTCTTGTCAGGTCCCCTGACTCAGACATTTTCATATCCAAGATGTCTGCCATTTCCTGCGTCCGTCCAAACCACCAGGAGTTTACAGTGGGTTACAAGGCGAGGTCATCGATTTCATTTTACCGGGTTTTATCTCACATCGTTTCGCAAAGCGGCCTGCCCGAAAGCGTCGTACAAAGCATGAACTACGTAGCTTCAATGAGAACCTCAGTGGTCTCCGAAAACATATCATCCCTTAAAAGAATGACTTAGTCCGAAAACGAACCCACATTCTCTATGACGCGGGGCAGAGAGCTAAACCTCTTCCACGGGAGACCACCAGTATAAACAACAACAACAACAACAACAACAACAACAACTTAGCAGCATCAATCCTAGCAACTACATTGAAACAAACTACAACGCAAGCAAACGCCCACAACTTTTAGTAGTCCATCTACAAGTGGCATTCCTCCGAACTTTTTACTTGTGCCGCATATTGATCACAAACACCCTCACTGTAGGATCGTGACCTGCCTTACTTGCCTTTCAGGTCAATTGAACAGTCTGAGGTCCCCGGAGCGTGTTTCTTTGTCACACATTTTGTGGCTAAGCATCGAATCACGCAATGTCCAATTCAGTTACTATGTTACAAGGACTCCATCTTAGTCTAGATGGTCCCTGGAGAGATCATCGAGCGAGCAGCCGACTTCTGCTTGATGATTTGATAATAGTACAGATGGAAACGAAGTTAAAGGTTAAATTCTTCTCAAGGAATAGAAAAGACGGGATTCTAGAACATTCGATTAAACTCTCTCGCTTTCTACACCCCTTAGTGATTTGTAGCATGCTTTTTTTTTCTGGTCACACATTACTCAAACAGATTAAGGGAGTCTCATCTCATCTGATCAAGTTCCTCTTGTATCTCGCGGTTCGAGGTAAAGTATAAACAGCGGGGGAGTGTTCGTTTATGGTCGTTATGTATCGAAATTCTCATGGTTATTCCATCTGTCCATCGTTTACATGGTCGCTTTATTCTTCTGGTTCCATTTGGTGGGTATATTGTAAGTTGGTAGCCTAGTTATATGGGCGAACCATTCAACTTGCTGTTTTCTGATGTAATTTTGCTTTGCTATAACCCCTACTTGAGTCCTGATTTAATCATTTATAATTTTCTCTCTTCTTGATACGCTGAGTAGGCCTATTATTTTTAGGAATCTCATTTAAAAGCGTCAACGGGAGAAAAACTGACGGCAAATGACACACTAACTCTGAGTATACTTATGACGTTAAAAATGACCCAACAATCGTCCCATAGTGTCCAGATCAAATTGTATTCATATTTGAACCCGTACTTGCTTGCTTGTGGGGTCCGGCCCAACTCGTGACCCCCCCCCCCCTCAAATCTTCCACCTCCATGTTTAAAAAAAAAGTCGCTCTACACTTCGTAAGTCTTAAATGTTCCCCGTTGTTTCATTGCTTTAGTTTTGTTTTAAACATTTCCACACATTCACAACAGTGTTTTGTTTATTAAAATCCATTTAATTTGGTGACCTTTTAGTTCATCCCTATATCCAGTCTTTCACCAGTCCTTTCTATTTGTCTGTTCCACCTGTATCGTTACTAGTAAGATTGGCCTTTCCTCCACTTTCCCCCTTTCTCTGGCTTTCTTCTGATAGGTTGCCCGACTGCCAAAGTGGTGTCATTTGATCTGCATGTCAAAAGTGGTTCAAATGTATTTAAGAAACTAATCATCAACGCATGCGGGGATAGTTCTACTTGGGGCTAAACCAGCTATCGCCAAAGAAAATCAGCATTTCCACCCTTCATGTTCTGCCTCGAAATACTGAACCTTTATGATCTTGTCCTTTGTGTACTGACATCGAATTTTCATAATAAATAACCCATTGGTCTTAAAGAGTTGCCCAACGATTGATATTTTTATTTCCTTCACTTTCTAACTAGTTCGAGAAGATCCTGTTTAGAATTCACAACATGAATGCATCGTGTTAAGAACCGTTGATCTACATTAAATCTTAAATGTCAATAGCAATGTCTCACAGTGAGTGTATTAAGTCCGGCGCTAATAGCGCTTGTGTTTATATGGAATAGCTTTGGGTTGCCGATGTTGTGGTATTTTATTTGTTTGTTTAACTGATACTGTGCCGAAGGATAATAATATCGCCAAATGTGACCTCCCATTTAGACAGAAGGACGACATATCGCCATACTAGGGTAATCGTGTTATTTGTTTTGTTTTGCGGTGTCTCCCACAATTTCAATGCTCAGGGAACGGGACTTTACATTAAAATACTTGTTCATTAGATTGTGTATCATGTTTGGTCCAAACTTACTTTTTGTTTGGCGCAGAATCAGTTAACGGGATGGGCTATGAATATCTGTTCAACCCAGCGAGACTGTAATTGCATTATAAATTGAGTCCTCCAATCGTACATACACTCTACATTGTTTTATGATGCCGGATCATCAACTATGTATACACTATAAGTTATCCCCCAGCAGTGTTCAGCTATGGTTCGATGGTGTGATTGTGCTATCACATTGTGTAGGCCTAGATGCACTTTCGCAAACGACAAACGCAGGCGTCGAACCAGTGTTCGACCGTGCCCATGATATTACCAGCTTAGGTCGTTATTACTTTCGCTAGCGCGCCCTTTATGTTTGTCTTGGCAAGTTTATGTTCAGTAGTTTGCCAGTGCTTTCCCAACAATCGGCACTCATACCATTTTCATTAAAAAAAAAAAAAAAACTATCGTAAGGCTGTCTGCTGCCAAATTGCCCGCAGCTGTGTTTCGAACGAGGTGTGTGAGATTATGAGCTTCGTCCGTAAATTACTATATCATCAATAAATACTGTGTACAATAACCGCATCTACAAAACGCCGTATATCTGGTCTATATCATCAATAAATACTGAGTACAATAACCAAATCTACAAAACGCCGTAGATCCTGATCGTTATCATCAATAAATATTGAGTATAATAACCAAATCTACAAAACGCCGTAGATCCTGGTCGTTATCATCACTACATACTGAGTACAATAACCACATCTACAAAACGCTGTATATCCTGGTCGCTATCATCAATAAACACTGAGTTCAAAACCACATCTACAAAACGCCATAGATCCTGGTCGTTATCATCACTACATACTGAGTACAATAACCACATCTACAAAACGCTGTAGATTCTAGTCGTTATCATCAATAAACACTGAGTTCAATACCACATCTACAAAATGCCATAGATCCTGGTCGTTATTATCAATACATACTGAGTACAAAAACCACAAGTACATAACGCTGCAGATTCTGTTCGTTATCATCAATAAATAATGTATAGGGTGTATTTCGTAATGACCGTGCAGTATTTGAAAATATTGCCGGTCCAAGTTTTGTATTCACCCTCTGTAAAGTTCATGCAACTTAATACAAATGTTTTGCATATCCTGTACAGGACATTGATGTCAACATCAGCATCTTTCAGCTGATTGTTGATTTCTAGGCAAGATTAAGCTCAGTAGTTTGCATGCAACATAATCCATCCATCCATCATGTGCCATGCCGGTAAGCGTGGGCGGTCATGTTTTGCCATCTCACTCGATCATCAGAGTCGTGGATCAGCGCCGTGTTTCTGTCTCGACCATGCCACGAGGCCAAGCCATCCAGGTATTTACTTCTAGGTCTTCCTCTTGGTCTGTTCCCTTCGATCTCACCAGTTGTCACCAAGTTCTCCAATTCATTTCTTCTCATAACATGCCCAAACAATTTTGACTGTCTGCGTCTAATGTCTCTAATCAGTTTACGGTCTTCGTTTGATTCTTGAAGGACTTGTTCATTGGTCTTTCTGGCTGTCCATGGTATTCTTTGCATTTTCCTCAGAAACCACATTTCTACAGCCATCAGATGTTTTTCAGCTTGACTGCTCATTAAGAACAAGCATCCTTATCATGTCGACATGTTTCACTTTATCTAAAGCCTTTGTGTAGTCAATAAAGCAAAGGTGTAGATCTTTGTTTACTTCTATAGATCGTTCAATTACGGTTCTCAGTAAATACACAGCATTTACTGTACCCTTTCCTTCTACAAACTCACATTGTTCTTCTCCTATTTCAGGTTGTATTTTCTTCCTAACTCTTTGCATGATAATTCTTAGCAAAGTCTTCGTGATGTGACTCATTATACTAATTGTTCGATGTTGATCACATTTCAAGGCTCCTGATTTCTTTGGGATTGCAATAAATACAGAATTACATAATTCAGGAGGTATATTTCCAGTATCATATATTGTATTAAGCAGACTGGTAACTTTATCTATTCCATATTCTTCTAAAGCATTAATCATTTCTGTTGTGACACTGTCTGAACCGGGGGTCTTGCCAGATTTCATATGGTTAAGAGCATTCTGAACCTCCATCTTCAAAATTGCTGGTCCTTCATTATTATTTTGTACATCGTTGTGTTCGTCTCTGTTGTCGTCATAAAGGTTTTTCACATAATCTGACCATACATGTAAGATCTGATCTTTTTCTATTATGACTCTTCCATATTTTGTCTTTAGGCAGACTGCTGATGTACGTGTTCTTTGATTAGTAAGCTCCTGGATTCTTTTGTGCATTAGTTTCGCATTTTTACTGTTGTGTTGTTTTTCAATTTCTTCGCAGTTTTTCTCAAGCCATGTTTCTTTTGCCTCCCTACATAAGGTTCTGACTTTTCTGTGATTTTTTTTCATATTTAGAAGGATTATTTTTGTTCTGTCTTCTTGTTTCCATTAGTTGTAAAATTTCTTCAGTCATCCATGTCTTACGGCCCACTTTCTTTAATTTTGGAATAGTTTTTTCTGCTGCACAACTGATTGAATTCTTCAGCATTTCCCATTGATCATCTACATCTTGAAATAGGATCTCTAGATCAGACAATAAATCAAATGTGTTCTTTACTTCTATGCAACATAATAGGTAAACAGAAAACTTGGACCAGCAATATTTTCAAACACTGAACAGTCATTACACATACAGCCTGTATCATCCGCTGATATTATATTATTGATGTGGAGGTCAGCATGGATGAATGGATAAGAGCCCTCGTTCTTAAACCTCCTGTGTTCTCATGCAGAGTTTGCTTGTTCAACCCCCTACACCAGTCAGCTGGACTAAAATGTTGACTTCTCATCCGTGACTTGGGGACATAAATTACAAGTACGTTAGAAATTGGAGTGGGTTTTCCTGATGAAGAGGTACACTGGTAATATGGAAAGCTAATCCACAGACACACAAATCAGTCCAGTGCACTAGAAGCAGTAGAACGTGCATGGACTACGTTTGAGTTCAAATGCCAGCGAACGCAAAAAGGAAAAAAATAACATTTTATTGCTATTATGTCCTTGGCGATGTCTATTTTATCGATGCGCGCGCACGGGCACGCACACACGCACGCACACACACATACAGAGAGAGAGAGAGAGAGAGAGAGAGAGAGAGAGAGAGAGAGAGAGAGAGAGAGACATATGCTGACAATCATAACCTTTATTAATTTACTTTAAAATATACATTATCATCAATCAGGTACCGTCTCACCAATGAAGGTTGTTGGCTGCAATGGATCTCCAACACTGTCTCTCGCCCTGACTGTACATTCTGTCAGGCTGATGTTCGTCCATCTCTTGATGTTATCTTCCCACTTGTATGGTTGGCTACCTCTTGCTCGCTTGCTCTCAACCTTGCCCTTCAGTATTGTATTTATAAGAGTATCATGCCCTTTAAAGTGGCCGAAATATTTCACGTGCCTCCTCTTTATTTCTTTGATCAACTTTCTCATCATTCCCAGTTTTTCTAGAACCTCTGCATTTGATTGTTTTTGTTTCCATGTGTGGGATGTGGATTTTAATTCCTGAGAATGGTTCGTTAAAATGTCTAGGGGGTTTTATTGATTCTCTGTCACTGGTAAGAATGCAGGGTGATCCGGGATATTTACCACAAATCCCAGGAGGAAAGAGTTCCATCCTTGAAACAATGGCATCTGTGTGTAGGTTTCCCTTCCCACTTCATCACCCTTTAAATTAACTATAGATGCTAGAAGGATATTGATTGCTCACAACATATAAACAACCACTTGTTGGACACCACATTTACTTGATGTACACAACACTTTTGGACAAACAGTTCAGGTATTAACTCAAGATCTGCAGTTACATATATATATATAGGTGTAATAAACACTATGCATTTTCAGACAGGCATGGGAATGATATGCAGTATTACAACATAGTACCCAGTGACCCCAGAAAAAAACCAGGTTATTACAAACAACATAACAACCACAAATTGGGTCTACTTTCATTTTCCCTCATGATTAAGGCAAATAAAGATAGTAAATAGAACCCAAAATAACATGTTTCTGACACCTTTTACCATTCTCTCATTGTTAAAAATAATGAGTTGGTGTCAAAATACTATACCATCTATATACCATTGGAAAAAAAACTACTGACCTGTTACCTTCAGAAAACAAAAACCAACATATAAACAGCATTTTGTACTAATTAAATTAATTAATCGAGTCTATCTCCTGGTGTGCGGTTATGGGTCCACCTTTGCTGTCGATTAGATCCTTTTCCCCATTATCTGGGTACCGAATTAATGCACTCAGTTATGTTCTTACTATTTAGTCACTGGTAATTGGCTGGTGCAAATCATACTTTATAATAGAAATTACACACAATCACAAATCCCTCCGCGGGCTAGAATATTCGAGTACTCTGTTGCAGTAGGCTCGGTGTCTTTTTTTGAAATTTGGGGCCTCAGGTTGGTCTAACTTTCCGGAATTTCCACTTAAGCTCTGCAGAAGGTACTTTACCATCTCACCATACATGGTGCCAAGTAGACGTCCATTCAGCTTCTCTGCTTTTAATATCAGAATCCCAAGTAGTTCAACAAAGATTTTACACCCACCAAGTCGCGAGTCTATAACCCATGGCATTTAGGTTGACATTGGACCAGCAAAGAGTTAGTCGTTGTTATCTAGTCCAGTGTAGAACTTTATATGACTGAGAGGCATCTCATGGTAGTATCTGTGACTAGGGCCACAATTGATCTATACCTACATATATGCACAGATGAATGAATCCAGCACAGTAACAGGTTTGCAAACAATTGGATGATTCCTCTTGTTGCTGATGTAGAGACATTTAGCTGCTTTCATATGGTCTTTTATCTGATGGTGTTCAGGGTTTGGAACCTTGAGGTAATCTGGTTTCGTAGTTATGTTTCAGATGATATTAAGTTTGTACCTTGGTTGTATTGGCTTATGTGGTTCAGTGTCTTCTCCCATTTTGAGTTGGTGTTCATAGCTAGAACTTGGGGTTGCATGGCTGAAACCTTATGTTTGACTGTTGCAGCTGTGAGATGTTCTTTCGAAGACTTATCCATTGTGGATATTAACTTGGTAATCCAACCAACAGTTGAAGGGCTTTCACTGTTGCTAGTTTTAGTAACTTGTAGGATTGTCCCATAGTTTCACTGATTTTGCTGAGTGATAAGGCTTATAGGTGATACTTCTCAGACGTAAAGCAGACGATACACTGTTGTCCGTTACTCTGTTGATCTTCATCTTTGTAGATTATTAGATCTTGAAGTCCACATGTGGGATGTTCCTACTAAAATAGGACTTAATCACTCACCCCGTCAGTTGTCTTCTAATTTATCTGTTGCTCGCTATGGAGCTATTGAGCGCCGCAGTAAACATTGAGGTATGGCTAGATCCAGACTATGGTTTGGACATTCACTTTATGGCTGTTTACCCAGGATCCAGTGTTAGTGATATAGTCCCACCAAATTCAACCACCACCTGCTTCTCTTCTATAGAAAAGGGATGACAAGAATACAACACTAGCATTAACCTACTGTGTTATGGTAAAAGGTTTACAACACAATTACAAACACAAATACAAAACACCAAGGGGAGAAGGGGAAAGGAGTGGGTGTCCATGTTCCACTGTCCCTCATTGCTGAGTAGAGCCATTCTGACTCTTCATAGTGAGTAAGGTATTTTCTCACTTATATTTTGTTCTGTTGTTACTGGGACTATTGGATGGGTGAAGTCATTCTGTCCATCCAACATGTTGATATTGTCTCTCTCATTACTTGAAGAGAATAGCCTATACAGAATCCCTGTGGTTTCTAATGCCGCGTCTTCATTTCGGCACTATAATCATCACTAGGTCAAGACTATTCACCATTGGCTTCTTAAGTACTGACATACATATGTATTCTTACATCAACATCCTCTAATCCCAAGGTGCAACATTAAAATGTATATTCCCACAGTAAAAAGTAACAATCAGAACAAAGAAAATTCTCATACCAGAAAAAAGACATACATGTACATTTCTCTGATATTAAGTACATGATAATCATACATAATAATCATAATGATGATGCAGGGAGCCTAGGTTTTTGAATTATCTTCATGAACTAAAACATCCATTGTTTTCCCCCACTGCGTACAGCACATGAGGATAGTAATCGCTGTGATATGTTTTGCCAATGACTGCTATTATTCGGAGGGTATTTATAAGAATAACTTATGCCGCATGGTCCAGTCTTCTGAATATTGCAAGCAATTTATTCACATCAATCTTCGCTTCTGTTTCTACTACGGTGAGGCGATGCGGAGTGAATCCTATCCGAACATACATTTACATCACGCGTTTAATTGTTCATGAATTTATATTCAAACATGGCCTGTCCCTAACACTATTTTATGAAATGATTATATGTTCACCCTCATATGGAGTGGTTACTAATCTGTTAACAAAAGAATGGTACTAAAATTTAGCACTATATTTCCAAGTTACAGATTATAATGTGGCAAAATATTTTATCCCCTGACTAAGTACGAGTCAGGAATATGCGTAATCATTTGTATGTCCCCGCATGGATAAAACACCTTTCTATAGTACATAGATTATTTGCAGATTTCTAAGCATAAATAGTGAGATATTGTTCACAGTGCCTAGAAGTTTTAACATAGGAATATGAAATTGACAGACACTAGTTCTTTACTATGAAGCATGAATCAGGGGTCTGCTCCTACATTGAGAAAATCTCTAGAATGTGTTTCAGACATGAGAGTTGATACTTTACAGTACACATAATATTCATAGATTATAGCACTACTAGTGAGATATAAGTTCATAATGCCTATACCAGATATTAACATATGGATTTGAAATTGTAAGACATAGGAAAAATTACAGCGTGGCACCCACCTGTGTTTCCTTAGTAAACATCATCCAGCCTGGTTTAAGAGAATTGTAACTAATTCTTAATTAAACATACTGGTCTAGGTAATACATAAATATATCTTAATCATGTAGATAACATACCAATAGCTTGAAGAGAATCATGGTTTTAAAAGGCAACATGCCTTCTCCCCGAAGGGAAAACTTTTACATGTCTGTTCTTTGTCGTCGTACTGACCAAAATGGCTACACTGGCCTTTGTTTTACAATCAGTCGACGACTGTTGGCCAGGTATGTAGGCCAAAATAAGGCCAAATTAATTAAGCTGCCACGGTCCGTCTATCGCTGTTTTATTTTCTCCTACATTAAGTAAGTTACTTAAACAGTAATTGTAAGGGTTTGTGTATTTTTAAGGGAGTCCATAAATAGGAAAGGGTAGGGACGTTTTTATTATACCACACGCCTCCCCAATTTAAGCCATTTATTTCTTTCAGAAAATAAATGGTCAAATAGTACTCTACAATTTCCGTCTTTACATTGACTCACCTAGTATCCATCCCTTTGTAATTTCCTACATTACTTCCCTATGTTAGATAATCTATCAGGGCCACGTCCATTTTCTTATAGTCACGACAACTGGCATAACCTTAATGGCTTACTTCCCTTTTAGTGAAAAAGTGTAGCACCCTCTCCACTGTTGTCAGCTATTGTTTGAAATATGAGTGGTTATCTGATAATTTGTTACTTTCAAGTACTAGTTTGTCTGCATCAAACCGACTTTTTGAAACAATTGAGATATCATCATTAAGCTTGATTTCTCTCTCATTAGATTATCAATCTTGAGATTATGTTAAAACCGACGGTTAATTCTGCGTCTACTGATAGCATATTAAACTCGCCCGTCTCCCTGTAAGTTAGACGTTTGTTTTAACTATAGATCTGATATTTAAAGGAAGCTAAATATGGTTCCTGTTGTAATACATTTTCATCCAACACATCATGTGTTTGGGTATTAGTCGAGTTATGGGATTTTCCGATCAGTTTTGATAACTACTGATTAGAGTGGTGTCCCTTTCTCTTGCGGGTTTTCCCGGAGAATCTCGTCTAACATGTAAACAAGGTCCAACTTTTCTAGATTTCCGCTCTGAACCGAATATTACGGGGAACATGAATCTATCAGAAATGAAGTAATTCTTAGCTTACTCTCTCTGCTTTTCCTTCTAACCTAGATCTATTTTACGCTAGAATCCTTATTAGTAATTCTAACTGATGTGTTTGAGTTTCACTCTGTATTTGTTGCTTTGGTGTTGAATTACGAGCAATTTTGCGTCGCTTGGCGTACATTGATCGTCGTCTGCTTCCCTCCAGGTTTTTAGACTATTTTCAACTTAGCAACATACATTGTTATGTAGGTTCAGACGTAATGTCTCCTACCATATATAATCAGTTCAGTGAGAAGTTAAAAGCCCCTTTTATGTTTCCTGTGATAGTCTTCCAGACAATCAAGTTGCTGGTTCACTTTCCAGTTATGGATGTGGATTACTAGTCTTAGTAAAATTACTGTTACATCTGTATATCCCTCTCATACTGGCGTCTCCTGAGTTGTGTCCTCAGGATAACAGGTAAGGTACTCTTAATGTTTCTCTCCAGTTTTGTTTTCATCCGTTTAATACGTGGAAACTCTGGATTTATTTAGATTGACTAAGGTCTATCTTTGAACTGTTATATAATTTACTAGCTGGATTCCTGATTGAAATTCCTAATCTAGTAAATATCAAGCAATTCTTCAGCTATATGCTCCAATTTGCTTGGTTTTTACACAGCTATATTCCATTTTTCTAGCATGGGTTCACTGTATAAGTTTTAGGCGTTTCCCCTGTCTTCACGTCAAGGAGTTCGTCCTATTTATAAACAGCATCTATTTCAAGAGTTGTTTATTTAATTGTTGCTTTTACTGATTCGTATCAGTTATTTAAGCTAATCTCTGTTAGTCTGGATCTGCTTTCACATATTTAATGCTGGCATATAATCCTAGTCAGAACTGAGATGTAGAAATCTGTTTCGTCCTTGCGATTGATTTCTGATTCA
Source organism: Cepaea nemoralis (assembly GCA_014155875.1). Taxonomy (NCBI): domain Eukaryota; kingdom Metazoa; phylum Mollusca; class Gastropoda; order Stylommatophora; family Helicidae; genus Cepaea; species Cepaea nemoralis. Next base: position 118,125 of record JACEFZ010004771.1, on the reverse strand, counting down.
TCTACCTATTAGTAGACTTCGAGCATTATCTAGAATTTAGTTACTCGGTTAGTTTTAAAGAAAATACAATTGAGTCGCGCGCCTCTATTGTACCACTTATTTTTGCCCTTCTTAATTCTTCCCTTATGAGAATATTAATGTTAGTTAGGCAATTATTGAAATAACTTTACGTAAGCTAATCGCTAACTAAAAGCTGTTTCATCTCCTCTTTTTGATGAGGACTTACTCATAGTGAACATTTCACTTAATGAGAATTAAACTGTAAATTTCAAAGTTAAGGAGCCAATATCTGAAATGTTCAGTCTCTGACTAGAGACTGGCACAGATTTTTTCCGGTATCTCCTGAAGTTTATTTGAAATTCCAATTTCTTAATGTTAATTCTTTAATTATACCTTTTACATACCTATACGGTCTGTTTCCGCTACCATTAATAATGGAATCGGGGTGGATAATTTAAAGAAATACCTTATATTCTGTTGGGTCAGTAAGTGAGTTGATCAGTTTCACTTACATCACCAGGTGAATATTTTGGTTTTGACCCTCATTAACATATGGGCCATCTGAGTTAGTTATTAATAACTACTCATATCACCGGTGGAGTAGAATAAGTGTCGGTATGGCTTTTCTTCCTAAGTATCCATCATTTATTCACTTTACTTTACTACCGGTGTTGTAGAACATGTTATGTCATATGAAAAAAAGGATTAAATTAGGGTGCCCCTAAATACTGCAAATTCTTACAATATTCCTTCCCTTCCATTAACTATGTCTACATTTTTGCAAGTGGTGGTTTGGCCTTACCATTAGTTCATTTACTTTAGTTACTGCTATTTTCCCCTGGTTTAATTCATCTCTCAGTTATTTAGTGTACTACTGAATCATTTGTTGATTAAATTTTTCCCTTAAAAAAAATTTATTGGATTTTTAACTTATCTGTCCTAATTATCTATACAATTGTCTATCACTCTCTGCTGCCTTGGTAACTTTTCAATATTACATGAATTATACAAGCAGATCAAGCATGAAAATACAATGATAATCAATGACAAAATAATTAATTAACACATGATTCATATGTAGGAACATAAACCTTATGGATACATAATATAGTAGTGTGTTCATGAGCTACACCACTTTTAAACCATTTAAAGAGAATATCAGAGTAGCAGAACCATACCTCAAACATCAAATGGGAATGACTATGAATTCTAAACATTCACTGAATTACTTATCTTATGTGAGTTTACCATCCCAGAGACCTTACTACTGGAGGTTCATTACTGGACTTAGTTTCCCATCAATAAGATATAAAATATGAGTTTTTAAAAAAAAATCTCATACCCAACAACCAACTACCTGATGCATCTGCCAGAATCAAGATATTACCTGTGAACAGTTTTGTACCAAAAAAAAACCTATATTTATCTGAGCCATTATGGGTTCATATAACACTTGACTCAGCTCATACTAATGAGTGATTAGGTCTGTTACTAACACTATAACATTCTGAAGTGACTTGGTTTACCTGCGAGAGGTTTTCCCTGAATTCATATACTCACAATAATACACCAATTGTGATGTTTACCATGAGTTTTAAATTCACGGACTACTCCACTACTAGGTGAAGTCCGTACCGGGCGGGACCACACATGTGGGATGTGGATTTTAATTCCTGAGAATGGTTCGTTAAAATGTCTAGGGGGTTTTATTGATTCTCTGTCACTGGTAAGAATGCAGGGTGATCCGGGATATTTACCACAAATCCCAGGAGGAAAGAGTTCCATCCTTGAAACAATGGCATCTGTGTGTAGGTTTCCCTTCCCACTTCATCACCCTTTAAATTAACTATAGATGCTAGAAGGATATTGATTGCTCACAACATATAAACAACCACTTGTTGGACACCACATTTACTTGATGTACACAACACTTTTGGACAAACAGTTCAGGTATTAACTCAAGATCTGCAGTTACATATATATATAGGTGTAATAAACACTATGCATTTTCAGACAGGCATGGGAATGATATGCAGTATTACAACATAGTACCCAGTGACCCCAGAAAAAAACCAGGTTATTACAAACAACATAACAACCACAAATTGGGTCTACTTTCATTTTCCCTCATGATTAAGGCAAATAAAGATAGTAAATAGAACCCAAAATAACATGTTTCTGACACCTTTTACCATTCTCTCATTGTTAAAAATAATGAGTTGGTGTCAAAATACTATACCATCTATATACCATTGGAAAAAAAACTACTGACCTGTTACCTTCAGAAAACAAAAACCAACATATAAACAGCATTTTGTACTAATTAAATTAATTAATCGAGTCTATCTCCTGGTGTGCGGTTATGGGTCCACCTTTGCTGTCGATTAGATCCTTTTCCCCATTATCTGGGTACCGAATTAATGCACTCAGTTATGTTCTTATTATTTAGTCACTGGTAATTGGCTGGTGCAAATCATACTTTATAATCCAAACTAGAAATTACACACAATCACAAATCCCTCCTGCGGGCTAGAATATTCGAGTACTCTGTTGCAGTAGGCTCGGTGTCTTTTTTTGAAATTTGGGGCCTCAGGTTGGTCTAACTTTCCGGAATTTCCACTTAAGCTCTGCAGAAGGTACTTTACCATCTCACCATACATGGTGCCAAGTAGACGTCCATTCAGCTTCTCTGCTTTTAATATCAGAATCCCAAGTAGTTCAACAAAGATTTTACACCCACCAAGTCGCGAGTCTATAACCCATGGCATTTAGGTTGACATTGGACCAGCAAAGAGTTAGTCGTTGTTATCTAGTCCAGTGTAGAACTTTATATGACTGAGAGGCATCTCATGGTAGTATCTGTGACTAGGGCCACAATTGATCTATACCTACATATATGCACAGATGAATGAATCCAGCACAGTAACAGGTTTGCAAACAATTGGATGATTCCTCTTGTTGCTGATGTAGAGACATTTAGCTGCTTTCATATGGTCTTTTATCTGATGGTGTTCAGGGTTTGGAACCTTGAGGTAATCTGGTTTCGTAGTTATGTTTCAGATGATATTAAGTTTGTACCTTGGTTGTATTGGCTTATGTGGTTCAGTGTCTTCTCCCATTTTGAGTTGGTGTTCATAGCTAGAACTTGGGGTTGCATGGCTGAAACCTTATGTTTGCCTTTTGCAGCTGTGAGATGTTCTTTCGAAGACTTATCCATTGTGGATATTAACTTGGTAATCCAACCAACAGTTGAAGGGCTTTCACTGTTGCTAGTTTTAGTAACTTGTAGGATTGTCCCATAGTTTCACTGATTTTGCTGAGTGATAAGGCTTATAGGTGATACTTCTCAGACGTAAAGCAGACGATACACTGTTGTCCGTTACTCTGTTGATCTTCATCTTTGTAGATTATTAGATCTTGAAGTCCACATGTGGGATGTTCCTACTAAAATAGGACTTAATCACTCACCCCGTCAGTTGTCTTCTAATTTATCTGTTGCTCGCTATGGAGCTATTGAGCGCCGCAGTAAACATTGAGGTATGGCTAGATCCAGACTATGGTTTGGACATTCACTTTATGGCTGTTTACCCAGGATCCAGTGTTAGTGATATAGTCCCACCAAATTCAACCACCACCTGCTTCTCTTCTATAGAAAAGGGATGACAAGAATACAACACTAGCATTAACCTACTGTGTTATGGTAAAAGGTTTACAACACAATTACAAACACAAATACAAAACACCAAGGGGAGAAGGGGAAAGGAGTGGGTGTCCATGTTCCACTGTCCCTCATTGCTGAGTAGAGCCATTCTGACTCTTCATAGTGAGTAAGGTATTTTCTCACTTATATTTTGTTCTGTTGTTACTGGGACTATTGGATGGGTGAAGTCATTCTGTCCATCCAACATGTTGATATTGTCTCTCTCATTACTTGAAGAGAATAGCCTATACAGAATCCCTGTGGTTTCTAATGCCGCGTCTTCATTTCGGCACTATAATCATCACTAGGTCAAGACTATTCACCTATTGGCTTCTTAAGTACTGACATACATATGTATTCTTACATCAACATCCTCTAATCCCAAGGTGCAACATTAAAATGTATATTCCCACAGTAAAAAGTAACAATCAGAACAAAGAAAATTCTCATACCAGAAAAAAACATACATGTACATTTCTCTGATATTAAGTACATGATAATCATACATAATAATCATAATGATGATGCAGGGAGCCTAGGTTTTTGAATTATCTTCATGAACTAAAACATCCATTGTTTTCCCCCACTGCGTACAGCACATGAGGATAGTAATCGCTGTGATATGTTTTGCCAATGACTGCTATTATTCGGAGGGTATTTATAAGAATAACTTATGCCGCATGGTCCAGTCTTCTGAATATTGCAAGCAATTTATTCACATCAATCTTCGCTTCTGTTTCTACTACGGTGAGGCGATGCGGAGTGAATCCTATCCGAACATACATTTACATCACGCGTTTAATTGTTCATGAATTTATATTCAAACATGGCCTGTCCCTAACACTATTTTATGAAATGATTATATGTTCACCCTCATATGGAGTGGTTACTAATCTGTTAACAAAAGAATGGTACTAAAATTTAGCACTATATTTCCAAGTTACAGATTATAATGTGGCAAAATATTTTATCCCCTGACTAAGTACGAGTCAGGAATATGCGTAATCATTTGTATGTCCCCGCATGGATAAAACACCTTTCTATAGTACATAGATTATTTGCAGATTTCTAAGCATAAATAGTGAGATATTGTTCACAGTGCCTAGAAGTTTTAACATAGGAATATGAAATTGACAGACACTAGTTCTTTACTATGAAGCATGAATCAGGGGTCTGCTCCTACATTGAGAAAATCTCTAGAATGTGTTTCAGACATGAGAGTTGATACTTTACAGTACACATAATATTCATAGATTATAGCACTACTAGTGAGATATAAGTTCATAATGCCTATACAAGATATTAACATATGGATTTGAAATTGTAAGACATAGGAAAAATTACAGCGTGGCGCCCACCTGTGTTTCCTTAGTAAACATCATCCAGCCTGGTTTAAGAGAATTGTAACTAATTCTTAATTAAACATACTGGTCTAGGTAATACATAAATATATCTTAATCATGTAGATAACATACCAATAGCTTGAAGAGAATCATGGTTTTAAAAGGCAACATGCCTTCTCCCCGAAGGGAAAACTTTTACATGTCTGTTCTTTGTCGTCGTACTGACCAAAATGGCTACACTGGCCTTTGTTTTACAATCAGTCGACGACTGTTGGCCAGGTATGTAGGCCAAAATAAGGCCAAATTAATTAAGCTGCCACGGTCCGTCTATCGCTGTTTTATTTTCTCCTACATTAAGTAAGTTACTTAAACAGTAATTGTAAGGGTTTGTGTATTATTAAGGGAGTCCATAAATAGGAAAGGGTAGGGACGTTTTTATTATACCACACCATGAAATACGACATATTCGTCCGCATATCCACATCTCCAAGGTCACTATTCGACTTTCTAGTTGCTTGTTCAATGTCCAGACTTCGCGCCATACAGTAGCGTTGAATATACGTAGCATTTGCTTGCTTGCTTGCTTGTGTTCATTGGCTTGAGCTCCAACGCGAAGTCCTGTATGTCGGATGAAGGCATCCTGTTGTCCAACATCAGTGTGATGTCATACAGGACCTGAGGTTTGCGTGAGTATCCGTTGTCCCATGTCTGGCTTATTGGTGTGCAGACTGGTGGTTCCTCGCCGTACAGGCAGACACTCTCCGACTTCGGAGGAATCGGCGATCCTACTGACTTTAGCCAGGACCCCAAAGGTACCTGTTGCCCAGGACGCTCGACGAGGACGCGTCAATAGGTCTTGGCCAGTATATAACCCGGCCCTGGTGCCTTGGAAACACCTCTGCGTCCCTACGTAGCATTTGACAATTCTAATTTTTAATGCGTTATTAATCTCTTTAGATGTTAATACTGATTTCATGCCGTTGAAAGCATTTTTGGCAATCCCTATTCTCTTTTTGATTTCTATTTCACTTCTGCCATCATCTGTTATTATATGTCCAAGACAGGAGAAACTTGTGACTTGTTCTAGTATCTCCCCGGTTACTGCGATGGTGATTGATGACCTTTCCTTTCCACTGCTAATTATCATAGTTTTTTTTTTCTTTTGATGTTAATATCTAAGCCACAAATGTACATATTTACCAAAACCAATTTGGTCTCTGCGCGTGGGGAAAAAATCCTTAGCTTCATTTTGCTTTCGCTAATGGATGGATAACTTCTACATTGATAACGTCCGCGTAGCTGAATGCCGAACGAAATTACAGAAGTTAATGGAAGAAGGAGATAAAAGGAAGAATAACGAACGGACAAGAAGAGTGCACAAGAGAAATACTGAATAGTTTTCCTAGTTCAGTGGAGAATATACTGCTGTGTGTCCTCCATTTGTCTGCTATCTGTAGTGCAGAATTGAGAGCCTCGAGGGAATACCCAAACATTGTCTACCATATTATAACCAACATCTCGAAATGGACAGGCACAATACGCTGTTTCTGTTTACCGTCAACGGGTCTCTACTGCTTGAATCACGCTGTTTGAGTCTGTTTTTGATTCTATTGCTTGACTCTATTTACTCTGCTGTTTGACTCTATTGTTTAACCCTATTGACTCTAATGTTTGACTCTAATGTTTGACTCTATTGACTCTAATGTTTGACTCTAATGTTTGACTCTAATGTTTGACTCTAATGTTTGACTCTAATGTTTGACTCTATTGACTCTAATGTTTGACTCTAATGTTTGACTCTAATGTTTGACTCTAATGTTTGACTCTAATGTTTGACTCTAATGTTTGACTCTAATGTTTGATTCTATTGACTGTATTGTTTGACTCTATTGACTCTGCAGTTTGACTCTAATGATTGGCTATACTGTTTGATTCTACTGTTTGACTCTATTGTTTGACTCTAATGTTTGACTATAATGTTTGACTATAATGTTTGACTCTACTGTTTGACTCTATTGTTTGGCTCTATTGACTGTAATGTTTGACTCTAATGTTTGACTCTAATGTTTGATTCTAACGTTTGACTATATTGACTGTATTGTTTGACTCTATTGACTCTACTGTTTGACTCTACTGTTTAACTCTATTGTTTGACTCTACTGTTTGACTCTATTGTTTGACTCTACTGACTCTAATGTTTTACTCTATTGATTCTAATGTCTGAATCTATTGACTGTAATGTTTGACTCTATTGACTATGATGTTTGAATCTACAGTTTGACTCTATATACTCAACCTTTTGACTCTACTGTTTAAATTAATTTACTATTTACTGTGTTACTCATTGTACTGTATTGACTCTAATGTTTGACTCGATTCACTCTAATGTTTGACGCTATTGACTCTAATGATTGACTCTATTGACTGCAAGTGAGTGTCTAGCAACTACGCTACCACGGGGCGGCAGGTGAGTGTCTAGCAACTACGCTACCACGGGGCGGCAGGTGAGTGCCTAGCGACTACGCTGCCACGGCTCTTCTCAATACGCCCACCCTACCCCACACATCCATCACCAAAAAGCACTTGGCGACCCCATGCGGGTCAAAAGCCAAGTAATGAAAACCACTACTCAATGCAATCGTTATCTAGACAAACCTTTTGGCCTAGAGAAACAGCAGTGGAAGATAAAATCTTTGGACCACTGAGGTAACTAAAAAAAAAGACAGTGACATTCATACAAGAGACAACATTGCAGTTATAGACAAGTTTCAAGCGAACGAAAGAAGAAGAGAAGAATACGAAATGCAGTCATTGCTTGTGTCTTTTTGTTCCTGGTTAACTATTTACATTAGATTGTTATTGTTTTATTATTTGTAGCAATTCAGAATCTTATTTTCAATGACACTATCGGACAGATAGCACGAATGTTCAACGATATTCGAATGTGTTTGCCTTTTCTGATATTTCGTTATCAGTTTTGGATGTTAGTATGGCCTATTCCTTATCAATGTATCACTATCACGGCCGTCTTCGTGGTGTCATTTGTCTTGCCACTAGAAAACTGTCCCATCAGCAAGTCGAGTGTCTCGCGTTTGACATCTCAAACGGAAAAGGTAGGAAGATGTCCGTTTCCAGGCTCACATGCCATAATGGCAATAAAGACTGGCATCTTGCCGTCTTAACAGATGATGATTTCTAAAATTGAGCTATACCTCTTCATAGTACCAACATGGGCTGAATTTAGAAACCATGTGTTACCCATGCAGCATGATCCCTCTCTCGGCCTGACTAGTTTACTCCAGAGGAAAAGTAACACCAATACTTCTGGATCATGACAAGCTACAGAAGCTGCCGGGACAGCAAAGCAATGCTCTAACTGTCCGCATGAGGGAGCTTTCATCCTATACCAGTTGCAGACCAAGGCTTGGGACCTGGTCTGTCCTGTCATGGCATTTAGTCTTTAGCTCTTTAGGTTGTATTTCCTCGCACCAGGATAAGGCTTGTACCCTCTTATTTTCTCTCGTCCACCCAAAGCCGTTTATTATTCTGCCACAATGTGGGGTGTCAATTTTTGTGAACTCCGTCCAACACTCTGGTAGTACCGTCTACTGTCATATGGTAGCTCAGTCATATCTGACTGAGACTTGACTTAGAATGGGAATGTAGTACAAAGTAAAGTAAAGGACACTTTTACACACCTTAAGGCGCATTCGACATTCGATTTTAGACCCTTAATTTTATAGACCAGCCGACCGACGCTCCGTGGGTGATGTGGTCAGTATTTCGCCGGCCGCATCTACTTCCCAAGACATTTCGTGGTACCTATTAATTGAGCATTCTATTGAAGTAAACAAAGACCTACATCTTTGCTTTATTAACTACATAAAGGCTTTAGATAGAGTCAAACATGTCAACATGATAGAGATGCTTGCATATCTACATATTGATGGGAAAGACCTTAGACTTGTAGAAAACATATATTGGAAACTACAAGCAGCTATAAAGATTGATAATGAAGTCGGTCAGTATTCAGCCTATTAAGAGAGGTATCAGACAGGGTTGTGTAATGTCTTCTCTTTTTGTAATTTGTTTTCCATATGCAGTGAAAATATTTGTAGAAATTTACAAGAATTGAGAGGAATCACCATAGGGAGACATAACACCAATACCTTTAGATATGTGGATGATGCAGTGTTGATTACAGATAATGAGCAGGATTTGCAACATTTAGTAGATACGGTTATTGTATACAGTAAACAACTTGATGGTGGATGAAATTTTGAGGGCAGCCGACAGATGTTTGTTGGTTATGGTCTCAAGTTTCGCGACGGCAGGCAGAGGATCTCTTTCACGAGACAATGGCTGCGGTCACTCGGCCAGTATGGTCACTGCCATAGAGGAAAGCAACGGCAAACTACCTCTTTAAAAGTGCCTAGTGCATTATGATTCGCCTAAAGACTGATAGTCGCAAGACAAAGACAGAGACATTAAAATTAGCAACATGGAATGTAAGGACGTTAAACGACGACGACAAATTAGATAACATAAAACAAGAAATGGAAAGAGAGAAAATTAGTATATTAGGGATGTGCAAAACGAGATGGACAGGAGCAGGCATCAAGAAAGATTAAGATTTTAAGATTATTTATTCTGGAGGAGAAGATCGACAAAGGGGAGTGGCAATTATCTTGGACCGGACAAAATCAAAATCTGTTCAAGGATATTGGCCGTGTCGGACAGAGTTCTACTAGTTAAATTAAGTGGCTGACCTTTTAGCATAAATGTTATTCAAGTATATGCCCCAACAGGAGAATCCAGTGAAGAAAGTGTAGATGAATTTTATAATGACATAGAGTCTGCCTTAAAGAAATGTAAAAATTCAGAAATAAACATCATAATAGGGGACTTCAATGCAAAAGTAGGAAATCAAGGTGATAGATTCACATTAGGCAATTATGGTTTAAGAGAGAGAAATGATAGAGGATACAGACTCGTAGAGTGGGCAAAAGAACAGGAAATGATTGTAGGAAACACCTGGTTTAAGCAACACCCTAGAAGATTATGGACATTGAGGAGTCCTGATTGCAGGATTAGACACCAGACTGACTACACTATGATTAGCAGAAGATTTAGAAACGCATTAACAATAGAAAAAGCAGTTCCCAGTGCTGATTGTTATAGTGACTACAGATTACTTACAGGAACATTGAGGATACAGTTGAGGAAAGTCAAGTATATAACAGGAAACACTAAATATGATTTATGTACATTGAGTAATGACAAGGAAATACAAAACAAATTCAACGTAGAAGTACAGAATAGATTTGATATATTGTTTGATCTAGAGATCCTATTCCAGGATGTGGATGATCAATGGGAAATGTTGAAGAATTCAATCAGTTTGGCTGCAGAAACAACTATTCCAAAATTAAAGAAGGTGGATCGTAAGAAATGGATGACTGAATAAATTTTAGAACTAATGGAAAAAAGAAGACTCAACAAAAGTAATTCTGCCAAATATGAAGAAATTCACAGACAAGTCAGAATATTATGTAAGGAGGAAAAAGAAGCATGGCTTGAGAAAAAGTGCTTAGAAATTGAAAAACAACACAACAGTCAAAATACCAAATTAGTGCACAAAAGAATTCAGGAACTTACTAATAAAATAACAAGTACATCAGCAAGGTGTATTAAAACTAAAGATGGAAAAATTATAATAGAAAAATATCAGATTCTACATGTATTGACAGATTATGTGAAAAACCTTTATGATGATAACAGAGAGGAACAGTGTGATATTAGATTTAATAATGAAGGACCGCCAATTTTGAAGATGGTGGTTCGAAATGTTCTTAAGCATATGAAAGCTGGCAAGGCCCCGGTGCAGATAACATCCCAAGAGAAATGATTAAAGCTTTAGAAGAATATGGAATAGATCAAGTCACCAGACTGCTGAACACATTATATGATACTGGAGATATACCTTCTGAATTATGTAACTCTGTATTTATTGTAATTCCAAAGAAATCAGGAGCTTTGGAATGTGATCAACGTAGAACAATTAGTATAATGAGTCACATTACACAGATTTTGCTACGAATTATCATGCAAAGAGTGAGGAGGAAAATACAACCTGAAATAGGGGAAGAACAATGTAGGTTTTTAGAAGGAAATGTAAATACTGTGTATATGCTGCTATCGGTTATTGACCGTGCTATAGAAGTAAACAAGGATATACATCTTTGCTTTATTGACTACACAAAGGCTTCTGATAGAGTTAGACATGTCAACATGGTGGATATGCTTGCAGATCTAAAAATTGATGGAAAAGACATAGACTTATAAAAAAAAAATATATTGGAAACAACAAGCTTCCATAAGCTAAGCTTGCTTGCTTGCTTGTGTTCGTTGGCTTGAGCTCCAACGCAAAGTCCTGTATGTCGGATGAAGGCATCCTGTTGTCCAACATCAGTGTGATGTCATACAGGACCTGAGGTTTGCGTGAGTATCCGTTGTCCCATGTCTGGCTTATTGGTGTGCAGACTGGTGGTTCCTCGCCATACAGGCAGACACTCTCCGACTTCGGAGGAATCGGCGATCCTATTGACTTCAGCCAGGACCCCGAAGGGACCTGTTGCCCAGGGCGCTCGGCGAGGACGCGTCAATAGGTCTTGGCCAGTATATAAGCCCGGCCCTGGTGCCTTGGAAACACCTCTGCGTCCCGCTTCCATAAGGGTTGATAATGAAGTGGGACAATATTAAGAGAGGTGTTAGGCAGGGATGTGTAATGTCTCCAGATCTTTTTTCCCTATACAGTGAAAATATTTTCAGAAATGTAGAAGATATAAATGGAATCAGCACTGGAGGACGAAACATCAATAACCTTAGATATGCAGATGATACAGTATTGATTTGCAGACAATTAGCAGGATCTGCAACAATTAGTAGATGCGGTTGTTGTACACTGTGAGCAACTGGGGTTAGAATTAAATTGTAAAAAGACACAGGTTATGGTAGTCACTAGGAACAACGAAATACCACAATGCAATATACAAGCAAATTCCCAGGAATGCTAACCTGGTCAAAAATGCACGCTAAAAGCCGGATGTGTTGACCTAAGGGTTTCGACCCAAGGGTGCCTAACGCACACAGCAATCACATCTGAAAAAAAAAACACTCCGGATGAACGCAAAGAAGAATAAGATATACAAGTAAATGGGACTATTCTTCAACAAGTGAATCGGTACAATTATCTCGGAACAGTCATAATATCTGATGGGAGATGCCTTGAAGAGATTAGAACAAGAATCGCCATGGCGAAAGTAGCCTTTAGCAAGATGAAAATCATTCTGACCAATAAAAAGATGTAAATTGAAACGAGAAAAAGAGTGTTGAGGGGATATATAGAGCCTGTTCTTTTGTATGGATGTGATACTTGGACAATGAGCAGTCAAGCTTAAAAACATCTGATGGCTGCATAAATGTGGTTTCTGAGGAAAATGCAAAGAATACCATGGACAGACAGAAAAACCAATGGCCAAGTACTACCGGAGACAAATGAAAATTGTAAATTGCTTAAAGAAATTAGACGTAGACAGTCAAAATTTGTTGGACATGTTATGAGAAGAAATGGATTAGAGAACGTAGTGACAACTGGCAAGATCGAAGGGAACAAATCAAGAGGAAGACCGAGAGGAAAATACCTGGATGGCTTGGCCACATGGCATGGACGAGAAGGAACACTGAGCTGCTCCACGACTCTGGTGATCGAGTGAAATGGCGAGTCATGACCGCCCACGTTTTCCGGCATGGCACATGATTGATTGATTGATTGAAACTACTTGGGTTAGAATTAAATTGTAAGAAAATACAGATTATGGTCGTCACTGGGAAGAACGAAATACTACAATGTAATTAATATACGCGCAAATGCGAATATTCTTAAACAAGTGAATCGGTACAATTATCTCGAAACACTCATAACATCTGATGGGAGGTGCCTTGAAGAGATTACAACAATAATAGCTATGGCGAAGGTAGCCTTTTGCAAGATGGAAAACACACTGACCAATAAAATGATGTCAATTGCAACGAGGAAAGGAGTGTTGAAGTGCTACATAGAACCTATACTTTTGAATGGGTGTGAGTCGTTGACTATGGAAAACATATAATGACAGTGGGAATGTAGTTTCTGAGGAAAATGCAAAGAATACCATGGACAGACAGGCAAACCATTGAACATACCTTACAAGTAGCATATGAAAACAGTAAAGTGATTACAGAATTAGATGTAGGCAGTCACAATTTTTGGTTAAGTTATGGAAAGAAATAAACTAGAGAACTTGGTGACAACATGCAAGTTTGTGGGGGGGGGGGGGGGGGGGGGGTGGGGGAAGAACAAGGTGAAGGTAGAGACGTAAATATCTGGATGGCGTAGCCACGTGGCATGGTCGAGACAAGAACACAGAGCTGATCTATGACTGCTGATTGTGTAAGATGGAGAAACATGACCGCCACGCTTATGGGCATGGCACATAATGATGATTATTTACATAACAATACATGTGCTTAGCACAAAATAAGGTCACCCCCTGAGACATGGCAACATACCAGGGAAAATAGTAAAGGGTGAACCAAGGCAAATAATAATTGATTCAGTGCTGAATTGTACAGGATAATATATCGCCAAATGTGACCTCCCGTTTGCAAAGAAGGACGAGATATCGCCATACTAGGGTCATTGTGTTATTTGTTTTGTTTCGTGTATCTTCAACAATGTCAATGCTCAATGAGCAGAAATGTACATTATAATACTTGTTCATTGGATTGTGCAGCGTCCTTGGTCCTAACCTACATTTTGTTTGGCATTGGATCACTTACGGTCTCTGTGGTGAAATGATTAGGGATGCAGTTCGTATTCCCTCATACCGTGTTCGAAACACAGCTGCGGGTGATTTAGCAGTAGACCGCTTTGCGTTAGTTTTCATACAAAAGCATGAGCTCCGGTCGTTCAGAAAGCAATGGCAAACTACTGAACGTAAACTTGCCATAAAGTAACAAAGACCCGAAAATGATGGGGCTAACTGCAACGTCCTGTAAAGGATATACAACTAACTAACTGAATAAGTTAGTAAATGAAGTACGCGCAGATCTACTAAAGCAGGCTCACGTGGTATTAAAGCGAGCGGTACAAAGCAGTCGACTTTGAAATGGACATTATCAGGAAGCGTCACCGCCAACCCAAAGACTGAAATAATGGATGCCGATCAGAAATCCAATTATTTGTTTCCTCTACATTACCAACGCGGTTAATATGCTGTTGTTTGAGCGGTTGTCGTTGGTGGATAAATTGCTGCTGCTACCAACAGCTCCGCTTTGATTCCATCTCTGTGTGTTCAATGCCTGTCTGGTTCCAGACCGCTGGCTGGCTCTGTCTCCACACATTCGCTTGTCTGTCATCGCGAACTGATACAACACAATGAACATACGTGAACCGGACTGCTGAAATCTCGTGGTCGACTCATGAACATATTACTCGCTCCCGCCTCGGCGTGTTTCGAATTTCAGCCCCCACAAACTGGCTCACTGATGCGCGTACGCACACATACACACATTTTGTAGTCAGAAGTTTCTTATAACGGCAGTGTACAGGGTCTTGAACTAGTGTCCGGCAGTTTCGTGTTGAGAGCTAGAGAACTAACAGGTATACACTTGTAGGTATTTGTCTGGCCAGTCTACTCACAGTTTATACATTACTCATTTACATACACATTACTCACTGTTTATAAATTACTCACTTATAAATTACTCACGGTTTATACATTAATCACTTATAAATTACTAACTGTTTAGAAAATTTAACATTTGTTCGTAATACATTTACGAGTTAGTTAGTCCACGTATAAACATATATATATATATATAGTATATATATATATATATATATATATATATATATATATATATATATATATATATATATATATATATATATATATATATATAGTTTTTTGTTCGCATATTCTTTACAGGACATCGCTGTCAACATCAGCATCTTTCAGCTGATTGTTGATTTCTTGGCAAGATTACGCTCAGTAGTTTGCCATTGCTTTCTTAGCGACCGGCTCACATACCCCGTAAGTTACCGACGCGGAGAAAACCGCTACCGATTCGCGAGCAACGTCACGTTACTTACGAGAGTATACGAGATTACGGAGAAAGTCGTATAACCACTAGACCAGGAAGACCATGCTAAACATATATTACTATGTTATCATTGGAGAATTTAGTTTTTTTCGACAAGAAATTGCGAGTAAATAGTCTGTATCTACTTTTTGGAATTTAACATTTAGTCAAATTGAACTTAATAGCAAATATTCACAGTCAAGACGTATCGACTATATACGAGTTAGACAATTTATAAACAAATGTTCAACATGAAATTACGAGCAAGTAGTACGTGTCTACAGATATAGAATATACAATAGTTAGAGAATTTAATATTTGTGTAATTACCAGTAAATAGTCCGTGTCCAGGCTAGAGAATTCATTTACTCAAACTGAACTTGCGAGTTAATAGTCATGGTCAAGAGATTTTGACTATATAATAGTTAGGTAATTTAGCATTTGTTCTACAAAAATATTACTAGCAAAAGTCTGTTTCCAGACATATGATTTTGAAATACGTTATGAATGTAACATTTATTTAAACTAAACTTACGTGACAATAGTTCGTGTCAAGATACATTGTCTATGTAATTTATAGAAAATGTAATACTTATTCAACATGAAATTACGAGTAATTAGTCCGTGTTAATAGATATATGAGTATGTGATAGATAAAGAATTTAACATTTATTCGAAATGAAATTACGAGTAAATATTCCGCCTCTACGCTAAAGAATTTAACAGTTGTTTAACATAAAATTAAGATTAAGAGTAAATAGTTCGTGTCTATACATATATTACTAGGTAATAGTAAGATAATTTAACATTTGTCTAACATACAATTACGAGTCAATCAATCAGGTGCCTTCTCCACAATGAAGGTTGGTTGCAATTGATCTCCAACTATGTCTGTTTCTTGCTTTGATTGCACATTCCGTCAGACTGCTGTTTGTCTATCACATGATGTCATCTTCCCACTTGTATCGTTGTCTACCTCTTGCTCGCTTGCCTTTAATCTTACCTCCAGTATGTTTTATATACAAGTGTCATGTCTTTTAATATGGTGAAAACGTTTCGCTTGCCTTTTTTTTATTTCTTTCATCAGCTCTGTAACATTCCCAATTTTTATAGAAAGTATGTATTTGATTGTTTTTGTTTCCATGACATACGACATAATCTTCTGTATATCCACATCTCCAGGGCCTCTATTCGACTTTCTAATTGCTTGTTCAATGTCCAAGCTTCCGCTCCATATAGTAGTGTTGAATATACGTAACATTTGACAATTCTCACTTTGAATACGTTGTTAATCTCTCAGAGGAGCGACTGGCTGAGTGGTTAAAACGCCGGGTTCTTCTTTGGGAGACCGGTGTTCGAATCCTCGGTAAGGTATGGATTTATTTTCTGTCCGGGTAAAAAAGAAAACCCTAACCTGCACAGTTCGGGGCGACTGCACTAGCCAGTCGGGCTTAATTCCTATTCTGCGATGTACTAGAGGCAGTAGATGGCAGTGAGAGACAGTCAATCTCTCCAGATGTTAGTACTGATTTCATGCTGTCCAAATCATTTGTGGCCATTCCATTCTTTTTTCTTTTTTTTGGGATTTCTATTTCACTTCTGCCACTATCTGTAATTACATGTCCAAGACAAGTTAGTTGCATATCTTTTACAGGGCGTCGTAGCCAACCCCAGCATTTTGTGGCTGTTTGTAATTTCGTGGCATGTTTACATGCAGTAGTTTCTCATTGCTTTTTGCTTTCAAATCGCCCTCAGCTGTGTTTCGAACGTGGTATGCGGGATTGCGAACTGCATTCGTACATCCTGCGCCACGGAGCAGGCATTAAATATATACTCAACAAAAATTACGAGTAATTCTCCCGTGTCCAGAGATCGAGAATATAAGAGAGAAATTAACTTTTATCCAACATACAATTATGAGTAAATAGTCTGTGTCTACCAATATATACTGTTTAATAATTGGAGAATTTAACATGTGTTCAACATGGAATTACGAGTGACAGTGAATTTATAAAAAAAAAATATGACAATGTAAGCACTAGAGAAGTTAACATGTGTTCAACATAGAACTACGAGTGACAGTGAATGTATACAAAAATATGACAATGTAAGCGCTAGAGAAGTTAACATGTGTTCAGCATAGAACTACGAGTGACTGTGAATGTATACAAAAATATGACAATGTAAGCGCTAGAGAAGTTAACATGTGTTCAGCATAGAACTACGAGTGACTGTGAATGTATACAAATATATGACCATGTAATCGCCAGAGAATCGGATCCGGGGCTGTGGTGAAAGGGTTACAAACGCGATTTACAGTCCCGCACACCGCGTTCGAAACACAGCTACAGAAGATTTGGAACCAGACCACCTTGCGTCGATTTTCATACAATGATATGAGCGTCGGCCGTCCAGAAAGCAATGGAAAATTCTGAAAGTAAACTTGCATAGTATATACATGCAGAAAAAAAATGCTGGGTTGACTGCGACATTTTGTAAAGGACTTGCAACTAAGAGTCGTTAGAGAATTTACCATTTGCTCAATTTAAAATTACGTGTAAACATTCCGTAATTAGAGATAAAGAGTATGCAAACACTAGAGAACTTAACATTTGTTCAACATGAAATTACAATAAATATTCCTTGTCTACTTATTTAGACAATGTAGCAGTTAGAGAAGCTAACGTTTCACCAACAGTAAATTACAAGCAAATAATTAGTGTTTGCTGATATAGACATTGTAATAGACAGTAGGCAAATGAAATATTTAGGACATGTTACAAGTCATAAGTTAGTTGCATATCCTGTACAGGACGTTGCAGTAAATATCAGCGTTTTTGTTGTTGCCTCTAGGCAAGTTTACGTTCAGTAATTTGTCATTGCTTTCTGAACGACCGGCACCAATATCATTTCGTTAAAAAAACGCCAGGCGGTCTGCTGCTAAATCGTCGGCAGCTGTGTTTCCAACGCGGGTATGAGGGATTACGATCTGCGTCCGTAACGCCTTTGCCACGGTGCCGGCTAAAAAAGGACATAACACTCTTATAAAAACCATATTGGAGGGTAGGGTTGAAGCAAATCAGCAAGATGTTGACAACGATACAAGTGGGAAGATAACACCAAGAGATGGACGAGCAGTAATCTGACAGAATGTACATTCTGGGTGATAGACAGATAGTGTTGGAGATCCACTGTAGTCAACCTTTATTGTGGAGACGGCACCTGATTGATTGATTGAGTAGAGAATGTAACATTATTTCACCATGCAATTACTAGTAAATAGCCTGATATCTAGATATATGGGAGTGAACCAACGAAAATGGGAATCAGAATTGAACACAATCATAAGTGACACGGGACATCCGATGTAAGGCTATGTAATGGCCAGGGAAATTAAGCCGTTCTTCATGAGATAATATGACTGGAACTTTGCCGCCTTGACAGACGATAGTTTGATACATCCTGCTTCCAAAAAACAAGAATGAGGTGAACTTGTACCCTCCCAATTCATTGCTTCAAAAAAAAGCATCATAACTACAACCCGTGGCGGTAGCGAATATGATTGATCAGATTAATTCAAGAGGTAACGTTCGTTCACAATGGATGCTTGTGAATACATGGTCATTTCCACAATTACGCACAATCTGATGTCTCACAAATTGACTCCGAGACCAGTTAAGACGCGGGATAGAGGTATGCCTCTCCATAGCACACAGCCTGGTCTGAATTGTAGAGACTATTTGATGCCCACGCAACATGATCCCTCTCTCGGGCTGCCTAGTTAACTCCAGAGGACAGGTAACACCAGTATGTCTGGTAGAAGACCAGCTGCAGAAGCTGCCAGATCGGCAAAGCAATGCTTAACTGTGTGCCTGTCGAGCTTATATCCTAGATGCCAAACAAGGCTTAGAGCCCGGTCTGCTCTGCAATGACATTTAGTTTTTAAGTTTCCTCGCACCGGGATAAAGCTTGTACCCTCCCAATTGCGCTCCTCCTTCCGAAGCCAATGACACAATGTGGGGTGTCTAGATAATACCGTAGGGAATGTATCCAGTTCAGTATGAGATAATATAATATTATGTAGTAAAGTTAGCAGAAGAGTGTGCAACGTATTGAGTAATTACAAGTGCGTGAATATTAGATGTCATAGTCCATATCTAGTCCATATCTATCCAACCGATCTCCGTGGCCAAAGGCTTGCGAACGCAGTTCGTGAGCCGTTTACCAGGCGTTCGAAACGCAGTCGCGATCGATTTATGCAGCAGACAATGTCGCGTTGTGTTATAACGTGTTGGTATGGGAGCCTGTCGTTCAGAAAGCAATGGCAAACTATTGAACGTAAAAACTTGCTAAGTACATCAACAGCAGCTGAAAAATGCTGGTATTGACTGCAATGTCCTGCAAGGGATATGCAACATTAAAATAAATGTCCGTATCTGGAGCATTTAACGGCAGATTATGTAACATTCTAGGGATTTTAAGCTCTCCACTAGGAGATAATATAGTCATTATGTGGAGAAGTTATCAGTAGAATTCAAACATGTATTGTACCACCATCAGAACGTCGCACTTATCACAGTGCGTCGAAAAGCCTCTCGATCTCTAGCCAGCTCTCCTGCCTCATACCCAAGGTGTCGGCAATGTCCCGTGTCCATCTTCCTGCTGATCAACTCCTCGCCTCTTCTACCAGAAACCAACCTTCCATCCTGTTCTCTCTCAGCCCCTCTGACGTGTATTATGGTCAAAGTATTTCCGTTTCCGAGACGTGATGTCTAATGTATAGAATAATTACATGTACGTGCGCTATTAGATTATGCATTGTGTAATATTAAGTAACATTATAGAGAATTTAACAGCACCTTGTGTAACTTTATAGAGATGTTAGCAGCACATTATGTAACTTTGTAGAGAATTTAACAGCAAATTGTGTGGCATTCTAAAGAATTTAACAGCGCATTATGTAACATTCTATAGAATATAACAGCCCAGAATGTAACATTCTAGAACATTTAACAGCGCATTATGTAACATTCAATAAAATTTAACAGCATACTATGTAACATTCTAGAGAATTTAACAGCCGTTATGCAACTTTATAGAGATCATAACAGCACATTATGCAACTTTCTGACAATTGTTTGTCGCTCACTCGCTTTTGAACGGAGCATAGTCCCCACTGGACTTATTTTTGCTTGTGGGCTAACTTTCCCTATTACCAATGTCTCTCGCCATCAGGCTAACCGTATAGGGGTTTGCTTGCTTGTATTCGTTGGCTTGAGCTCCAACGTGAAGTCCTGTGTGTCGGATGAAGGCATCCTGTTGTCCAACATCAGTGTGATGTCATACAGGACCTGAGGTTTGCGTGAGTATCCGTTGTCCCATGTCTGGCTTATTGGTGTGCAGACTGGTGGTTCCTTGCCGTACAGGCAGACACTCTCCGACTTCGGAGGAATCGTCGATCCCACTGACTTTAGCCAGGACCCCGAAGGACCTGTTGCCCAGGACGCTCGATGAGGACGCGTCAGTAGGTCTTGGCCAGTATATAATCCGGCCCTGGTGCCTTGGAAACACCTCGTATAGGGGTTTAAAAAGTTAATTGCATGTCCTTTACTTGACGTGGCAGTCAACCCTAGCATTGTCTGAATGTATGTTATTACTAGGCAATTTTTACGGTCAGTAATCCACCATTATTTTTTGAACGACCGACGCTCATCCCAATGTTAAAAAATCAACACAAGACCTCTGGTTTCGAACCCGGGATGGAGGATTGCGAAATGCATTCGCAATCCCGTAGCCACAGACGCCGGAGAAGGGGATAGTGAAACACGCAATATCACAACATCCCGACATTCTGAGTCTACAAGATCTGAACTTGGAAGAAAGCCGGTTCATGAACAGTCTCATAACTCCGAAACTGAAATACTCTGGCCATAACGTTACAGTGGGGTAGGCATAGCAGAATGGATACGAGCGTTTGGTTTTAAATATCTGAGGTGCTGATGCCGAGGTAACGGGTTCAACCCCTATTCCGGTCAGGTGGACTAAACTGTTGACTTCTCATCCTTGACTTTGGGAAGTAAATTACAAGTACCTCTGAAGTCGGAGTGGGTTTGCCTGATAGCGAGGGACACTGGTAATAGGGAAAGCTAATCAACATGCAAAATTCAATCCAGTACTACTAGACGTGCCGGCTTCCTAGCCTAGAGGTTAGCAACTTTTGTCCGTAATCTCGTATACTCTCGTAAGTAACGTGACGACTTTGAAAATCAGCAGTGGTTTGAATCGTGTCGGTAACTTACGGGGTATATGAGCCGGCCGCTCAGAAAGCAAAGGCAAACTACTGAGCGTAATCTTGCCAAAGAAATTAACAATCAGCATGAAAGATGCTGATGTTGACAGCGATGTTCTGTAAAGGATATGCAAACATTTTTTTTTAAACTACTAGACGTGCGGGTCTCTCTGGCGAAGAGTTTAATGACTTTCTCCGTAATCCCGTATATTAACGTGAGGAACATAGATGCGCGATATTCGGCAGCGGATCGCGTCGCGTTAATTACTTACGGGGCATGTGAGCTGGTAGCTCAGAAAGCAGTGGAAAAATACTGAGCGTAATCTTGCCAAGAACATTAACAGCAGCTGAAAAATGCTGGTGTTGACTGCAACGTCCTGTAAGGAATATGCAACTAAAAAAAAACTACTAGACGTAGAAAATATGGACTACACTTGAGTTCAAAGCGAGCGAGCGCAAAACAGTGACTTAAAAAGGAACATTGACGGAAGGCATAGTTACTGCAGTAAGAGGTAGGTCTCTACCAGCTCGAAGATGGACACGGGACATCGCAGGTACATAGGGCATGGGGATGTTTGAGGAGGAAGACATGACCAGTGATCTGAGGGATATTCGAACGGACGGGATGAGAGCGATGCACCGTGAAGGAGCTGCTACATGGTGTTGATGGTGATCCGCCCGGGCACCAGGATTAATGGAGACTATTGACAATTAAATGCCAATACCCGCTGAGAAAACATGATCAACCTAGACACAATCTTAAGTATCAATTGTGGGTCCCTACTCATCTTTGGCTGCTGAACTAGGGTACGGAGAGCGAGTCGGAATGTCCTGAGTGCATTGATGTTGACTTTAGCCCTACTCAACTCAATGCAACTTGGGGGACCCCTTGAGGTCTCTTAGACCATAGGTTCTCAAACCACGGCCCGCGGGCCACTTGTGGCCCGCCAGCTGACAGAAAGTGGCACGCGAGGCCTCGTTTCAGTCAAGAGTTCACAATAGAGGAAGATAATGTTGCAGTCTTCATAAATCCGTTCGTATTTCCTGATGCCAAGCTCTGTCAATTACAGCAAAACCTTCAGCAAGAAGTAATTGATTTGAAATGCAATTTTGCACTGAGATGTGACTTTCTGGAGCTGCCTGCTTCACCTTCAACTGATCATTTGATTTCATTCTGGCGACTATTACCTGTCGAACAATTTGAACACTTACGTTCATTCGCCCAGAGATACATTTGTCGTTTTGGTTCGACTTACAGATGCGAGCAGTCATTTTCCGCAATGATCGTTAAAAAATAATTAAAAAAGCAACGTTCCACTCACCGATAGTAACGAAACTGCGCTTATGACTTTGGGCACGATAGATTTGTGCCCAGACATTGATAAACTGGCATCTGAACTGAAGTCACTGGTTATGAAGAACAGTTACAGTTGTAAATTAATGCTGTGGGGTTATCGGGCATAATATCAAACATAAGCTCGAATATAAACAGTCCAGAGGTGCCGACAACTGTCCAGCAACGAAGCAACGGAACTTGAATAAAAGGACTCACTAGAAGGCTGGCAAACAAATTGATGCGGCTACGTTTATTAGCCGATATTCTTGAGCAGTAGTCAATCAGGCAATTAATACATTTCAATAAATTTCGATCGGGTCTGTAACTGCCAGACGGGCCGATCGTAAGAAAACATCAATGATAAATATTCAACTGTTGACCATGCTAGCTACTGAGAACTCCCACATCATTAGTATTGCAGTCCTTCATTTCCTCTGTCCATCCAAGGTTACCGAAATGTCCTTCTGGTGCGATATGCTCAGTTACATTTCTAGATTCGGCATCTGTCCCAAATCGTTATCCTGATATATAGCTGCCATGGTTCTCCTTTCTAATACATCTTAGCCATGAATAAAATTGTCCTGCCAGAAAATATCTCAATATATTGGAGATGACTTGAACGTGCTGCTTCTCCAGTCCAGCTCTATGATCTGAATGTCGTAGCTATTGACAAACAAATCTGACTTGATCTCCGTTCTACGTCAGATGCCTATTTTTATGTATCTTTTGGTTCGGGAGTTTTGCTCCCTCTTATTTTTGCGTCATTGGCTCTGCTACGACTTGGCAATTAATTACATTAAATGGGATTTTCGAAATTGATTTAAACTTTATTGTTAAATGAACTGTTGATTTTAAACCAAAAAATGGCCGCAGTGTAGTACTGACACTGACTGCCTTTAAAGTTTTGGAATTTTGTTGACAAAAGTTAAGAAAGGTAAGAATGATATTGCACGACTTTCATAATTTTATAACGCTGTGGCCCGCTTAACTAGCAAAAATAGTAGATATGGCCCTCGGCTTGAACAGCTTGGGAACCACTGACTTAGACAGTTCATAAACAAACACATTTGTATTTTTGGGGGTTCACAGAAGTAGATGAAGGAAGCAGAGACAATGTCCTTCCTACCTTTAGATACCCCATCCAGCTCTGTCAATGTCCCTTCCATCTTTAGATACCCCATCCAGCTCTGTGAATGACCCTCCAATCTTTAGATACCCCATACAGCTCTCTCAATGTCCCTCCCATCTTTAGCTGTCCCATTTAGCTCTCCCAATGTCCTTCCCATCTTTAGATCCCCATCTAGTTCTGTCAATGTCCCTCCCATCTTTAGATATCCCATACAGCTCTCTCAATGTCCCTCCCATCATTAGATATCCCATACAACTCTCACAATGTCCCTCCCATCATTAGATATCCCATACAGCTCTCTCAATATCCCTCCCATCTTTAGATATCCCATACAGCTCTCACAATGTCCCTCCCATCTTTAGATATCCCATACAGCTCTCCCAATGTCCCTCCCATCTTTAGATATCCCATACAGCTCTCACAATGTCCCTCCCATCATTAGATATCCCATACAGCTCTCTCAATATCCCTCCCATCTTTAGATATTCCATACAGCTCTCTCAATATCCCTCCCATCATTAAATATCACATACAGCTCTCCCAATGTCCCGCCCATCTTTAGATATCCCATACAGCTCTCACAATATCCCTCCCATCATTAGATATCCCATACAGCTCTCTCAATATCCCTCCCATCTTTAGATATCCCATACAGCTCTCACAATGTCCCTCCCATCTTTAGATATCCCATACAGCCCTCCCAATGTCCCTCCCATCATTAGATATCACATGCAGCTCTCCCAATGTCCCTCCCATCATTAGATATCACATGCAGCCCTGTCCATATCCTTCCCATAATTAGATATCCCATACAGCTCTCCTAATGTCCCTCCCATCATTAGATATCACATGCAGCTCTCCCAATGTCCCTCCCATCATTAGATATCACATACAGCCCTCACAATGTCGCTCCCATCATTAGATATCACATGCAGCTCTCCCAATGTCCCTCCCATCATTAGATATCACATACAGCTCTCCCAATGTCCCTCCCATCATTAGATATACCATACAGCTCTCCCAATGTCCCTCCCATCATTAGATATCACATACAGCTCTCCCAATGTCCCTCCCATCATTAGATATCACATACAGCTCTCCCAATGTCCCTCCCATCATTAGATATCACATGCAGCTCTCCCAATGTCCCTCCCATCATTAGATATCACATGCAGCTCTCCCAATGTCCCTCCCATCATTAGATATCACATGCAGCTCTCCCAATATCCCTCCCATCTTTAGATATCCCATACAGCTCTCCCAATATCCCTCCCATTATTAGATATCACATACAGCCCTCCCAATATCCCTCCCATCATTAGATATCACATGCAGCTCTCCCAATGTCCCTCCCATCATTAGATATCACATGCAGCTCTCCCAATATCCTTCCCATCATTAGATATCCCATACAGCTCTCCCAATATCCCTCCCATCTTTAGATATCACATGCAGCCCTGTCCATATCCTTCCCATATTGTTCATTTCTATTTCTACTTCTCTTCGCCGTGAGGTTTTAGATCTTCCTCTATTTCCGTTGCCCTTAAGGTTAAGCAAACAATGTTTCCCAAATAGTTTGTTTATAAAACTTCAATCTGCTTTATTAATTCTGTTTTCATTCTTTGTTTGTTTGGGGACCTCAGTATTTGTTAACGTTGTCTTTCCGTGAAATACAAATAAATGATACAACGTTACGCCATGCTGTTTTCTGAAGGATAATTTTATAGATTTATATTTAGGCTCCCCTGGACTGGACAAAACATGGGGAATCTTATTGAGAATTCTCACATCAATAGCAGTGGTTTCAGCGGTTCTTAGTTTAATAAGGAAAGGAGCCAATTTAAGCCTTAATTAAGGCGTATCTGTTGTATGGTGCTGGCACATATTTGTATAGACCAACTGGTAGTCCAGAAGTGATGTGGTCAATATCACTGGCCAGTTTTATACCCGAGGACGTTTACTGGTACCTGGCCACGACTCTGGTGATCGTGTGAGATGGTAAAACATGACCGCCCATGCTTATCGGCATGACATATGATGATGATGATGATGATGATTTTAGGCTGGGTCAAGCTGAGAGACCGTGTCAGTTAAAAAAGACCTGCCTCGATGCGGGGCCGAGCTCACGAGTAAGGGTTCGACAGGCACGTGTCTGGTCACCACCTAACGTGGTTCAATCTCTCGAGGCTGGAATGCACGGGTAGGGTCGAGGTTACACGTGATTGTCCCTGAACAAGGCAGGTCGGAGTGCATTCGGGTGTGACAAGGTAAAATGAAACAAATAGCTAATTGTGATACATGAGCAGGATGGAGTGTAAGCGAGAAAGGGAGAGAGTAAGAGATAAAGAGAGTAAGAGAGAGAGAGAGAGAGAGAGAGAGAGAGAGAGAGAGAGAGAGAGAGAGAGAGAGAGAGAGAGCAAAAGAAAAAAGAAATAGTGAGAGAGTAAGAGAGAGGTATAAAGAGAGAGAGAGAGAGACAGAGAGAAAGAGGGGGGAGAAAGAACGAACGAACGAACTTTATTTTCGAAGGATAACAAATTGGGTACGCAGGCCCGTCTTACATTCGGCCCTTCCAATCACTCATCTTTCATTCATCAGTGCATAGTGCATTCACATAGGAAACAACATTGTCAAATGAATGTTGCAAGCATAAACAATGCATGTTACCATGTTATGAGACAAATCCCCCGCCCACCCATCCATCCCCTATCCATCCGTGTGTTCCCTCACACACACACACACATACACCATCCAACCCACAGCACATACATGACCCCATCCATCCACCCATCCCCAACCCACACACCCCACACAAACCCCCACATACACCATCTCCCCCACCCACACACACACACATCTCCCACCCACCACACATCCCCCACACACATCCCACACCCACCCACACACAAACCCAGACACACATGCATGCAACCACCCATCCATACCCACCCACACATCCCCCACCTTCACACATATCCCCACCCACACGCACACATCCTCCACCCATACCATAACCTACCAACACTCACCCACCCACATATCCTTCACCACCCACCCACACACCCCCAATCACTCAGGAAACACACATCCCCCAACCACATATCCAACACCCACACACACATATTCCCGCCAACTCACATATCCTGCACTTACCCACACACACACAAAAAGAAAAGAAAAAAGAAAGAGAGAAATGGAGAGAGACAGAGAGATACAGAGTCGGGTATAGATAGAGAGTGACAGACAGATAGAGAAATAAATCCACAGAGAGAGGGGAGAGAGAGCGCAAGGAGAAGGAGAAAGAGAGAAAGAGAGCTAGAATAAAAGAGAGAGTAAAGTGAGAGAGAGAGAGGGTAAGAGAGAAAGAAACAAAAAAGAAGAGCGAGGGAGAAATAGTAAAATAAAGTAAGAGATGGATCGCGAGAGAGAAAGAAAGAGGGAGAGTAAGAAAGCGAGAGAAAAAATAAAGGGAAAGTAAGAGAGCAAGAGAGGCAAAGAGATGGAGAGAGAAATTATATAATCTAACATGGCACTGATGTTCTGATGTTA
This sequence comes from Cepaea nemoralis, assembly GCA_014155875.1. Classification (NCBI taxonomy): domain Eukaryota; kingdom Metazoa; phylum Mollusca; class Gastropoda; order Stylommatophora; family Helicidae; genus Cepaea; species Cepaea nemoralis. Next base: position 90,594 of record JACEFZ010004771.1, on the reverse strand, counting down.
ACATCTCAAGAAGACTATTGCAATGTTTTGCGCCAGGCAGTGTGCAAATGACTATTGGATCAAGTTATGCGAGGCCATTAAAAATGCAAGTGATAAGGGAAACATCAGAAGCATGTATGAAGGGATAAAGAAAGCCTGTGGTCCAAAGATCAAATGAAGTGCACCACTGAAAACCTTGACTGGAGAAATCATAACTGATAAGAAACAGCAGATGGACAGATGGGTAGAGCACTATATGAAGCTTTACTCAAGTGAGACCAAATTAGCGGAGGATGCCCTTCAACGCCATAGAGGCCCTACCAACTCTTGACCACCTGGACACGCTTCTCACCATAACATGTGCTATTAATGAACTTGAATCTGACAATGCTTCAGATAAGGATGGGATTCCAATAGAGGTTATCAGGAGTGGGAAAGACACACTCACTCTTCAAATCCACTAGCTAATAGAGCTATGCTGGCGAGAAGGACAATCCCACAGGATTTCAAAGACTCAAGCATCATAACACTGTACAAGAACAAGGGCGATCGGAGCGACTGCAACAACTATAGGGGTATCTCAGTTCTGTATATTGTTGGAAAAGTATTTGCCAGAATTGTTCTGCGCAGACTTCAAGTCCTAGGAGATCAAGTCTACCCCGAATCACAGTATGGTTTCCGACAGAACCGGTCTACCATTGATATGATATTCCCATTGCGACAAATGCAAGAAAAATGCCGTGTACAGAATCAGCCACTGTTTATTGCCTTCATCTACCTCACAAAGGCATTTGATTTGGTCAGTCGTGTGGGTCTGTTCAAGGTACTAAAGAAGATATTGGCTTGCCCACCAACTCTAATGTCCATTGTGGAATCGTTCCACACAGGCATGAAGGGTATAATCAAGTTTTAAGGTACAACTTCAGAAGAGTTTGAAATCAAGAGTGGAGTTAAGAAAGATTGTGTACTAGCTCCCACCCTTTTTAGAATATACTTTTCACTTCTACTGAAATATGTCTTTCGTGATCAGGATGGTGGTATATACAAGTGCAATCACTCCCACTCAGATGGCGGCCTCTACAATGCTCAGAGATTGAAGGACAAGACCAAAATTAGGAGGGTACTGATTAGAGAGTTGCATGTTGCAGATGATGCTGCAATTACGACCCACTCTGAGGAAGAATTACAACGTCTACTATCTACATTCTCCAATGCTTGTTCTGAATTTGGTTTCAATCAATCAATCAGGTGTCGTCTCCGCAATGAATGTTGGCTGCAATGGATCTCCAACACTGTCTGTCTCTTGCCTTGACTGTACATTCTGTCAGGCTGATGTTCGTCCATCTCTTGATGTTATCCTCCCACTTGTATCATTTTCTATCTCTTGCTCGCTTGCCCTCAACCTTGCCTTCCAGTATGGTTTTTATAAGAGTATCATATCTTTTAATGTGGCCAAAATATTTCACTTGTCTCCTATTTCGTTCTTTCATCAACTCTCTCTTCATTCCCAGTTTTTCTAGGACCTCTGCATTTTATTGTTTTTTGTTTCCATGAAATACGACCTATTCGTCTGTATATCCACATCTCCAGGGTCTCTCTATGCGACTTTCTAGTTGCTTGTTCAATGTCCAGGCTTCCAAGCCATACAGTAGCGCTGAATATACGTAGCATTTGACAATTCTCATTTTTAATGCGTTATTTATCTCTTTAGATATTAATACTGATTTCATGCTTTCAAGCATTTTTTGGCCATTCCTATTATCTTTTTGATCTTCATTTCCCCTTTACCATCATCTTTTATTATATGTCCAAGATAAGAGAAACTTGTTACTTGTTCTAGTATCTGCCTGTTTACTGTGATGTTCATTGATGACCTTTCCTTTTCATTGCTAATTATCATAGTTTTTGTTTTTTGGATGTAAATATCTCTGCCCCATTCTGCACTGTGCCTGTTTGCTTCTTCCACTAGGTCTTGCAACTCTTGCTCACTTTCTGCTAGTAACACGGTATCGTTAGCATATCTAAGATTGTTTATGATTCTTCCACTGATGTTGAGTCCAGGCATTTCAATTTGTTTAAAAATGCTTTCTTTTGGTTTAACAATTAGCAAAAAGAAGACACAGATTATGTCACAAGGTGCACATCGGGTACCATCGATCTTTATTGACGACGCCGAACTTGAGATAGTAGACCATTTTACATAGTTTATGATTAGAGGTAAATAGCAAATTATCCCTAGATCAGGAAATAAACATCAGGATTGGTAAGGCAGTAGCAACAATGAACAGGTTAAGAAAAAGAGTCTTGGAGAACAGGAAGTTTACTGCCAAAAAGTCCTTGTCTATCTAGCCTGTGTCCTTAGTACTCTTCTTTATGGCAGTGAAGCCTGGACAACTTATTCACACCAAGAGAAACATTTAAACAGCTTTCATATGCGGTGTCTGCGAAGAATACTTGGTATTAAGTGGCAAGATAAAATCACAAATACTGAAGTATTGGAAAGATCAGGTTGTGTGACGGTGTATTCCATGCTAAGTCTTCATAGACTTAGATGGATAGGACACGTTAGGAGGATGGATGATGGTAAAATAAGAAACTACATCAATTTTTGGTGAATTACAGGTGGGGTCTCCGTGGCCGAGGAGTTAGCGACTTTCTCCGTAATCCCGTATACTTTCGTGAGTAACGTGGCGGCGCGAGAATTGATGGCGGTTCTAGCCGCGTCGGTAACTTACGGGGTATGTGAGCCGGTCGCTCAGAAAGCAATGGCAAACTACTGAGCGTAATCTTGCCAAGAAATCAACAATCAACTGAAAGATGCTGATGTTGACAGCGATGTCCTGTAAAGGATATGCGGGAAAAAAAAAAGATCTCAGGGTCGGCCTCTACTACGATACAAAGATGTGTGTAAGCGGGACATGATTGATACATGCATTGATAAATCACATTGGGAGCAATTCGCCGCTGAACGTGTTGCATGGAGGGTCAATATCAGAAATGGAATAAAGACAAAGGAGAAAATTATTGCAGAGAAGTCACACACCGAGTGTGTGAGACATAAGATGGTGCATGATGGTGAAAATGACCATGTATTCACATGCATCCACTGTGGACGAAAATTTACAACGCGAATTGACCTTAACAGTCACATTCACCCCCGCCATGGGTTGTAGTTATTAAGCCTGTTTGAAGCACAATGTAACACGTTCATCATTCGCACTGCGAGCGCTAACAAGTCAAGTCGCATTATTCTGTCAAGAAGCCTGATCAGCGGGAAAATGTCACGTGGAAAATCCAACAACAAGAAACACGCTGTTGCCAAGATGTGCAGCGTGGGAGCCGACAACAAGAAGAAGAACGTCGAGAGCCCACCTGCTAGCTGCATCAAAGAGCCTGATACTACAGCCATTACTGAAGCTACTACGAGGGAGAAGATTGACAGCCCAACACAGTCAAGAACCAAGACAGCAGAGAAGAAGGAGGAGAAAGACACCAGAGTCGGAAACACCGACTCAAAGACAGTCAGATGGGTTGTCAAGAGGATTCCTGTGGAGCTGACAGATGAAGAAATCCTGAAGCAGCTACGTGAAGAGAATCTTCACATCCGAGTCTTGAAGGCGGAGCGGCTTCTCACTTACTCCAAGATACCTACAACCCTGGCAGTGGTGACATCGGAGGGCAGCGAAATGCCGACCACAGCATCACTCAACAAGAGACTGCAGCAACCAGAGAGATTCATACCAAGAATCACGCAATGTTCAAAATGCCAGAGGGCCGGCCACAGCAGAGCAACGTGTCGCAGTAAGACGGAAATCTGTCGATACTGCGCCGATCACCACGCCTTCAAGGAGTGTCCGCTGGCCAAGCTGGACACGGACTTCCGAGCTCCTAACAACAGAAGAAAGTGCGCCAACTGTCTGGGCAAACACGGAGCAAGATACCTGGGCTGTCCGTACCTGCAGAGACACAGAGACGTCTTAAAGATCGCCATCATCACAAAGACACCATTCAAGGAAGCAATGCAGAGGGGCGAGACAGCCACGGGTATAGCACAAGCTGAAAGAGATCAACTTCAAAAGCAGATAGACGAGTTGAAGAAACAAGTCAAGGCACTGCTGACGACGACTCCGACCAGCGATAATGAGAAGCTGCTGGCCGACATGAAAGAAATCCAGCTCAACATCAAACAAGAGATTCCAGCGCATGGCTGAGATAAAGAAGGAGAACGAAGAAATCCTACAAATTATCAAGACCGAAAGAGAACTGCATAGAGCTGAAATGGAACTCTTTCAAAACAAACCAACAGAAGCCACACAAGAACTCACAGAAAAACCGCAAGAAGAAACCCAAGAGACCGAGTCTGAACAGCAAGCTAAAGCCAGCAGCCCAACCACAACGCCCAAGAGGGAACTACTATACCGTCGGATCTCTGAAGGAGGCACAGAATACCCAGTCGACAAGGAGGAACTCAAGCGCCAGGAATTCAGAAGGCGCTGGGAAGAAAAAGAAAAGAAGAAGCCTAAAAAACTCCGGGGGAAACCGATGATATACCCATTAGTACACTACAACTGTGAGGCCGACTTCGAGTACTATATCGAGGACGGTGAAATCGTCCCATGGCTGACCACGGAGGAAGAAAACGCTAGGCAGCAGATACGCAAACGAAACAGTGAAAACTGTTTCCCCAAGGAGGAAAAAGAAAACGTCGAAAAGCTCCTACAGAAAATGCACAAAAAAGGAGACAGAATACCAAATAAAAAGTCCTTTTAAGGACTGCAACCAGTCAAGCCTGGAGCCTGCACCAACAACGAAAACAAAAGGAAACATGCACAAAGGACAGCCGCCGACCGATCCCCAGCTGGAGTGTGATCACGAAAAGTCCTTATAAGGACTGCAGCCAGACGAGCCAGGAGCCTACACCAACAAAGAAAACCATAACAACAGAAGAGCATAAAGGATAGCCGCCGACCACTGCTGACGTCACAGACACAAACGTTACATAACCAGTCCGAGATAGGACTCACAAGACAAGAATTAGGGTGAATAAACCCACAAAAACCACGTACCTCAACAATAACCACAGCTGATGAAGCAGGTTAGACGAGGTCAAATTTGGAATTTTTGTTTTTGAAATGGAACTGGAACTGGAACAATGTAACAAACGATCGTCTGTAAAGACGGCAAGGTGCCAATGTAATGGTTGTTAGCTTGGACAGACACTGTATATCATCGCACTGTTGTTAATTGTACATACACTGTTTAATATATTATCGCACGGTTGTTAAATTAGACAAATACTGCACAATATATCATCGCACGGTTGTTAACTTAGACAAACACTTTATAATATATCATCACACTGTTGTTAACTTCGACATACACTGATAGTTGTTAACTTCGACATATCCTGTATATCACCACACGGTTGTTAAATGAGACAGAAACTGTATATAATATTTGCACGGATGTTAAATTGGACATGGACTGTATAATATGAGAGGAAGTCAATAAGTAAATCACAAATGGCTGTAGAAAAATAACTATATATGATAACAACGTGAAACAAGTTTAGTTTATACATACATTGTCCCTTTCTTTCTCAATGTCATAAGTCGGGGTGCCCCACCGGCTAGATGAAAGTGTTATCCACTGGCGAGCAACCCCAAATAGTCAGAAACTGACTAGGGACAAAATCTATATGGCTGAACTACAGATTAAGCCCATGAATATCCAACGTACAGTTCCAAGTGGCTCGTTACAAAATGAAATGAACTGTGCTGAATATTCGCCAAGGAATGGGAAAGAGAAGGTTAGCTAAGATAGATGTTTAAGTCTAAATATATGAGTATAGACGACTATCTCAGTACAGGTTTTTCTCCCTGACTGCTCCCTTCCTTGGTGTCTAAGTGAACCCCCACCAATGTACACAACAACACGTATGCACAATTGGAAAAAAATATAATGACGGAACTATGAGTTACAATACTACAACATTTATTTGCTAATCATAACAATAGACATAGGATGATTGTCAATATGAGGATGATGAAATCATATACATATTGATATTGATGACAACATTACTTGTTATTTGATCTATCTGGATCTGTGGTCCAGATCCCCACTCTCCAGTAGACACACACACACAAAAAAAAAAACAGCTTGCCGGTATTCTGACTCCTGCCAGTCCTAGCTCTACCTAGTCTTCACTCGTTCTTGAGATCTGTAACATAGGTGCTCCTTGTGAGAGCTTGAAAGAAAGTCGAGAATGTGTTATATCTAATTCTACATCAGCGCAATCCTAATTAAAACATATCATAACACAAACATATACAATGACCAATCTGGCCAAGTTTATCTTCCAGCTCTACTGTGTTCACCATCCTCCTTCTCCCTACTGTCTTTAGTCTGGGACGGGCTTTTCAATTGTCTCACACGCCTGTAATGATTACATTTCTGCCGCCCCATGTCCATGTCGCTAATACAGAAATTCTGTGTCGTACAGCCGCTCCGTCCAATGTTGGTTTAGAAGCTCACAGGGTCGGTAATGGTATTATAATAGTACCGGGTCATCCGGGCTTACAAGCCGTGACCAGTAGCTGTGCCAGGTTCCCATGCATTACCGTGAACGCACGCCCACAATACACTGAGAAAGTTTAGCACCATATACCCTATACCAATTGTGGGTAATGTCTGTACCATTACACCTCTGCTTCCAACACAATCGTTGGCCAATGTGCCAATGCGCAGACAATAGCATAACCTTTCATATTGGGAGGTTTGCATATGACAAATCAATATATCAAACATCCAATACACATAAACATATTGATTAAACTAGACATATTATGATAATTTAACATCATAGCATAATGCACTAGTTAGTTCGTATGTATACGAAATGAGACGTATATACACAAAAAGAATATGTACGAAGCATATTACTAGCATCGTATATTCATATGAAATTACACATACATACATCCAACATATCCGTAAACATTATATTACTTCAAGATGGACATCTAATGATACTCAACATAATAGCATCAGGCATTATTAATGAGTACTAATATTGTATAGCTACAAAATGAGATATACAACAAGTCTAATTGAAGTGACCACACAGACCAGCCATATTTGCTGATCTGCCCGGTTTAATCACCACTTAGTTACTGCTGTGGTAAGAATTAAAGAAATAGTCAGTTGACTATATTCTGTACAACAAATGCACACACCAAAAGGCAACTAGGATAGTGTACAAAGAAATGACAAGCATCTACCAAGACACCTAAAAGTATACTTAGACCATGATATTTCTTACATAAGGGTCTATCTCTCAGAAGAATAACACTTTAAAGCAATATGATATTGAACACAGAACTTAGAAAGAACACTCAAGTAACCTACGAAAATGATAGTTCTTGCAATAACCTAGATCAGATATAGACTGGAATTCAGTACATACATCTAAAATACTTAGTTACTAAGAAATCTACATTTACTCTCTCTTCTCACCTGTTCGAATGTCTGACTTATTCTAAAGGGACCAGGTCTGCATGGGTTTTTATACCTAGCCTAGAAGTAGACCCTTATCTCCCAGGAATTCAAGTCATCAATTCTTCCTTTATCTCCCCCTAGCGTTAATTGCAATTATCACTGCAATTGGCCATCACACCTTGCTCCTCTCTGTCTGGTACAAAGTCCACAGGCCCAGTGTTAATTGCCTTATCAGCTCTGTTTTCACACATTCCTGAGTCTGCCAGTCAGAGTGGACAGGGCTTGTTTACAGCCCTGGGGCTATTATCTCTCCATGTGTCAATGTTGTTCACGCCTGGGTGGTTTTATTTCACTCACTGGCCCAGTTCATTGTTGATTCAGCCAGGGTCTACCTGGGCAAGAAGGTGCCAATGTGTCTGTGTGAATGGCTGGACTTGGCATGTTTATAGCTCCAGGTTGCTTGTGTCAGGCCTGGGCAGTTTTAATTTCCACTCACAGTCGCGGTTCATTTAACCTGCATAACTGTGTGGTGTTATTATCAATTCTGGGTCTGTTTCTCCTTTCCCCAGCATTCTTTATGATAGAGGATTTCATTCCTTGTTCTGTAATATCTCTACATGGTTCATCAAAAGTGAACCGAAATTTGTTCTGGGAAGTAAAGGCTGCAAATTCGTGACACTCAACATGATTTCCACCACTATTGATGCACTTATCCCATCGTTTTATCAGTCCTCTCAAACCGGCTGCGTATAACTGCATGCTCAGTTTTCTAAACCACGTTTTCACTTCACATTCAACTTCGGTGTCATCCGCGAAATGTCTCCCTCCAAGGTGAGCTTTCAGTGGACCAAAAAGGTGGCAATCGCTAGGGGCTAAGCCGGGGCTGTAAGGTGGATGTTCCAGAACCTCCCACCTTAGTTGGTTAATGTTCTCCTGAGTTAATCCAGCCGTGTGTAATCTGGCATTGTCATGAAGAAGCAAGACTCCTCTAGGCCGCAGTCCTGGACGTTTTCATCGAATTGCATAATGAATCATCGAAAGAACTTCACAGTATGATTAGGAATTCACATTGTCACCTTTCTTCTTGAAATTGGTTAAAAGCACGCCATGCCAATCCCAGAATACTGTCAGCATAACCTTCCCTGCTGATGGAGTTACCTTGAATTTTTGGACACAAGGCGAAGAAGGATGTTTTCATTGCACTGAAGCACGCTTTGATTCGGGCTGGTAGTGATGCACCCATGATTCGTCCCCAGTAACAATCCTTATGAATGTTCTTTTGCCCACCAAAACCCACAACAGCAGGTTGCTCTTTGGTTGTACACTCCATAAGTACAGTCGTAATTTTGTTTATGCTCTGCGCATGCGCATGAGACACCTAGCGCCACCTGACGAACGGGAATATAAAGTTCGATGTTGCTGTCACCTAATAACACCTGTAGAAAATACCAACTACATTTACCTGCCATCCCACAGAACTGTGTGTCTTACTTATTGACTCGACCTCGCATCGCACTGCACGGTTATTAACTTAGATAAACGCTGCATAATATATCATCGCATGGTTGTTAACTTGGACAGAAACTGTATAATATATCATCACACCGTTGTTAACTTAGACAAACACTATAATATATCACCACACGGTTGTTAACTTCGACATATACTGCATAATATATTATCACACGGTTGTTAACTTAGACAATCACTGTATAATATATCATCGTATGGGTGTTAAGTATGACAGACACTGTATAATATATCATCGCACGGTTGTTAACGTCAACATACACAGTGTATTATATCACAGCACGGTTGTTAACTTGGACAGACATTGTATAATATATCATCTCACGGTATTTGACTAAGACAAACACTGTATAATATATCATCACATGGTTGTTAACTTCGACATACACTGTATATCATCACACGGTTGTTACCTGGGACATACACTGTATAATATATCATCGCAGGGCTGTTAACGTTTCTTGACTTAATACTTGGTGGTAGCTGCCTATTGTTTACACAGTTATGAAATAAATTACATGACATTTGATATATATGGAGTAGAATTAATGCAAATGTCATATTAAGCGTCATTCTACGTGTCTAAAGGTTAAGGCCGTCCGGAGACTCAAAATGTTGAAGAGCTGTCACACAATTGACCCCTACTTATCCAGGGTCATGGTATAGAGGTCATAGTGGCAAACGAACAAACGAACGAACGAACTGACTTTATTTTCAAAGTGTTAAGAATTTAGCATGTGGGCCCATCTGATATTCTGCTCTTACTATCTCTCGGCTCTAAATAATGTATTTATAGTATCTACTTGAAAAGTGTTTTATTCGTATCCGGTTTAGAGAAATGTATGTAAGGCTTTCTTTGTAAGCAGGGCCGTGCCTTGCTACAGTACAGAGAGGCGGCTGCATCAGGCGGCACTCTAATGGGGCGGCATAAGTACCGAAATCATGACGCAATTTGAAGCATTCAATAATTAAAAATCTTTAAGGGGCGGCATTTCGAAAAGAAAAGTAAATCATTTAAGGGGCGGTATTTCGAAGACTTCCATCATACTGAGAAAATCTATGGCACGGCCCTGTTTGAAAGTGGGGGAAAGTAGGGGAGGGGGTCATGCTGACTTGTCGGCCAATGGTCAAGCGTTAGAATGTCCATCGAGCATTTTGTTGTAAAGTGACCTGGTTTTACGGGTAGTTAAATTAGTTACATACCTTTACACGGCGTCGCAGTCAACCTCAGTATTTCAGGCAATTGTCGTTAGTTACTTTGGCAGTCTAAGGAATTCGCAACATTCGTCTCAGAAACCACATTTCTGTAGCTTCCGAGCTCTTCCTAATTTGTTTATTTACATTCCAAAATTCACTGCCATACATAAAAACAGGTTCTATATAGCACTTCTGCACTCTCTTTCTTACATTCAATGATAGTAACATATTGCGTAAGATATTCTTCATTTTCTAAAATGCGCCCTTTGCTTGCCCGATTCTGCTCTTAATCTCTGTTGTGTATCTTCCATCTGATGTTATAAATGCCCCTGGGTATTTAAAACTATCCACTTGGTGAAGAATTTTCCCTTCTATCTCTATTTCACACCCATACCATTGTGAAAATCATTACAAAGCTATCTACATATCTATGGGTGGGAGGGTAGATGAGAGATGCATGTGTTGATGGGTGGGTGGGTGATGTGTGGGTGTGAGTGGTTGATGGATGAGTACGTGAGTGGGTGGATGTGTGTGAGAGATGAGTGTATGGGTGAGGGATGTGTGTGTGGGTAAGAAGGCGGATGTGTGTTGGTGGGGTATATCTGGGTGGTGGGGTGTGTGTGGGTGGTTGATGTGTGTTTTTGGATGAGGAATGTGTTGATGGGTGAGGATGTGTGTATGGGTCGGGAGATGTGTTGTGTGTGTGTGTGTGTGTGTGTGTGTGTGTGTGTGTGTGAGAGAGTGTTTATGGGTGGTGAGATGTGTAGTTAAGGGATGTGTGATTGGGGTTTGGAGATCTGGGTGGGATGGTTGGCGAGTGGAAGGGTGGAGGATGTGTGGGAGGGTGAGTGTGTGTAGGTTGGGGGTGGGAGAGGATGTGTGGGTGGGGGAGATTGTGTGATGAGTGATATGTGTGCAAGTGGGGGATGTGTGGATGGGTTCGGGTTTTGTGTGTTGGTAAGTGCAGGATATGTGAGTTGGCGGGAATATGTGTGTGTGGGGATGTTGGAAATGTGGTTGGGGGATGTGTGCTTGGCTGAGTGTTTAGTGTGTGTGGGTGGGTGATCTAGGGTACGTGGGTAGGTGAGTGTTGATAGGTTATGGGATGGGTGGAGGATGTGTGTGTGTGTGGGTATGGATGGGTATTTGCATGCATGTGTGCCTGGGTGTGTGGGTGGGGGATGTGTGGTGGGTGGTAGATGTGTGTGTGTGGGTAGGGAGATGATGTATGTGGGGGTGTATTTGGGATGTGTTGGTTGGGGGATGCGTGGATGGATGGGGGTCATGTATGTGTCTGGTGGTATGTGTGTGGTTGAATTGTGAAAATACGTTCACTACGACTAGTATATGGCGTTTGTCCATCAAGAATGATGACGACCATTCATTACATCCAGTGGGGTTGAACGTTTAGAGCCGTGAGTTCTAAGACGGCAGGTAAGGCTTATTTGGCTCGAAATGTTCTTTGACAATGTGGTCAAAGAATGATTGACGTTCCAGGAGGAGGATCTCCTGCTGTGGTTTTTTTGTCCAGTCGTTTTTCCCCACAGCTCTTGCAGTTCTTTTTGCTTCGCCAGTGACGACACCCTTGCGTAATGATGTACGCCACGAATTTCGGTCTTTGGTAACAGTCTCTTAAGTGGCGTGATGAATTCCAAAAGCTTTCAGTGAGATTGTCAGTGTCTTTAAAGCGTTTCCTCTGACCGCCTTGGAGGAATTTACCACAGTGCAGCTCGCCGTAAATAATTCGTTTAGGGAGCTTGTGATCTGGTATGTAAGTCAAGTGACCAGCCCAGCGAATCTGATTTTTCATTAGTAGAGTGTGGGTACTGGGCATGGATGCTCTTTCTAAGACTTCAGTGTCTGGAATCTTGTCTTGACATTTGATCTTCAATAGCTTCCTAAGGCAGACTGTGTATAAGTGGTTTAATTTCTTAGCGTATCGCTGGTAAACATTCCATGTTTACAAGCATATAGCAGTGTGGATAATACGACTGCTTTGTAAACTTTCACCTTTGTTTGCAGGCTTATTCAATGTATGTCCCACACATTTTTGTACAGTCTGCCAAAGGCAGCGCTGGCCTTGCAGATTCTTGCATTCACTACGACTAAAGCCACAATGCGACACGTGAAGCCAATGTCTATCATTCGGTGATTTTGAGTTCGGGAATACCCAAGAAAACGATTCATAAATAACCTCAGTGGTACACACAACAAACATGGATACGCCTTAATTAAGGCGACACATCTGGCCTTGTAGGGCAAGTTTGTCATTCCCCTCCCCTCACCTTTGGCGGCATGTGTGTGTTAGATGATGGGGAATCAGTCGTCCTCGGACTAGATAAGTCACACATTGAGTTGAGTCAAGAACCGACATTAAAGCACTTCAGACATTCACATACGTGATCCGTCCTCATCGCCAGCAGCCAGCGAAGAGTCCGAATACTAATGTTACCAGTTGTAATATGATTATTTGTTCGTCTGACTTTGCGTCGGATTACTGACTGTCGGTTAGATTCTCTGGTCACTCCCTGTTACTCCATTCTCGCTCCCATTGGCCTATCACAAAATATATATATATATATATATATATATATATATATATATTAAAAGTAGATGTTTAAAGTGAGTTGTCGTTTGTTGTTGTTGTTGTCGTCGTCGTCGTCGTCGTCGTCGTCGTCGTTGTTGTTGTTGTTGTTGTTGTTGTTGTTGTTGTTATTGTTGTTGGTATTGTTGTTGTCGAGCATTCGTCACCTGAGCTCTTGACTTTTGACAACACGGAAATGATGTATCAGCTGTTGTTTTGCTGCTGCCACAGTGTTTTATTAATTTGTCGTTCGTGGACGTAACGTGTTCCTCACAACTTTAAGTCTGGACATTCACAGAGGCGTTGTAGTATTGACAACTGTAAGTGCTAAACATTCTCACAACTCTCTCTCTCTCTCTCTCTCTCTCTCTCTCTCTCTCTCTCTCTCTCTCTCTCTCTCTCTCTCTCTCTCTCTCTCTCTCTCTCTTTCGCTCTCTCATCCACACACTATATCTTTCTCTAAAGCACTCTCTCACTCTCTTACACACTATCTCACACAATCTCTCAAAGACATGTACTCTCTTGCACACACCCTCCTTGTCTCACATGATTTCTATCACACTCTTTCAACACATACTCTCTCTCTCTTTCTCTCTCTCTTTCTCTCTCTCTCTCTCTCTCTCATTTCTCTCACTCTCTCTCTCTCTCACCCAATCTCACAGACACACACCCCCACTCTTAAACACACTCCCTCTCATCCAGTCTCTCTCTTACACACACACACACACACATATATACACACGCACTCCCTCTCACCCAGTCTCTCTCTTACGCACACACACACAACACATACACACCCTATCTCTCTCTATTAAGGACATGCGCGCTCTCACATACTCTCTGTCTCTGTCTCACTCGATTTCTTTCATACTCTTTATGATTTTCTCTCAGTGATAAACACACACACACACACACACACTCACACACACACACACCACACACACACCACACACACACACACACACACACACACAGTGTCTCACACACACAGTTTTTCTTTCACACATTCTGTATCTCATAATAACTCTCTGTCTGTCTGTCTGTCTGTCTGTCTGTCTGTCTGTTTGTCTGTCTACACACACACACACACACACACACACACACACACACACACACACATATATATATATATATATATATATATATATATATATATATATATATATATATATATATATATATATATATAAATTTTCGAGGGAAAAGTCAATAAGTAAGACACAAATGGCTGTAGAAAAATAACTAAATATGATAGCAACTTGACACCAGTTATTTGTATGCATACAAAGTCCCTTTATTTTTCAACATAATTTCCACCAACATTGATGCTCTTATTCCATCGTTTTATCAGTCCTCCCAAAACGGCGGCATAGAACTGCGTGCTCTGTTTTCTAAATCACGTTTTCACTTCACATTCAACTTCAGCGTCATTCGCGAAATGTCTCCCTCCAAGGTGAATTGTCAGTGGACCAAAAAAAGGTGAAAATCGCTAGGTGCTAAGTCTGGGCTGTAAGGTGGATGTTCCAGAACATTCCACCTTAGTTGGTTAATCGTCTCCTGAGTTAATCGAGCCGTATGTGATCTGGCATTGTCATGAAGAAGCATCACTCCTCTAGTCAGCAGCGCTGGACGTTTCTTTTTCTTGTCAATCGATCATATATTATGCCTCATGCTAAACCGTGTGAGCACCCTATTGCAGATGCTACAGAGTCTATCGTTACTGGTCTGTCACATCTAATCATCTCCTCCACCCGATGCACGGATGCTTCTGTTGAAATCTCAATAGGAAGACCAGATCGGAATTCATCAACACTTTTAGAGCGTCCTTGAGAAAATTTTTCTACCCAGCTATGCGCCGCTTTACGGGACAAACATTTGTCAGCATAAACAGGAAGCATTTTTTATGAATATCCTTTGCAGGCAGTCTTTTTGCCCACCAAAAACGAACAACGGCACGTTGCTCTTTGGTTGTACACTCCGTAAGTACAGTAGCCATTTTGTTTATGCGCTGCGCATGCGCATGAGACACCTAGCGCTACCTGAAGAACGGGAATATAATGTTCGATCTTGCTGTCATCTAATGACACCTAATCTAATGACACCTGTAGAAAATACCAACTACATTTACCTGCCATCCCACTGAACTGTGTGACTTTCTTACTGACTAGCTCTGGTGTGTGTGTGTATGTGTGTGTGTGTGTGTATATATATATATATATATATATATATATATATATATATATATATATATATATATATATATATATATATAGAGAGAGAGAGAGAGAGAGAGAGAGAGAGATTGAGAGGGACTCAGAGAGAGAGAGATTCTCTTTGAGTGTGTGCAGTGTACGTGCACGCACGCCTTCATGATTCTTTAATACAATTTTAGTCATTCTATTCTGCGTGGGAACTAATCAGATTTCAAATTACCTGCGGTTTTTACGAGCAAAACTCGCCCAGGAATGCTCATATTTCGCCCTTGCTTCAGGAATCTTAGATATCCAATTTACTCCTCAGAGAGTGAGAGGGAGAAAGGCAGAGAGAGGGATAGAGAGAGGAGAGAGAGAGAGAGAGAGAGAGAGAGAGAGAGAGAGAGAGAGAGAGAGAGAGAGAGACGGAGGGAAATAGAAAGGGTGGGGGAGAGAATGGAGAGAATGCGACTTGGATGACGACTCGAACTATGAAATCAAACTTTCCATATACGGATTATAAATGGATCAGCCAGCATAGTTTAGATAATTGTTGTAATGTAATATATTTGTAATAAAACATGTTATATGTGTATTGTTTATACAATAAACAATAATTTAACGTCCTGATAATTATTGTGAGTGTTGTAATTTAGATATATGGTGCCTTTTATACTTTCAGATAGATAATGTTGTTTATTTATTTCCATCGTGTAATGACGAAATTAACTTAACGTTTACTATTTTTCCCTAAAGGACATTCAATTCTTGTTTACTGTCCTTGTCCGTGCTGTGTAATGTAATTGTATTGTTTTTTGTTCCTGCGTTTGTGCATTTAAAAATGTCGAAGTGACTTGTTTAATTTAATTTATGTTTTTTATCGCTCATCTTTTCGCCAGCGCGCTCTGCCTCTCACACACACTCTCTCAAAATCACTCTATATGTCTCTCGTATACATTCTCTCTCAAAATCACCCTCTCTGACTCTCTTTCACACACACTCTCTCTCTCACTCCCTAATACAGATATGCACTCTCCCGCACAAACTGTCTCTGTCTCACTTGATTTCTCTGTCTTTCATAGATACTGTCTCTCACACAATTTCACACACACACGCAAACTTTCACTCAGAAAACCACCCCCTCTCACTCAATCTCCTATACTCTCTCACACACCACACACTCTCACACAATTCTTTCTCTCACACTCTCTCACTTCACAAAACACACACACACACACACTCACACACACACACACGCTCTCTCCCTCTTTCACACACACACACACACACACACACCCTTTCACAGACATGCACATTCTACCACACTCTTTCTCTCTCTCTCTCTCTCTCTCTTTCTCTCTCCCCCTCTCTCACACACACCCTCCTAAGTGTCAGTCAGGTCCTCTGGTCACGTGACCTGCGCTGGCCCAGTAACCACCACTCTTGCCCCTGTCTGCCCGGCTGTCAATGGTTGGAATCACCACTGAGGCGAGGATTTGTTTCTCAAGTGACCTGTGTACTACGTGGACGCTCTCTAACATGGACTTGTCCTGGGAAATAAAAGTAGTCGGTGTGATATAGACCACGTCCTGAGATATGCCATAGATACCACCAGAGAGCAATATCCGGGACAATTGTAGACTAGAAACTCGGATATCTACAACAGATGCTACTGAAGAGCAATATTCAGCGGAAAAGAAAGCGGACTCCAAAGAACAACAACATCACACCGACATTACATCCCACTGTATTTCGACTCACGCAGAGTTTAACGTTACTGTTGAGAACAGAATGATTTGAGCGTATTACTTCAGTACCAGTTTTGGGACTGACTAACCCGACGATGAAAATGATGATGATGATTATGATGACGATTATAACACCGTGATGTTGATAATCATAAGCATACCAATCTATGAACTGACTAACCCGATGATGATAATAATGATGATGATTCTTATGATGATGTCGACCTTAACATTATAATAGTTTGATGGTGATGTAAATGACTAATTTCTCACTATCTTCTGTTAGAGACAAGGCAGCGATTGAAGGACTGGTAGAAAAGTTGCTGATCCAAAGGAGAACAGACACAATCCGTATTTGTGCTGCTGTGCGCATTTGTAGCCCTAGCCCTCAATTCTCATCAACTCCAGGGAATATCTTCAAGCACCTGTTTTCGTCGCAGACCACATCCAGGTGAATTTATTGTTTGTTGTGTCCATTGCTATTATTACCAGTGGACCTGATCATTCGTTGTTGTTGTTGGTTCTTTTTTAAAATTTTATTTTATTTTTTAAATAATTAGATATGGTGATTTGTCTTTGTTGTATCTATCTCATTTCATCATCTCATATTGTTCGAGATTTCCATGGACTATGTTACTCCCCCTGTACACGATTGGCCTCTTCTTCTGGTTCATTTTGATCAGTACATCATCATTCTACACTCACACATACGTCTTGCACTTCATCTCTTCTAGCTTGATCAACCCATATTAACATCATCTTTCTCTCGGACGTTTCGTCTGTCCTTCCAGCACATCGGTCACCACCAACTGTCACGGAGCCTGAGCTGCCGCTCGTTAATGATAATTAGTAACAGTCAACAACAAAACGAAAGTATCTTCTCACCTGTTTGAAAAATGCTCAAACACGACGAACGGAAATAACTGACGACAAACCGTGAGAACTGAAGGACGGCATTTATTCATGCACTGTAGAATCTTTCATGGATCAAACTACTCGAAGACAAATGAAGTGCCATTTAATGCATGGTCGGTCTTCATTCAAAACATCTAAGAACTAGTTGTCCAAAACAATTCTTAAAATCCTACGTCTCCGATTCCCAGTTATCTTCCTTCCACTTGTTCTATCGTTTTCTGTTTCAATATCGTCTAGGTCCTTTACAGAATGAATCTCCGTTGATACCTCATTCCTCTGGAACGCGCCTCCTTCCTTTTCTGACACTCCGAAGCACAACCGATCTGTTCCGTGAAAGTCACAACCTCTGTTGTTATTCTACGTCAGAGTGACGATTCACCGTTTATCACCAGTCTCCTAGCTATCCGTAAGCTTTTGAGCTTCAGGATTCTCTACCTATTATTAATGACGTCAACCGCGAGTATCTGCCTTATGGCATATGCCCCCCTCACCTTTAAAATGATCTTATCATTTTACCAGACCATAACGAATAAATCTGCTAATAATTGTGCAGACGAAATATGTTAAAAGCTATGCTCCAAGTACGACTGTATGGTTCCCTATGTATCCTACACAAAATTAAAAAAAATTATTATTGATGGGCATGCCCCCCTGTCTACAATCCCGCGGGATCATGGGGAGGCTGTACTAACTAAATATATAAATCTATATAATTTAGTCCCTCATTTGACCCTATGGTCAAGCGTCCTAACTCAAGCTAAACTTGAGTAGGGGACGTGTTTGATTCACAGGTACCAAGCTGTCAGCCCTAGTGGTTGCTTTATAACTTTCGCTGCAATATGTCTCTCTTGCTATGATATTTTCCGTATAGATGAGGTCCTTTGCCTTGAATGTGGCCGTAGTGGTACTCCGTCATAGTTGTAGTCATATGTTGCATCCGTTGACTCTCAACAATTTCCTGGCAATTCATGGTGAAATTAACATGTGTCATACTCTTCGCCTGTGAGCTAGCGCGAACATAATGCCAAATCATATCAATAAATACTAATACTAATAAATACATATTTAAATTTGTGAACAACATTAATTGACGACGAAACTAATCTAAATTAATCTAACTACTATAATAATAGTATCTCAATATCATTATGTTAATAATTAATTATCACTCTATATAAGTGTACATAAGTGTTTTCTTGCTAATAAATAATTAATATAACTATCCCAATAGTGTTTTCATGTGTAGCTAAGTGTTCATGACTTCTTAATCACAAACTAACTAACAAAGTTCAACATACATGTCACCGAATCGTCCTCAATGCGATTTCGATCTCTGTCGGTCTGGAACAGTTCAACGTCCATATCATATAGTAGGAAATATTATAATCATCGACTCGATCTAATGAACACGATGACTGGCTTCATAATGTCTCTGCCAATAAACGAAAAATTGACAACATATGTATATACCTGATAATATTATGTAAATACTTTGTTGTTTGTTATGTAAATTGTTATAGAATCAGGTGCATTCAAATATATTCAATCGGCGTAACTACTATATAACTAACGTAGATAAATATTCAGAAATTGAACTGATTCCAAAGATTAAGACGATTAAGGACATCTTTAAGAATATTCTCATTGATTAGAATTTTTCAGATCTTAAAATTTTGCGAAGAATCATACCTATTAAAGATTCAAGACCTCTAAAAATTAAATCAGAAATATAATATACTATTTTGATTCAACAAGAATAAATATTTAAATCAAATAATTTATTAAGTTCTCCAATAAAGATATAGTTAAGAACCATTATCCAACGAGTAGAGAACTGAAATATTTTCCACACCACTGAGTGTAGAGATATGAGATAGTGTGAACACCTCTGAACAGTATAGATCTATATCAGTGACACCTGGCATAACTAAGTAATAAGACCTAAGACCCTAATGTGTCTGTAGTGTACTGTACTATGTGTTGATATGAACCTAACACTTTCATCCCATTTTATTTTTCTTTATTCTTTTCTTTTATTCTTCCTTTCATTCATTTTCTTTCTTTCTTTCTTTGTTTCAAACCTATAGAATCTCTCTTCTGCACGCATGCCAATATTTGTACATTGTAATTTTGCTGATTGGAACAATGTTATTGTTTTCAGTCTTGTGTATCTTCTGTAATGCATACGCTGCAATGCCGTATGTTTGGTAAATGTGTACCAGAAGTAAGACAAGTAACCATAACTACAATAAGTAAAAACAAGTGTAGTTGTCGTTTGTAGTGTTCTCTGCATTTACCTATCAAGTTCGTAAAGTACATCTTTACCTGTACGCCACAGTTTATAACTTTTGTTTTAATTTGTGTACAAATGTTTGTAGTGTATTTCTTGGTTTCTATTAACCAATCTATCAGTTTCTTTCTGGATTGTGTGTAGCTTCTTTTAACTTGTGAATGGATAGTTGCAATGCCGCAAGTAATGTATGTCTTTGCTAGTGAGTACATGTTTGTGACATACTTTTTAACTTCAGCGTGTATATGTGTGATACATCTACTGACTTCTGTGTGCACCTTTGTGACCCACTTTTTAACTCCTGCGCGTATGTATGTAATACATTTCTTGCCTTTTGTGTGTATATTTGTGCTACACTTCTTGCCTTCTGTATGCATGTCCGCGATATGTCTTTTTGTTCGCAAGAAACTGTTTGTACCATGTTTCTTGAGCTGAGCGTATATGTATGTACTGTTGCTAATAGCATATATTTTTGTACGAAAATACACATTTATGACAACATATTCAACCTGTGTCATGGTTGACTTCGCTAAAGTTATGATCTGAGCAATCATTATTGTTATCAAATTCCATTGCCGTTGCTTAGGCAACACTTTAGTATGTTGTCTCTGTTGTTTGTACTGAGTGCGTGTAACCTTTACTCTCTTTTTAGGATGTTTTAGAAAAATGTCATTGAGAGACATGTAATCACGTTTGATTTGTTTTGTAACAACAGTTATTTCTTCATGTTTGGGTTCGTTGATTTTGTGTAAATCCCGGACGAGCCCCTAAGTTGTCACGGAGCCTGAGCTGCCGCTCGTTAATGATAATTAGTAACAGTCAACAACAAAACGAAAGTATCTTCTCACCTGTTTGAAAAATGCTCAAACACGGCGAACGGAAATAACTGACGACAAACCGTGAGAACTGAAGGACGGCATTTATTCATGCACTGTAGAATCTTTCATGGATCAAACTACTCGAAGACAAATGAAGTGCCATTTAATGCATGGTCGGTCTTCATAAAAAACATCTAAGAACTAGTTTCCAAAAACAATTCTTAAAATCCTACGTCTCCGATTCCCAGTTATCTTCCTTCCACTTGTTCTATCGTTTTCTGTTTCAATATCGTCTAGGTCCTTTACAGAATGAATCTCCGTTGATACCTCATTCCTCTGGAATGCGCCTCCTTTCTTTTTCTCACACTCCGAAGCACCACCGATCTATTCCGTGAAAGTCACAACCTCTGTTGTCCTTCTACGTCAGAGTGACGATTCACCGTTTATCACCAGTCTCCTAGCTATCCGTAAGCTTTTGAGTTTCAGGATTCTCTACCTATTATTAATGACGTCAACCGCGAGTATCTGCCTTATGGCACCAACTGAGTACTTGGATCTTTTAATGTCTTATGAGCCACACGCTGATAATGCTATACAAAACCATACCATTTTACGTTCAGTAGTTTGCCATTGCTGTCTCTCAGAAAGCAAGGAGAAAATGCCGATCGTAAACTTGCCAAGAAATCACAAACAGCCCACAACATGCTGGCTGGGGATGGCTGTGACGTCCTGTCAAGGATATGCAAATAACTTTCAACCATGCGAGTTATCGTCAATCGCGTGTCCTTTACACAAAGTTGTTTGTGATTTACTTGACAATTTGACGTTCAGTAGTTTGTCAATGCTTTCTGAACTTCCAACGCTTCATAACATAGAAATCAACGCAAGGCGGTCTGCTTTCAAATCGCCCGGCGTTGATTTGGAACCCTCGTCACCGTATGTAGGAGAACTGTGAAACTCGTTTCCCTAGACTCTAAGCCTTAGACGATTGAAGCTCGTGCAGGAAAAAAAACTGTCATTTACTGCCTATAGTACCTTGCGGTGTAGGACAGGGGGGTCTTGAGCCTGGGGAATTAAGGCCACATTGCTAGTGCAGTCGCCGCGAACTGTGCAGGTTAGAGTTTACTTTTTGCCCCGGACAGAAAAAACCCCCCACACCTTACCGAGGATTCGAACGCGAGTCTCCCGAATGAGAGCCCGGCATTCTAGCCACTCGGCCAGCCGCTACCCTGTGCAGGAAGGCTACTAAGATAAAATAGATATTTAATACAATGAAAAGGTTAACAGACAGCAGGATAGACTTCTTTCCACCGGGTTTCCCCCATGGGGCTCGGTTTCTCTTGGCAAATCAGCTAACCGCCTGTGAGTAGCGTGGCACAGAGCACGCAACCCATAGTTCTGGCGATGACCCCTTAGGTCTCTGACAAAACTGCACTGGCAAACTGAATGATGGAGTCAAGGAACCAACACACGACCTTCTGAGCACGAGGCAGCCTGCTAAACTACTTGGCCACGGAGTCCCCATGCATGATCCAATGGAAGTATATCCATCTTATCTTCTTCTTCTTCCTCTTCTCTTCCTCCTCCTTTTTCTTCTAATCATCTATCACCACCTCATTTACCTGTTCGTCTTCCTCCTCCTCCTCCTCCTTCTTCTACTACTTCTTCTTCTCCTCTTATTCATCCTCCTTCTCCCTCTTCTCCTCCTTCTTTATATATATATATATATATATATATATATATATATATTATATATATATATATATATATATATATATATATATATATATATTATATATATATATATATATATATATATATATATATACAAAAGAAACAAAACTAATAATTGGCCTAGATGTTCACTTCCCTTCTGGGGACTTTTCTAGACGTTACAGCTAACATGTTCTACAGAACGAGTAATGGATGGCCCACTGCAACCTTCCTTGGTCGTCTCTAGCAACATGCTTGTGGATTAAGGCAATAATGTATTTGCCTGCATTACTATCCTCAATAACACGAACCTCTCTCTCTCTCCCTCTCTCCCCTCACACACACACACACACACACACACACACACACACACACACACACACACACACACACACACACACACACACACACACACACACACACACACACATATATATATATATATATATATATATATATATATATATATATATATATATATATATATATATATATATGTGTGTGTGTGTGTGTGTGTGGTATTTTTGTGTTGACCTTTGGAAACCATTAAATATGAGGTGGACATGAGAATTTATCTAAAATGCAAGGCACACATTGTGATCCTTCCACATCTGAAGCATTTTCAGCACACACAAAAAAAGTCTTTATTGACACAAACATAAAAACTAAGTTTGACATTAATGCAACATGCACGTATTTGTAAAACATGTTTAAATATGAGTTTAACAAAAACATACTAAGGCTGTCAAAAAGTCTGAATGATTGATACGTAATCTTGTTCTATGCGTAGCAAAATCTTGTCTCGGGGACATAATTTATGTCTTCCTGCTCGCAGCAATCATAATAAAATTGTTGCCAATCCTCCATTTTTCCGCGGATTTTCCCAGTTTTCTTTCGGAAATGCGGGATTACCTACAAGTTTTTTGTTTTGTTTTTGTTTTTTTAAAAGGATATACGACCGATTAAGATAATAGCAAATACAGAAATATAAGATGAAGTTAAGGGGTAGGGCCGCGCCGTGGGTAGTAATTTATGTAACGTGGAGGTAGTGAAGATTGACAACATGAAAAATGAAAAGTTAGGTATATGTGACTCCTCCTAAAAAGTTAAAGATAATAAGCACAGACACGGTGTGCATAGCTTACAACAAACGCAAATCTGGCAAATGAAAATCATGGTGTAAAAATAACAATGATAATATTAACAGCGTAAAAATAAGATAAAAATGAATCACACCACAACGCAACGAATCGACGTTTCGATCTTACCGAGTGTCATTAGGAATACGCAAACAGATCTAAAGGAAAACATGAAATTACAAAATTTAATCTAAAATAAAAACATAAAATTAGTGTTGGTATTAAACGTTGTTAGGCCATTGCGCATGCTCCGTTTCCTGGAAGGCTGCGCGGAAGTTCAGTTGTGAAAGGTGTACAGAAGAAAATGTGAAGCCGAAGGTGTGCAAGCAGTAACAGTGATGTGATAAAAACTACGCCGTGGAGCAAGCACGCCATGAGGATTCTGAACGTCAGAAGTCCCATCTTCCCCGAATTTACCTTCCTTACACGCTCTGGTGGGCAGGGGCAGGCCCACCTTTGTCATGACTCCGGGTGTCTTTCTCCTGTTGTAAATTCACACCTTTTCGAAGACGTTTGTGTCGTTTTCCAACTTGTCCCACAAATACGCAGTATGCCTGCCCACGAGCCACACCACCCTTGGGGAGGAGAACATCGCGCAGCGGGTGCTTGGTGCCCTCACACATATTCTAGCACCGTCGGCCGTGAGAAGCCAGCTTTCTCGCTGGTGGTTCACATCTGTCACCGCCTCCACCCCGGCGGTTCGCTATGCACTAGTACACGTCATTCCCGCCATGTTGCCTAGTTAGTTATATAGTTAGTTAGTTAGTTAGTTAGTTAGCCGAGGTTCCAACTTCACGGCAACGGGTCGTCCCCATTATGCTCCGTTCCTGTGCCAGTGAATATCACACAAAATGCTCCCCACCGTCCAATGTGAAAAGTGGAATAGGCAGGAGTCTCGGCAATCCAACAGCCCGCACAGGTACACTGTGCATAATGCCGCCGCCAGAATGCCAACACAAAATTATTCCACGAAAACAATAGTTCATCGTCGATGGACTCGGTAGTCACCAGAAAGACCTCATTGACCCGGGCTTTCTTACGTGGCTCGGTCTTTTACTGTAGGGCGACCAGCCGAAAGTGTCGCATAAATCACGAACTCGGCAGCTTCAGCGCCGACTCCCGGGAGTCTCCTGAAAAATGCACTCGTGAACCGAAAAGGCGACTCAGTCAATTCAGCAACAGCCGGTAGCCATCTTTCCGAACACGCAGGTCACTGTACAGGACAGATGTAAAAGCGTTCCCGCGAATTTCACAGCTCACAGTGTCGCCCACGCACTCACTCAGTAGCAGGGCGACGGAACCATGCACTACCAGTCCAACATGAGGAAAATGCGATTGCAAACCGTAGCTGCAAGCATAAACACGCCACAGGCCTTAACGGTTCAACGCCTAACCGCCATGTTAGCGACCGGAAGCCATGTTGCCTGCGTACCCCGTTCATCTGTTCATGGCTCACTCCTGCTCGCCCCTAGAAAGCCAGCTCTTCCTCAGGGCTGCATGGTTGTGGGTTTGGGCTCCCCAACCCTCACCCCCTTTTTGCTGCAGAACGCGGTCCTCGCGGTGTTAGTTTCCACGTTATGAGACGTAGTGACAATCTACAAAAGCTAAAAAAAATGTCCTGGTAAATAACAAACAGCCAATAAACGTTGTGGTTGATTGCAACGTTCTGTAAAGGACAGGTAACGTCTGTGACTTAGGGGATAGTGAGGCGCGCAATTTCGTTATTTCCCGACAAGCCCAATCGAATGTTCGAAATCAGTTGCGGGAGATTTAGACACAGCTTTGCGCCGATTCTCATAATATGAGACGACGGCCGTTCAGAAAGCAATGGCAAACTACTGAATTAAGAATTTCCTAGTTTACCACAAACAACCAATTAATGCTGAGATTGATCGCAACTTTGTGTAAATGACATGCAACTAGCGTTTAAAAAAATAGTTTGCCATTGCTTTCTGACCGGCCTCCGCTTCATACCATCTTAATCAACGCAAAGCTTAGACCCGGTATTGATGTATCATTAATTTGACCTGACACTACTTGTCCACTTCTTAATAAGATAATTAGGTTAAGACCCGAATCCTGTAAAAGGCTTAAATTGAATCAATGTTAAAAAGGCGGACATGTCAGGTCTAGATGAAACATTTATTAAATTAAGCCTGGGATGAGAAAAGGAAGGCCGCGGAGCTGTGGGTCAGATTGGTGAATAAACAATACTAGGATGGAGGCGTGTTGTGTGGAATCTTCCACGTCTTCCCTGCTTTATTCCAGCATCGGGTCATAGGTCCGTAAACCAACCACTGCAAGTTGTCCTATCCTTAGCAATCCCACATAGTTCCGTCCATGAGCTCAACATGTGTATCGGGACAATGCGTTTCGTGTGTTGTTTAACACACAAAATGGTCGCTGGCCGAGGATGTTGCCTTTCATTCACAAAAGCCAACGTTATGCAAACAAAATGACATGATAGTCTAAAATTATCATGGTCGATAATTCAAATTACAGTGTGAGTTTCTGTGTTGTATGTTTAAGTTTGAAGGATTTTATCTGATTGTTTTAGTTTATGTTGTGTGATTTTTGCATATGTACCTGCCGGTCTCCGTGGCTAAGGACTTGCGAACGCGGATTATGAGCCCGTATACCCGGGTTCGAAACACAGCGGTGCTGGTTTTTTAGAAAAAGGTATAGGTGCCGGTCGTTCAGAAAGCAATGGCAAACTACTGAACGCAACATTTGCCCAGGAATCACGAACAGCGAAAATGCTAGGGTTGACTGCTACATCCTATGTAGGACATGCAACTACATTTTAAAAAACCTGGCTCAATCAATCAATCAATCAATTAATCAATCAATCAATCAATCAATCATGTGCCATGCCGGAAAGCGTGGGCGGTCATGACTCGTAATTTCACTCGATCACGAGAGTCATGGATCAGCTCAATGTTCTTGTCTCGACCATGTCATGTGGCCAAACTATCCAGGTATGTACGTCTCGGTCTTCCCCTTGGTCTGTTTCCTTCGATCTTGCCAGTTGTCACTAAATTCTCCAATCCATTTCTTCTCATAACATGTCAAACAAATTTTGACTGTCTACGTCTAATTTCTCTAATCAATTTACGATTTTCATTTGTCTCCTGTAGTACTTGGTCATTGGTTTTTCTGTCTGTCCATGGTATTCTTTGCATTTTCCTCAGAAACCACATTTCTGCAGCCATCAGATGTTTTTCAGCTTGACTGCTCATTGTCCAAGTTTCACATCCATACAAAAGAACAGGCTCTATGTAGCACCTCAACACTCTTTTTCTCGTTTCAATTGACATCTTTTTATTGGTCAGTATGTTTTTCATCTTGCTAAAGGCTACTTTCGCCATGGCTATTCTTGTTCTAATCTCTTCAAGGCATCTCCCATCAGATGTTATGACTGTTCCGAGATAATTGTACCGATTCACTTGTTGAAGAATATTCCCATTTACTTGTATATTACATTGTGGTATTTCGTTCTTCCTAGTGACGACCATAATCTGTGTCTTTTTACAATTTAATTCTAACCCCAGTTGTTCACTGTGTGCAACAACCGCATCTACTAATTGTTGCAGATCCTGCTCATTGTCTGCAATCAATACTGTATCATCTGCATATCTAATGTTATTGATGTTTCGTCCTCCAATGCTGATTCCATTTATATCTTCTACATTTCTGAAAATATTTTCACTGTATAGGGAAAAAAGATCATGAGACATTACACATCCCTGCCTAACACCTCTCTTAATAGGTTGATATTATCCCACTTCATTATCAATCCTTATGGCAGCTTGTTGTTTCCAATATATGTTTTTATAAGTCTAATGTCTTTCCCATCAATTTGTAGATTTGCAAGCATATCTACCATGTTGACATGTCTTACTCTATTGAAAGCCTTAGTGTATTCAATAAAGCACAGGTGTATATCCTTTGTTTACTTCTATAGCACGTTCAATAACTGATCGCAGCATATACTCGGCATTTACTGTACCCTTTCCTTCTACAAACCCACAATGTTCTTCCCCTATTTCAGGTTGTATTTTCTTCCTCACTCTTTGCATGATAATTTGTAGCAAAATCTTTGTGATGTGACTCATTATACTAATTGTTCTATGTTGATCACATCCAAGGCTCCTGATTTCTTTGGGATTGCAATAAATACAGAATTACATAATTCAGAAGTTATATCTCCGGTGTCATATAATGTATTCAGCTGTCTAGTGAATTTGATCTATTCCATATTCTTCTAAAGGTTTAATCATTTCTGTTGTGATGTTATCTGAACCGGGGGCCTTGCCAGCTTTCATATGTTTAAGAACATTTCGAACCTCCACCTTCAAAATTGGCGGTCCTTCGTTATTAAATCGAATATCATACTGTTCATCTCTGTTATCATCATAAAGGTTTTTCACATAGTCTAACCATACATGTAGAATGTGATCTTTTTCTATTATGATTTTGCCATCTTTAGTTTTTAGACAGCCTGTTGATGTACTTGTTCTTTTATTAGTAAGTTCCTGAATTCTTTTGTGCACTAATTTGGTATTTTGACTGTTGTGTTGGTTTTCAATTTCTAAGCAATTTTTCTCAAGCCATGCTTCTTTTGCCTCCTTACATAATATTCTGACTTGTCTGTGAATTTCTTCATATTTGGCAGAATTATTTTGTTTTTGAGTCTTCTTGTTTCCATTAATTGTAAAATTTCTTCAGTCATCCATTTCTTACGACCCAACTTCTTGAATTTTGGAATAATTGATTCTGCAGCCAAACTGATTGAATCCGTCAACATTTCCCATTGATCATCCGCATCCTGGAATAGGACTTCTAGTGTACCTGACTAGATGTAACAAAATATGCCAGTCAATAAATCACATAATCTATATTTCGTGTCTTCGTTATTCACTTCCAATATGTGAAAACATGATAGTGATATTCATGTCTGCCTCCACTACTCTCCTCAATTCTTGTTAGGTCTTCTTCTATTTCTGGCGAAAGGGTTACGGACGCAGTTCGTAATCCCGCATACCGCGTTCGAAACACAGCTGCGGGCGATTTAGCAGCAGATGCCTTGCGTTGTTGTTGTTGTTTTTTTTAAAAATGAAAATTGTATGCTTGCCGGTGGATCGGAACTAAATGGCAAACTACAGAACGTAAACTTGAAAAGAGATCACAACAGCCAAAAATTGGAGTTGACTTCTACATCCTGTGAAGGATATGCAACTAGCTAACTATTTCTAATGCCCCGTGGATTCCAGATAGCGGCTTCTCTAGTGAGACGACTCTCAGGTTTCTTTTTTGGAATCTCTAGACGTGTACATTAAGCACGTGTATGGACTACGTTTGTGCTCAAAGCGAGCGAAAGCAATAATTCATGACTTTTCAGTTATACAGATTTCACAGAAGTGGTTACGCTGTCTGTCTCGTTCTCTGTTATTGGGGGTTCGTTGCCGGACTGCGCCGTTTGGATCACGAGTGTAATTTTACCGAGGCCGCTGCAGGTCATCGCTGGAGCTACGGAGTTGGTACTTTGTGCGATGTTCTCGGCAGGCAGCTTCCTCTTCTGCAGAGAGAGAGAGAGAGAGAGAGAGAGAGAGAGAGAGAGAGAGAGAGAGAGAGAGAGAGAGAGACCATGGTGCGAAACCTGGTGCAGTGAAGTGGACCTCTCAACTTTAACCTTTCATCTGTTAATCTTTTCTTGGTCATGAGATCTTTATTATCGCGAGATCTTAATTTTAACATCCTCTTGTTCACGAGATATTCACACTGGCGAGATCTTCTCGTGAATGAAATCTTCACATACCCTTCTAAATGGTGAAGATAATTTCACGCAACATGGTAAATTACGCGTCCACGCACGCGCGTGCGCGCCCACACACTGTCATATTATACTGCCAGATCTTAAATCTTCTCAAAGGCAACACCGGAAACTCATCTTCGAAAATTAAATTCACGACAATAGAAGAGACAGTACTTGAAATAAAGACATCAAAAGTACTACAACCATCACATCCTGCTGTGAAGTGATAGCCTGCGGAAACAAGCGGCGATATTATCACACTGAGAGAATGGTATTTAGGGCTTAGTGTGTCCGCTTGAAGAACTTTTGATTAAAGATCAAGAAGATACAGAAATTGACTTTTAAATGTCACGATCCGTGTTGTCCCTGAGAGTGGAAACTAAGTGCTGATAAAGGAGTATATCTTCTTAACGAAAAAAAAGTCCCTGGAAGCCTTGGAGACGTGGTTTTATAGAAGAATGCTGAAAATTAATTGGACAGCCTAAATGAGCAATCTGGACATTTTGAGGGAAGCTCAGTGGCAACGACAACTTATCACAAACATCAGGAAGAAGCAGTCATAATGTTTGGCCATACTATGAGAAGGCAAAAACTAGAACATTTTGTAACAAGCTGAAAGATTTGTGGAAAGAGAGATAGAGGAAGGCAGCGTGAGAAGGTTCTTGGCAGTCCTGTGTCATGGCACGGAAGGGAGTCAACACACGAATTGATCCATGACGTCGGAGATTGTGGAGAGGCATAATCGCCCACGCCAGCCGGCAAGGCTTTGGATGATGATATGACTATCTAGTGTGCCCGCTAAGTGGCAAAGGGGTTACGAATGCAATTCGCAATCCCGCATACCGCGTTTGGAAACAGCTGCGGGCGATTTGGAAGCAGGTCGCCTTGCGTTGGTTTCCATTCTATGGTATGAGAGTCGGTTGTTCAGAAAGCAATGGCAAACTAATGTACGTAAACTTGCCCAAGAATCACAAACAGCCCCATAAACAGTTATCTAGTGAAGGAGTTGTGTGTAGTGACTAGACGCTCAACTACCGGTCAGGCGATCATGTGTTTGACTCCACAGCAAGGCATATTTTCAAACTTAAAAGTGTGTGTTCTAATCTGTAACGCTTTTGTATTCTTCCAGCCCTCGACTTTGTCTCTCGAGTAAAGTTCTTACGCGTGTTTCGCGTGTTTTACATGGTCAAAACATTTCACTTGTTTCATTTTTATTTGTTTCATCAGTTCTCCTTTCATTCTCAGCATCTCTAGGGCTTCGTCATTTGTTTTATTTTCTTTCCATGTCACGTGACCCATTCTTCTTTGTAGGAAAAAAATATTTATGGGGCCACAGTTCGATTTTCCAATTGCATGTTCAAATGTTTTCACATCATGCAATTGTTCGGATGCATCATATTTCACTTGTCATAATGACTAGCGCACGCTGTTACATGTTAGAGTCATTAGATGATTCCTGAAGAATCGAATAAACATGATATATATTGGAGTATATATTGTGGTAGTTTCCCTTTACCTTCCATATTATATAATAAATACGTCATTGAAGTTAAAAACAAATAATTACTGAGGTTAGATGGAACTTATACTAACTCTTGGCTGTGTGCCATAGGCAGAAAGTGGACAAAAGTCAATTGAAGTCACATAAATGTGATTTTTTTTACAGAAGAATGATGAAAATACTTCGATAGAAATGTGGTTTTTAAGATGTTTGCTTAAAATACGTCGATAGAAATGTCGTTTTTTTTTAAAGAATTCTGAAAATACTTCAATAAAAATGTGGTTCTTATAGAAGAATGCTGACAATAGCTCAATTGTAACGTTATGTTACAAAAGAATGATGAATATACCTAGAAAGAGATTTTACAGAAGAAAGCTGAACATACTGTGGGCAACAAAAATGAATAATCTAAATGTTTTGAAAGAGGCTACGACACACACGCAACTTATCGTAAACATTATAGTGAACAAGGCAACATTAGAGTGAACCAGGCAACATTAGAATGAACCAGGCAACATTAGAATGAACCAGGCAACATTAGAATGAACCAGGCAACATTTCTGTTTAAGACAGAAACCAGTAGGGATTAGTAGCGCAATTCGTAATCCCGCTGCGGGAGAATTAGAAGCATACGGCCTAGCGGTAGTTTTCATACAAAGGTATAACTACCGGTACTTGCCCAAAAATATCACAAACAACCGCCCCCCCCCCCCCCCAAAAAAAAAAAAAAAAATTTTTTTTTTAAATTGCTGGGGTTAACTGCGACGTCCTATAAAGGACACGCAACTAACTTTGGTTCACGATATTTTAAGAACTTATATCCTAACGTTTAAGTCCTAATTTAGCATTTATAAAAAAAAAAAGTAAATGTTCTCGGACAGAAAGAGTTAAACCAAGCCAAACTGTATTGTTATCAAAACCACCGCCACACCATTAACCATTCAAGCAGTTATTTACAAGTAGTAGGTGGGATATCGTGCTAGATTCATATTTATATGGACCAATCGGCGCTGAATCGGTGGTGGGATTCTATATCACGCCGGGCGCTTTCCCTTCCCAAGACATTTCTTGGTACCCATATAAGCCTGGGTCCATTTGGAAGCGCAGGTCCATTTAAAAAAGAAATTTGAATCTGGACCATTGCGATTCGACCTTATGACCATTAGGTCAGCAGGCGAGTGCCTAGCCACCTCGCTCCCTCGACTCCCAATTTATGTTGTCAGTGACTGCGAAATTATCCATAAGGACACGCTCATATGTTGGTTCAGGAAAGATGCACGTTCTCATAAATGTTACTTTAACGTGACCAGTTCATCATAGCATGGGACACGCCAGTCGGTGATTTGTTATATTTTACTGGGGAAAAACACGAGGATTATCATCAAGAGGATCGACTTCATTGCACATGGCTTTTATCCCAAATGGCTCGGTTTCTTTCCACAGAGCGCTTGCGGAAAGCGTCTCACAGAGCATGAAGACCGTAGCTCCAGTGACAACCCCCAGGCGTCTTGGAGAAAACTGCACTTGTGAGGCAAAATATGAATCCGAATTCACGATCTTCGGAACGCGAGACAAAAGATGTAACCACTCCGCCACGAAGGCATCTAATTGTGGCAACTGTTGGGAATCGCTACACGTAGAAAAGGATGATCTCCCGCACAGTTAGGCAAGATACTTCACTGATTCAATGGCGAAGGATATCTCGAAATGTAACTTTCCACTTCGATAGAAGGACGTTATATAGCCATAATAGTGTCATCATGTTATTTGTTTTGTTTCGTGTTATCTTCCACAATTTCAACACTCAGTGAACGGAAATGTACATTATAATACTTGTTCATTTGATTGTGTACCATGTGTGTTCCAGAGCTACTTTTTGTTTGACTCTGGATCAGTTAACAATAATGATGATGATGATTTATGGAAAGGAATCCTACCCCAAACTTCTATAGAAGCAAGCCAGTGTTCTTTAGCTCGACCCCGAAACCGTGCCAACTGAACAAGTAATTTTCCCCACAAATTAGGAACTTTCCAGATCTCTCGAATTCATATGAACACGTTTCGTCACATTTTTTCTTCAAAGCTAGAATGCAAAGAAAACGGCGGCACGTTTGATTTTACGCCTCGATTATTTCACCCGGGATCTTTTTTTTGGGTCTGGCAATATTGACTGAACGTGACGATAATAATGAGAAAATTACTGCATGAATGGTTAATGGTATGGAGGTGGTTTTGATAACAATACGGTTTGGCTTGGTTTAATTCTTTTTATCCGAGAAGACGTTAAGGAAGTGGGGCAATATCCACAATGAACAGTCACGGAGACCAATACATTCATTCATTCAGTAGCATGTCCTTTGCAGAACCTCGCTCCCATAACAACCTTCCGGAAAGCTTCTCGATCACAAGCAAGATGTTCCGCGTCTGATACACCCATCTCGAGATCATCCGTCACATCCTGCACCCATCTTCTCTTTGGCCTTCCTCTTCCTCTCTTCCCAGGTATATACCCTTCCATTATTGTTCTCTGCAAACTTTCGTGACGTTTCAAGTGACCAAAATACTTCAATTTTCTTTTGTTTTATCATCTTTAATAGCCATCCCTCCTCAATATTCAACTCTTGAAGTATGGATGCATTTGTTCTTTTCTTTACCCAAGATATTCTTAGAACTCGTCTATAACATTTATATTCAAAGGCGTTTATGCGCTGTTCAGCTTGTTTAGTAAGTGTCCATGTCTCACAGGCGTATGTTTGCAATGGGAAAGATGCATGCTCTTAAAAATCTAATTTTTGTAGTTCTGTCTGTCCCACTCCATAATTTATTCATCTGCTTTAGTCTTTGAAGAGCAATGGACAGTCGCCGTTTAATTTCTTTCATTGTGTCACCGTTATTGGTAATCAATGACCCAAGATATTCAAAATTTTCCACCACCTCAAATTTTCCCCCATTAATGTATATTTCTTTCTCCATAGTAGTTTTATCTGTATGCATTATCTTTGTTTTTGCTATGTTAAGATATAAGTTGTGATTTTCACTATTCAATTGGGTTGAGGCTATTAGGTTTTCTATGCCATTCTGTGTTGTGGATAGTAATACTGTATCATCAGCATATCGAATCTCTGGTATGTCATGACCGCCGATATTTAGGGCATCATATGGCTCCCTGTTTATATCATCTCTTACATTTCTCATTATATTTTCGGCGTACAGGTTAAACAAATAGGGTGACAGCACGCAGCCCTGACGGACTCCTTGCTTGATGTCAAACCAATCTGATGCCTCGCCATCTATTCTAACTGCTGCTTGTTGGTCTAGATATAGCATTTTTATGAGATGTACTACATGTGATGGGAAGCCCATATTCCTCATGATTTCCCAAAGTTTATGATGTTGTACACAGTCAAATGCCTTTGAATAATCCACAAAACATGAGAATAGGTTTACATTAAATTCTCTGCACTTCTCTATTATTAAACGCATGTTGAATATGTGATCTCTTGTTCCTCTTCCTTGTCTAAATCCAGCCTGAACCACGTTAATCTCTTCTTCCATTTTCTTACTAAGTCTTCGCATTATGACTTTCAGTAGAATTTTACTTGCATGACTGATCAGGGCAACAGTTCTATAGTTGGTGCATAATTTCAGGTTGCCCTTTTTTGGTATTGGAATGAAGATAGTTCTCTTCCAATCTTTTGGCCATATACCATATTTCCAAATCTTTGTACATAATGCATGATATATGTGTATGCTTTCTTCTCCTCCCGCTTTAATTAGTTCAGCTGGTATCTCATCACATCCAGGTGATTTACCATTCTTCAGATTCTTTATAGCCCAAGCAATTTCATCTAATGAGGGTTCAGGTTCTGTCTCTACTGTCATTGGCTCATGTATCTCATTCATATCCTCACTGTCACTCATATCATACATTTCACTGCAGTACTCCTGCCATCTTTCTAGAATTTGTCTAGATTCTGTTAAGGTATTTCCCATCTTGTCACAGATAACATTCAATTAAGGTTGAACATTTCTTGTCAATAACTTCATTTCTTTGAACATTTCATAATCTCTTCCAGCCTTATGATATTGCTCTATTCTGGTACAGCAATCTTGTATATATTGATTTTTGTCCTTTCTTGTGTTCTTTCTTATTTCTCGAGTTAAAGATTTATACTTCATCCTGCGGTTAATTGATTCTTCTCCTTTCTGTTTCAGCTCCCTTCGTTGTTTTATTAATTCTAACGTGTCTAATGTAATCCATGGCTTAAGTTGCTTTTTCTTGGTCGGAATTAGATCTTTGGCTGCAGTTATCAAGATATCTCTAGCTTGTACTGCCAGTTCATCAGGTGTCATTTCTTCTTGTACAGACATCAAGACCCCAAAGCGATTCCTAACTTCTATGTTGTATGCGTCTGGTATGTTTGTGAGATCAAAACGAAGTGGCCTTGGTCCTCGGGTAAGCTTTTTGAGTTTTAATTTCAGATCTGCTTCTAATAACTGATGATCTGTATCATAGTCTGCACTTCGTAGGGTTTTTGCAGATGTTATGCTTGATCTCCATCTTCTATGTATTAAAATATAATCTATCTGATTTTTGGTAAAACTGTCTGGAGACTTCCATGTGAAGAGTCTTCTTGGATGTTGTTTAAAAAGTGTGTTGGCTATCGTTAACTCATTTTCTGTGCAAAATTCAATTAATTTGTCACCTGCATCATTTCTATTTCCTAATCCAAATTTTCCTAAAACGTGTCTCTCATTTTCAGCTCTGCCTGCACCTACTTTTGCATTAAAATCTCCCATTATTATTGCTATATCATTATGACCAATCTTATTTAATGTGTCTTGTAGTGTGTTGTAAAAATCTTCAATTTCGTCCTCCTCTGCTGCTGAAGTAGGTGCATATATCTGTATGAGAGTTGTGTTTTTTGGAAGGCCTTTAAGTCTAATAGTGAGGATTCTATCACTAACTGGATTATATCCCATTAAAGTTTTTGCAGTTGTTTTATCTAAACAAAATGCCACTCCACTCTGGCCTCCGACATCTCTACCAGAATAAATGAAAATACTTCCATTTTCAGTTGTAAAATGTCCCTTGCCGCTCCAGCGATGTTCACTAATTCCTAAAATTTGAATGTTTAACCTCTCAATCTCATCACACACTACTTTAAGCTTTCCCTCATACAAACTTCTCACATTCCACGTTGCCATTCTCACTCTGTTTCTTAATCTGACACAGGGGATTTCCTTGGTAACACAGTCAGGATTAACTCCGTCATCACGATTACTAGTACTGGTCCCTGCGTCACACTCTTCCCCAGTGTTATCTGAACTGTCTGGCCTGGGGGTCTCGCCACCAGATCTCTTTCTTATTATGTTTCCTTTCATGGTTGTTATGGTTTCTTGGCAAGTTTTGCAGAAGGTAGTTTGCCATTGCTTTCCTTCTGGGCAGTGACTGTACTAGTCGGTGGCCATAGCCATTGTCTCTACTGATGAGATCATCTGCCTATCGCCGCAGAGTGCAAGACCATAACCAACAACAATCTGTCGGCTGCTCTCACATTCCATCCACCACCTGCTTCCATGGCTTCACGTAACCCTGATCGGGGGGCTAAACGGGTACTCCACCTTGCCCAAGGGTGTCCCGTAGACTAACGGAGGAAAGGAGGCGTCTTACATCTCCTTTGATAGGGGATACCCCTACCCCGCTAACCGCGGAGACCAATACAGTAAATGAAATAAAGGACCCATTTACGTGCCATAATGCAAATTGGGTATATGGTGCAAGACCCATAATTTCATACTCTAATCAACTCTCAGTGCGTGATGTGCTCAGTATCACACCAACACCACATATGTCGTCTTTCAGTACTTCGCAATCAACCCAGCATTTATTGGTTGTTTGGGATTTTCTAGATAATGTTAATTCAGGTAGTTTGCCATTGCTTTCGGAGCTACCAACATTCATACCAAATTGCTGACGTCAAACTATGAAAACAGTATGCTGGCATTATGAAACTGCGTTCACTAACCATTAGCCCCGAGCGGCGATATATAGACCCTATGTACAGATTGGATTGTTGCGAATCCTTCGGAAGACCGTGAGCTGCAAATCTTAACTGATTCAGATCAAACATGGTACACAGTCAAATGAACAAGTATTGTAATGTAAATGCCGTTCACTGAACATGGAAACTGCGAAAGATATCACGAAACGAATGAAATAACATATAACTATAGTATAGCGATATATCATCCTTCTGACCAAATGGGACATTTGGCGAAAAATTATCCTTCAGCACCGAAGATCCATCCATCATGTGCCATGCCGGTAAGCGTGGGCTGTCACGATTCACCATTTTACTCGATCACTAGAGTCGTGGATCAGCTCAGTATTCTTGTTTCGACCATGCCTCGTAGTCAAGCCATCCACGTGAAGATGTTAAATCTGATGTTTTGGCGCTTTGTTCGTCTCCACCCTGAAAAGGATTTGCATCTACCGGAGTGAAAGTTGGTGTAGGAAAGCTTCTTTCCAACCGGTACCACAGTACAATCTGCACACGGACTGTGTTGCACAGATGTCCGTTCTGTTTTTAAGTCCTGAAACCAGAGGATATGCAAGGCTGGTGCTGAGACTTCACAACCGGGATGCAGTACAGCACCTACAATCTAGCTGGGGTTAACTGTTTCAGTGCCAAAAACAAAGTAGGATTGGACAAAACATGGTACACAATCAAATGAGCATGCTTTATAATAAACATGTCCGTTCAGAGAGCATTAAAATCGTAGAAGATATCACGAAATAAAACACATAACACGGTGTCCTCACAGTATGGCGATATTAAGTCCTACTGTCCAAATATGATATATTGTGGAGGGTGATAGATAGAATTACAAAAAACATATTTTTAAGAGCATGCATCTTACCCATTGAAATATACAATTGTGAGACCTGGACACATACTAAACAACTTGAACAGCGCGTAAATGCCTTTGAATATAAATGTTATAGACGAGTTCTAAGAATATCTAGGATAAAGAAAAGAACAAATACATCCATACTTCAAGAGCTGAATATTGAAGAAGGTTGGCTTTTAAAAACGATAAAACAAAGAAAATTGAAATATTTTGGTCACTTGAAAAGTCACGAAAGTTTGGAGAGAACAATAATGGAAGGTTACATGCCTGGGAAGAGAGGAAGAGGCAGGCCAAAGAGAAGATAGGTGCAGGATGTGGCGGATGATCTCCAGATGGGTGTATTGGACACGGGACATTTTGCTTATGATCGAGAGGTTTTCCGGAAGGTTGTTATGGGAGCGAGGTTCTGCAAAGGACATGCTATTGAATGAATGAATGAATGTCCAAACAGGAGATCGCATTTAGCGATATATTATCTTCAGCGTTGGATCAGTTAAGTCTAGGGTGGTAATATTTCTTCCCAGGGACGAAGATGTTTCATTGTCAAGATACTCCAACACAATGCCACGGTTAATTGCATATCCTCTACTGCACGTTATAGTCAACCCTAGCATTTTTCGGCTGTTTGTGGTGTCTTGGCAAGTCTACGTTCAGTAGTTTGCCATTGCTTTCTGAACGACCGGGACTCATATCTTTCTTTGGAAAGCAACACAGGGCGGTCTGCTTCTAAATCGTCCGCAGCTGTGTTTCGAACGTGGTATGCGGGATTGCGAAATTCATTCGTACCTCCTTCGCCAGAGAGCAGGTCCGGGTGGAAAATACCATGTTTAAACCATACACAATGTTGATCATGTAGCCAGATTTCTTTGGTGCTTGCACACCAAAGGTGTACACATTTAACAAATCGCCAAGTGTCGTTTCGGGTGCACGGGGTGTAGTTAGTGACACTTGATGCGTTGTTTGGGACAGAAAGATTTAACTCGCACCCAAACACTCTCTCATACAGCCACGCACACCCACACAAACTGTGGAAACCAGGGACTTCTCTGTTAAGTAAGGGCAACGAGGAAATGGACCAAGCACCCAGTCTCATAATCCCGAGACCTACTATACGTGGTGTTCTACTACTTCATTCGCAAACATTAGCAACAGCCATCCGCTAACTTTTACCGATTTCGGGTAATTTGTTTACCTCTAATGCCCCCGGGACTTACGTAATAAAATCCCACATTTGTGATGGTAATAAATCCGGACAAGAAAGAGAATCCACTTTATTATCACTAACGTTGGCTGATCGGACGTGAGCTAGGTCTTTGTGGTCGATTTTCCTGAAAGTGAACATAATTATAAATGACTTTTGGTTCATGGGAGAGAATTTTCACAACACATTCATGAATGGTCCGAATTAAATTAGAAATGAAGATGAAAACAACAAAGTGAAAACACGACACTGTGCGTATTGTTACTCGACTCTATTTTCGGTTCATGCGATTATTTGAGGGGAATTTGTATTCATCAACATTGGAAAAATATATCAAATTTGAGGGGGCTTCAAGTGGAAACCTTACATGGTATATATATATATATTTGTGTGAATATAATCTGAAAAAATATAGAACAAATGTATCTATCACCTGTAGATGTATTCATCACTGCGTTCAATGCAAACCGCTAGCGCCGATAAAGTAGTTGGATTCCGGTAGAAAAAAAATTATCTTGGTCGTGTGTGTGACCCATCATGCACCACCTGCTGTACGTCTTCATCGGACCGAAAAGTCATTACTTCCAATGACTCTTTGAATTGTCCAAACACATGGAAATCACTTGGGGCTAGGTCTGGTGAGAACGGGCGATGTGGTACTCACTGAAAGTTGAGGTCCTCAATAGTTTCAACCGTTGTACGAGCAGTATGGGTTCGAGACACCTTTACCCAGAAGTCCGTGTTGTTTGGATTTGATTGTGTGTCGAAGATGATTCCTAAGAAGATCTCATACGTATCACTGGTGGCAGTTTTCCCTCTTGGCATGTAGTGCTCTAATATTATGCCTCTTTCATCCTTAAAGAGAGTCAGCATAACCTTCCCTGCAGCTGGCGCCATTTCTTACTCGCTCTCTTCGTTTTCTGTTCGTAGTAGTAAACTCAGGTTTCATTTCCAGTAGCAATTCTTGATAGGAAACCATCATCTTCTGATTCAAAGCACTGCAACAGTTCTTGTCAAGCATCAATGCGTCGTTGTTTCAGTTCTGGAGTCAGTTGCCGCGGCACCCACCTGGCAGGCATTTTGCGGTATTGTAGCACATCATGGAACCGTGACTGATGTCAGTATGTGCTGCAATATGACTCATAGTAAATCGGATGTTTTTCTTTGCGAGGCCTTCAACGGCTGCAATCGACTCTGGAGTCTCTATTTGGCGTGCCTGACCTGGTTGTGAACAGACTGTGGCAGATGTTACGCCGTTGTAAAACTTCCTACTCCACTCATACACTTGCTAGGCTGGCAGACATGCATCACCATAGTGGACCTTCATTTGCCGATGAGTTTCTATAGGGTCCCCCCCCCCCCCAATCACTGATAAAAACCACAACAATAACAACAACAAAACAGGATAACAGAACGCTGCTCCAGTTTGGTGCATGTCAAACGTGGGGCAGCCATCTTTAAACTCTCCGTATGACGTCACAGTGTTCGTCTGCACTGTGATGTCACGTACTTAAAATTCTTGACACCCTTAACAACAATACCGATAGGTTACAAGACAATATAATGGTCATTGTAATTTCTATCACACTTGTACAGTTTTGATTTGAAGCCCACTAGCGCTCGAGAGCGCGCGTGTGTGTGTGTGTGTGTGTGTGTGTGTGTGTGTGTGTGTGTGTGTGTGTGTGTGTGTGTGTGAGTGAGTGGAAAAACATTAAAACAAATTATAGAATACAAGTATCTGGGAAGTGTGTTTACAGAGAACGGAAGACTAGATAGATCAATAGAAACAAGTATAAAGAAAGCGAACAACATCAACTATCAAATGACACCTATTCTGAAACATCCAAATATCAACATGCACACAGTGGCGTGCAGAGGGGGGTGCGGGGGGTGCGACGGTCCCGGGCATCCAGCCCGGAGGAGGGTATCCATTTAGGAAGAGGTGGCAGCACAGTGCAGTCGGAGGGGAGGAGGATTTAATAAGGTAAAGAACAATTTAGGGGCATCCAATCAAGGGGTTGGCCCCGGGCATCAAAGAACCTCTGCACGCCACTGCATGCACACAGAAAAGAAGCTAACGGAGGCTTTACCTCGTTCCAGCGATGTGTTATCAATGCCAGACAGTGGAGAGTCCTATAAACACACAGGCGTAAAATCACATCACTTGAGATAGTTGCCTTAGAAACGCAGCTGAACGAAAATAAGATGCGAAACAGAGACAAATGAGAAGCAAAGAACACGTGTAGGGATAACACCGGTTACAGACGTTATGCGGCAAAGAATTAAGTGAGTGTGACATCTAGCAAGAATGTAACAAGATCAACCAGCGTGAGAACATCGAGATACAAGGGATAGAATGACCCTGGAAGAGACGTCTAAATGTGGTCAACAAAGAAAAAACAAAAAACAAAAAAATTGCAACTT
Source organism: Cepaea nemoralis (assembly GCA_014155875.1). Taxonomy (NCBI): domain Eukaryota; kingdom Metazoa; phylum Mollusca; class Gastropoda; order Stylommatophora; family Helicidae; genus Cepaea; species Cepaea nemoralis. The sequence continues at coordinate 49,133 of JACEFZ010004771.1, read as the reverse complement.
CTACATCACGGTTAAAAGAGGAGGACAAAGGAATACGAAAATTAAGAAGAAGAAGAAGAAGAAGAAGAAGAAGAAGAAGAAGAAGAAGAAGAAGAAGAAGAACAACAACAACAACAACAACAACAACAAGAAAAAGAACAAACAAGAAGAAACAATAGCAGCAGTAGGAAAAGAAGAAGAAGAAGAAGAAGAAGAAGAAGAAGAAGAAGAAGAAGAAGAAGAAGAAGAAGAAGAAGAAGAAGAAGAAGAAGAAGAACAACAACAACAACAACAACAACAACAACAACAACAACAACAAGAAGAAGAAGAAGAAAAAGAACAAACAAGAAGAAACAATAGCAGCAGTAGGAAAAGAAGAAGAAGAAGAAGAAAGAAGAAGAAGAAGAAGAAGAAGAAGAAGAAGAAGAAGAAGAAGAAGAAGAAGAAGAAGGAGAAGAAGAAGAAGAAGAAGAAGAAGAAGAAGAAGAAGAAGAAGAAGAAGAAGAAGAAGAAGAAGAAGAAGAAGAAGAAGAAGAAGAAGAAGGGGAAGAAGAAGAAGAAGAAGAAGAAGAAGAAGAAGAAGAAGAAGAAGAAGAAGAAGAAGAAGAAGAAGAAGAAGAAGAACAACAACAACAACAACAACAACAACAAAAACAACACGCTAGGTGTGTCTTATCCAAAATTATTTTTATTTTTATGTTTGTAAAGTAGTTTTTCGCCCGCAGTCTGTTTGGCTTATGTAATGACACAGCCATGTAATCTCGTATTTAAGACTCAGAAACTTCAGCCTCATATTTTTATGTTATTGCTTGACAGCTCTTTAATCATGAGCCTATCTGCCTGTGCTAGAGAAATCTCAACTTTAAGACAGTGTCTTAGCTGCAATTGCCCTGAGCTGGATGCCTTCTTGTGGGCTAATGCAACTCTCTTTCACAGCAACGGTGAGGGGGATTGTTTCCCAAGAGCTCTTCTGTGACTTGGCGCGTCCTCCTCCGAGATCAAAACGGGAATTTCCAGAAATGGATGTTCTTTCTGTTTAGTTTCTTCTCTATGTTGTGATTGAGTAAAATTTTTACCATTTATGAAAAAGAAATAGAAGAGAATGATCAACTGTAGAGGCTGAGAAGAAGAAGAAGAAGAAGAAGAAGAAGAAGAAGAAGAAGAAGAAGAAGAAGAAGAAGAAGAAGAAGAAGAAGAAGAAGAAGAAGAAGAACGAGTAAGAAGAGGAGGGGAACGAGACTGGGGAAGAAAGGACTAGTGGAAGCAGCAAACAAAGGATAAGGAGGCCGAGAAAAAGAAATAAAAGAAAGATTAAGAGGGTTGGCGATGTAAGATAAGAACACGAAGAAGAAGCAGATTATTATGGAGAAGAAGAAGGGAGAGCATAAGAAAGTGGAGCAAAAGGAAAGAGACAAAGAAGAAATAACAGTGATAAGAAGAAGAGAGCAAGAGGAGAATGCAGTAGTAATAGTAGTAGAAGATGAAGAAGAAGAAGAAGAAGAAGAAGAAGAAGAAGAAGAAGAAGAAGAAGAAGAAGAAGAAGAAGAAGAAGAACAACAACAACAACAACAACAACAACAACAACAAGCCAAAAAGTCTTTTTTATTCTGCCCTTGTTACTCAATGATATACGGTACTATGTTGTCCGTTTAAAAATAAACAAGCCACAGTAATAGAAGACAGAATGTCTCAGCTTCCAATTTATTGAGCCGCGATAAAATCTCTCCCATTACTTAGGACCTCATTACACTTCCTGATTTTAAATCTCGACACAAGAATATTTATAACTCCGCTTAGAATTAACGAATGCTTTTCATTGAGATACCGTTGAATTCAAATTGTCAAGCTGTATCCAACTGTTATGATTTCATAAGCAGAAACCCTATTATAAAAAATTCTCTGTATATGCTACTCTAAGCACAGACATAATTACTTTATAATCTCATCTCATCTGATCTCATCTCATAATGTTCCTATTGTACCTTGCGGTGTAGAGGTGAAGTATAAACAACGGGAGAATGCCTGCTTATGGGCTTCATGTATCGATATTCCAATGGACACTGTTATTCCCTGCGTTCATAGTTTACGTGGTCAGCCTCTTCCTCTGCTTCCCTCTCTTCTGTACATCAGTGCTTGTTGTGGTATACTGTTAGTTGGTAATCTTCTTGCATGGCCAAACGATTTGACTTGCTACCTTCTTATAAAATCTAGTGCAGCCATAACCTCCACTTTTGTCCTGATTTCTTCATTTCTGATCTTATTTATCTCTTCTTTATATATTAAGTATTCTTACTTTAGAATAATAACCAGAAATAGTATGATATTCTCCAGACACTAAACACAAAACAGCAACAAAATAAGACGGATAATAACAAAACAATTAAGCAGAATACTGAAGTAGACATAATACATTATATTCAATGTTAATCTCGGCTGCGCAAATCTTGGACACGATGATTGAAAACTGGGACATGAATACCAAAATGATTTGAGCAAAAACTGATTAAAATTGAAATTTTAACAGAGACAACAAAAAAGCTTAGTAGGCGAAGAAATGTATTAGGTGACAAGAAATATAAGGTCAACGGCGTGGGCGAGGACTTGCATTATAGCTCAATTTAATCCTTTCTGAATAGTGTATTTTGCTACCTCTGAACTTCTGCTGACACGGACCACACAAGCTTATTAAACTGTCTGCCGTTATCATCTTCTGTTTTTTAAATCTCTGTCGTCTCAATTTTCGTCTTCTTCTCCTAGTCCTCATATTTCCTCTTCTTCCTCTTAGCTGCCGTCCCTGTTTTCGTCTCTATTTTCATCGTCCGCATTCATCTTCTTCTTCATTACTCTTATTATTATTAGTTGTCTTCGTTTTCGTCTCCTAATTCTAGTCCGCATTCTTCTTCCTCTTCTTCTTCTGTTTACTACTACTACTACTACTACTACTACTACTACTACTACTACTACTACTACTACTACTACTACTACTACTACTACTACTACTACTACTACTACTACTACTACTACTACTACTACTACTACTACTACTACTCCATCCATCATGTGCCATGCCGGTAAGCGTGGGCGGTCATGTTTTGCCATCTCACTCGATCACCAGAGTGGTGGATCAGCTCCGTGTTTCTATCGCGACCATGCCACGAGGCCAGGCCATCCAGGTATTTGCTTCTAGGTCTTCCCATTGGTCTGTTCCCTCCGATTTTACCAGTTGTCACCAAGTTCTCCAATTCATTTCTTCTCATAACATGCCCAAAAAATTGTGACTGTCTACGTGTAATGTCTCTAATCAGTTTACGATCTTCATTTGTTTCTTGAAGGACACGTTCATTGGTCTTTCTGGCTGTCCATGGTATTCTTTGCATTTTCCTCAGAAACCACATTTCTACAGCCATCAGATGTTTTTCAGCTTGACTGCTCATTGTCCACGCTTCACATCCATATAAAAGTAGAGGTTCTATGTAGCACTTCGACACTCTTTTTCTCTTTTCAATTGACATCTTTTTATTGGTCAGTGTGGCCATTATTGATCTAATCTCTTCAAGGCATTTCCCATCAGATGTTATTACTGTTCCGAGATAAATGTACCTATTCACTTGTTGAAGAATATTCCCATTTACTTGTATATTGCATTGTGGTATTTCGTTCTTCCTAGTGACGACAATAATCGGTGTCTTTCTACAATTTAATTCTAACCCTAGTTGTTCACTGTGTAGATACTCCAACACAATGCCACGGGAGGACAAGTTAATTGCATATCCTCTACTGCACGTCACAGTCAACCCTAGCATTTTTCGGCTGTTTGTGGTGTCTTGGCAAGTCTACGTTCAGTAGTTTGTCATTGCTTTCTGAACGACCGGGACTCATATCTTTCTTTGGAAAGCAACGCAAGGCGGTCTGCTTCTAAATCGTTCGCAGCTGTGTGTCATTCGTAACTCCTTCGCCAGAGAGCAGGTCCGGGTGGAAAATACCAAGTTTAAACCATACACAATGTTGAGCATATTGCCAGATTTCTTTGGTGCTTGCACACCAAAGGTGTACACATTTAACAAATCGCCAAGTGTCGTTTGGGGTGCACGGGGTTTGGTTAGTGACACTTGATGCGTTGTTTGGGACAGAAAGATTTAACTCGCACCAAACACTCTCTCATACAGTCACGCACACCCACACAAACAGTGGAAACCAGGGACTTCTCTGTTAAGTAAAGGCAACGAGGAAATGGACCAAGCACCCAGTCTCATAATCCCGAGACCTATTATACGTGGTGTTCTACTACTTCATTGGCAAACATTAGCAACAGCCATCCGCTAACTTTTACCGATTTCGGGTAATTTGTTTAACTCTAATGCCCCCGGGACTTACGTAATAAAATCCCACATTTGTGATGGTAATAAATCCGGACAAGAAAGAGAATCCACTTTATTATCACTAACGTTGGCTGATCGGACCTGAGCTGGGTCTTTGTGGTCGATTTTCCTGAAAGTGAACATAATTATAAATGACTTTTGGTTCATGGGAGAGAATTTTCACAACACATTCATGAATGGTCCGAATTAAATTAGAAATGAAGATGAAAACAACAAAGTGAAAACACGACACTGTGCGTATTGTTACTCGACTCTACTTTCGGTTCATGCGATTATTTGAGGGGAATTTGTATTCATCAACATTGGAAAAATATATCAAATTTGAGGGGGCTTCAAGTGGAAACCTTACATGGTATATATATATATATATTTGTGTGAATATAATCTGAAAAAATATAGAACAAATGTATCTATCACCTGTAGATGTATTCATCACTGCGTTCAATGCAAACCCCTAGCGCCGATAAAGTAGTTGGATTCCGGTAGAAAAAAATTATCTTGGTCGTGTGTGTAACCCATCATGCACCACCTGCTGTACGTCTTCATCGGACCGAAAAGTCATTACTTCCAATGACTCTTTGAATTGTCCAAACACATGGAAATCACTTGGGGCTAGGTCTGGTGAGAACGGGCGATGTGGTACTCACTGAAAGTTGAGGTCCTCAATAGTTTCAACCGTTGTACGGGCAGTATGGGTTCGAGACACCTTTACCCAGAAGTCCGTGTTGTTTGGATTTGATTGTGTGTCGAAGATGATTCCTAAGAAGATCTCATACGTATCACTGGTGGCAGTTTTCCCTCTTGGCATGTAGTGCTCTAATATTATGCCTCTTTCATCCTTAAAGAGAGTCAGCATAACCTTCCCTGCAGCTGGCACCATTTCTTACTCGCTCTCTTCGTTTTCTGTTCGTAGTAGTAAACTCAGGTTTCATTTCCAGTAGCAATTCTTGATAGGAAACCATCATCTTCTGATTCAAAGCACTGCAACAGTTCTTGTCAAGCATCAATGCGTCGTTGTTTCAGTTCTGGAGTCAGTTGCCGCGGTACCCACCTTGCAGGCATTTTGCGGTATTGTAGCACATCATGGAACCGTGACTGATGTCAATATGTGCTGCAATATGACTCATAATAAATCGGATGTTTTTCTTTGCGAGGCCTTCAACGGCTGCAATCGACTCTGGAGTCTCTATTTGGCGTGCCTGACCTGGTTGTGAACAGACTGTGGCAGATGTTACGCCGTTGTAAAACTTCCTACTCCACTCATACACTTACTAGGCTGGCAGACATGCATCACCATAGTGGACCTTCATTTGCCGATGAGTTTCTATAGGGTCCCCCCCCAATCACTGATAAAAACCACAACAACAACAACAACAAAAACAGGATAACAGAACGCTGCTCCAGTTTGGTGCATGTCAAACGTGGGGCAGCCATCTTTAAACTCTCCGTATGACGTCACAGTGTTCATCTGCACCGTGATGTCACGTACTTAAAATTCTTGACACCCTTAACAACAATACTGATAGGTTACAAGACAATAGAATGGTCATTGTAATTTCTATCACACTTGTACAGTTTTGATTTGAAGCCCACTAGCGCTCGAGAGCGTGTGTGTGTGTGTGTGTGTGTGTGTGTGTGTGTGTGTGTGTGTGTGTGTGTGTGTGTGTGTGTGTGTGTGTGAGTGGAAAAACATTAAAACAAATTATAGAATACAAGTATCTGGGAAGTGTGTTTACAGAGGACGGAAGACTAGATAGATCAATAGAAACAAGTATAAAGAAAGCGAACAACATCAACTATCAAATGACACCTATTCTGAAACATCCAAATATCAACATGCACACAGTGGCGTGCAGAGGGGGGTGCGGGGGGTGCGACGGTCCCGGGCATCCAGCCCGGAGGGGGGTATCCATTTAGGAAGAGGTGGCAGCACAGTGCAGTCGGAGGGGAGGAGGATTTAATAAGGTAAAGAACAATTTAGGGGCATCCAATCAAGGGGTTGGCCCCGGGCATCAAAGAACCTCTGCACGCCACTGCATGCACACAGAAAAGAAGCTAACGGAGGCTTTACTCGTTCCAGCGATGTGTTATCAATGCCAGACAGTGGAGAGTCCTATAAACACACAGGCGTAAAATCACATCACTTGAGATAGTTGCCTTAGAAACGCAGCTGAACGAAAATAAGATGCGAAACAGAGACAAATGAGAAGCAAAGAACACGTGTAGGGATAACACCGGTTACAGACGTTATGCGGCAAAGAATTAAGTGAGTGTGACATCTAGCAAGAATGTAACAAGATCAACCAGCGTGAGAACATCGAGATACAAGGGAGAGAATGACCCTGGAAGAGACGTCTAAATGTGGTCAACAACAACAACAAAAAAAATTGCAACTTCTACATCACGGTTAAAAGAGGAGGACAAAGGAATACGAAAATTAAGAAGAAGAAGAAGAAGAAGAAGAAGAAGAAGAAGAAGAACAACAACAACAACAACAACAACAACAACAACAACAACAAGAAAAAGAACAAACAAGAAGAAACAATAGCAGCAGTAGGAAAAGAAGAAGAAGAAGAAGAAGAAGAAGAAGAAGAAGAAGAAGAAGAAGAAGAAGAGAAGAAGAAGAAGAAGAAGAAGAAGAAGAACAATAACAACAACAACAACAACAACAACAACAACAAGAAAAAGAACAAACAAGAAGAAACAATAGCAGCAGTAGGAAAAGAAGAAGAAGAAGAAGAAGAAGAAGAAGAAGAAGAAGAAGAAGAAGAAGAAGAAGAAGAAGAAGAAGAAGAAGAAGAAGAAGAAGAAGAAGAAGAAGAAGAAGAAGGGGAGAAGAAGAAGAAGAAGAAGAAGAAGAAGAAGAAGAAGAAGAAGAAGAAGAAGAAGAAGAAGAAGAAGAAGAAGAAGAAGAAGAAGAAGAAGAAGAAGAAGAAGAAGAAGAACAACAACAACAACAACAACAACAACAACAACAACAACAACAACAACAACAACAACAACAAAAACAACACGCTAGGTGTGTCTTATCCAAAATTATTTTTATTTTTATGGTTGTAAAGTAGTTTTTCGCCCGCAGTCTGTTTGGCTTATGTAATGACACAGCCATGTAATCTCGTATTTAAGACTCAGAAACTTCAGCCTCATATTTTTATGTTATTGTTTGACAGCTCTTTAATCATGAGCCTATCTGCCTGTGCTAGAGAAATCTCAACTTTAAGACAGTGTCTTAGCTGCAATTGCCCTGAGCTGGATGCCTTCTTGTGGGCTAATGCAACTCTCTTTCACAGCAACGGTGAGGGGGATTGTTTCCCAAGAGCTCTTCTGTGACTTGACGCGTCCTCCTCCGAGATCAAAACGGGAATTTCCAGAAATGGATGTTCTTTCTGTTTAGTTTCTTCTCTATGTTGTGATTGAGTAAAATTGTTACCAATTATGAAAAAGAAATAGAAGAGAATGAGCAACTGTAGAGGCTGAGAAGAAGAAGAAGAAGAAGAAGAAGAAGAAGAAGAAGAAGAAGAAGAAGAAGAAGAAGAAGAAGAAGAAGAAGAAGAAGAAGAACGAGTAAGAAGAGGAGGGGAACGAGACTGGGGAAGAAAGGACTAGTGGAAGCTGCAAACAGAGGATGAGGAGGCCGAGAAAAAGAAATAAAAGAAAGATTAAGAGGGTTGGAGATGTAAGATAAGAACACGAAGAAGAAGCAGATTATTATGGAGAATAAGAAGGGAGAGCATAAGAAAGTGGAGCAAAAGGAAAGAGACAAAGAAGAAATAACAGTGATAAGAAGAAGAGAGCAAGAGGAGAAGGCAGTAGTAATAGTAGTAGAAGAAGAAGAAGAAGAAGAAGAAGAAGAAGAAGAACAACAACAACAACAACAACAACAACAACAACAACAACAACAACAACAACAAGCCAAAAAGTCTTTTTTATTCTGCCCTTGTTACTCATCCTCTAATTTCTTTTCGAATCCAAGTGCATGATGTTCGAAGACTGTAATAACCCGCGGGTCCCGGATGGCTTTTTCTTTGTGGAATCGTTGGTCTGCAAAGTCTAGAATAATCTGGGATAGTGCCCTGTCATTTCCAGATATGCATGGTCATGAAATAATGAAAATAATTTTAGTTCACTTTGAAATACAGACCTAATATTAAGCTCACAAGAGTCTGGAATTCCCTCAAGTGTTATTATTTGGATCCGGATCAGTTTTCGTCTCGGCTGTTTGGCCTCGTATCAGTGCAATCAAAACTGTTTGGCATTATAGCGGAGGTTTAATGTTTAGTTCATCCGATTGGCTCAGCACGAGCCTTTACAACGCCAGGTTGCTCTCACAAAATAAGCCAAAATTGCACTAGGGGCTGTAAAGTGATTTTATTTTGGCTTTATGTCTACGCTGGGGAGAAGTTAGAGCGCCAAATCTGGGTGAATCAGAGTATTGGTTTTTCAAATCGTTGATCGATGAGGTGGGAATGTCACGCGATACTGTGATGGTTATGATGGGGTATGAAATCTTCACTTTTCATGTATTATAATGAATGTGTACGCCCTGTTTGAAACTGGCTAACTAATGTAAGTGTTTAGATCAATCGCACACACCATTTTTACAACAGTTAAGCAAAGCACAATTCGGTTTTCGGAAAGGTAAAAGTTGCACTGATGCATTATTTACACTTAGACAAATTTGTGAAAAAACTATCGAATATAGGGACCAGCAGAATATTGTGTTTGTAGATAAGGAAAAGGCTTTCGATAGAGTAGACAGATACAAATTGTGGACCATCCTTGAAGACTATGGGATACAAGGGCAACTGCTAGAAAACATCATAGCCATGTACCACTCGAGCCGAAGTGCAGTAAGAACACAAGATGGTATATGAGATATGTTCACAGTCAATAGAGGAGTGAGGCAGGGATGTGTGCTCTCTCCCCTGCTATTCAATATCTACATGGACAGAATTTCCAAAGAAGCAAGTCTCGACAGAACTGATTCAGAAAATTTAGAACTCTTTACTCCAGATGAAACAACTGACCCACAGGGAATAAATGAACTTCTATTTGCAGACGATCAGTGCCTGTTTTACATCGATGAGGGCAGACTACAAAATCATATTACTAATCTGAGTTCAACCTGCAGCAGATACAATATGAGTATAAACACAGCCAAGACCGAAGTAATGCAAGTTAGCAGATCGCCAGGCCCGCTAAGTATACAGATAAATAACACACCTCTGAAACAAGTTAAAGAATTCAAATACCTTGGAAGTATGATCACAGAAGATGGCAGATTGGACAGAGAAATTGAAATCAGATGTCAAAAAGCTAGTGTACTTACATATCAACTTTCACCCTTACTGAATCATCCAAACATACCCATGTCCGCAAAACGACAGATAATAAACAGCATATTCACACCAACCCTATGCTACCAATCTCAAACCTGGACTTTATCCAAATTACACCTTCGCAAAATCAACACCTGCGAAATGAGATGCCTGAGGAGAGCTGCCAACTTAACAATCCGAGACTGAGTAAGAAATGCTACTATCAGACAGACTGTGGGATCAACGCCTTGTGCCACATTTATTGAAAGACAGAAGATCAAGTGGTTTGGCCATGTCGTTAGAATGCATCATCAGCAACTACCATCACTGGCCTTACATCAAAGATCATCTGCGACGAGACCACGAGGACGTCCAAGAAGAAAATGGATTGACGACATCAGAGACATTGTACAACCACACGGAATGACACTATCCAGTGCCGTCCACCGGGCGCTGGAACGCAAATTATTCCTCCCCACGGCGCTTGACGGCAGAAGTGGAAGATGATGATGATGATGATGATGTGTAGGGCTGTTTGGGAAACCATAGTTGTATTTTCTCCCTTGTCTTCGTCGTCGTCGACGTTCTCCTCCTACTCCTCCTCCTCTTCTTCTTCTTCTTCTTCTTCTCCTTCTTCTTCTTCTTCTTCTTCTTCTTCTTCTTCTTCTTCTTCTTCTTCTTCTTCTTCTTCTTCTTCTTCTTCTTCTTCTTCTGCTCCTCCGCCTCGGCCTCCTCCTCCTCATTGTCGTCTTCTTCTTCTTCTTCTTCTTCTTCTTCTTCTTCTTCTTCTTCTTCTTCTTCTTCTTCTTCTTCTTCTTCTTCTTCTTCTTCTTCTTCTTCTTCTTCTTCTTCTTCTTCTTCCTCTCCCTCTTCTTCTTCTTGTTCTTCTTGTTCTTCTTGTTCTTCTTGTTCTTCTTCTTCTTCTTCTTCTTCTTCTTCTTCTTCTTCTTCTTCTTCTTCTTCTTCTTCTTCTTCTTCTTCTTCTTCTTTCCTCCTCCTCTTCATCTTCCTGCTCATCTTCTTTCTACTCTTCCTCCTCCTCCCTGCCCCTCGTTCTCTCGCTCTCCCTCTTCATTTATCTCATTCTCCAACTCTTTCTTCTTCGTCTTTCCTTCTCCTCATCTTTCTCTACTCTTCATCCTCCTCCTCCTAGACCTTCGCTCTCATCTTCTTCCTCTTACTTTTTATTCCCCATCTCCTGCCCCTTCTTCTTCTTCGTCTCGAAATGTCGGTTAGTTGAATGTTATATTGTGATAGAATAGACGAGGATAGTTTTTCGATATGTTTTATATAACCACACAATTACATGACAATACAAGTTAGAATAAGAATCAAAAGCGCACGCGCGCGCACGCATACACACACACACACACACACACACACACACACACACACACACACACGCACGCACGCACACACACACACACACAGACTCGAACAATATTGACTTTAAAATAGACAAAAATCTGAGATTTCAATAGTGACCTGGAGTATTCAAGAAGTACCATTGATTAGCACATCCACAAAGACATCAAACAAAAGAATCTTTTCTTGTAGGGAGATTTTGGTCACAGTAGCAGCTGAACCGTGCGCCTGGTCACGAAGGATGGGGGGCTTAAGGGCAATGAACGCTAAAAGGAATTCAATCAGAAGTGTTAGCGAATAAACCCCAAGGAAGTCAGGAAGAAAAGGACATCCCCGGGCGAAAAAATGAATTGGCGGTATGGGGCGGTGGGGGGGGGGGGGGGGGGGGGGGGGGGGGGGGGGTAATTTGTAGGATGGGGCCTGAAGATGATTTCATTAACAGGAGTGTGTTTGTTGGTGGTTGGGTGGTTTTCATTCGCTTTGAAAAATGTGAGTGCAACTTTTGAATCTGGTGCGTTGTTTAAGGTCGTCTGAAATGTGGCACTGGGTTGCATATATCGGAGTGAGGTGGGCGTAGAGAATGTGTTCTCGACTCGTTATCTGATTGCTATATACACGAGGGTTGTGTTGTAGAGGTCTCCTTTCCTTCTCCAAATTGAGAGGCCATTAGGCTGTTAAAGGCCGGCCACTTGCTTGACTGATTGGTTGATTGGTACATCTTCTGCAATGAATAGGAAATGTCATCAATGTACATCACAGTAAATGGGGAGATACTAGAACAAGTAACAAGTTTCTCCTATCTTGTACATCACAGTAAACTGGGGAGATACTAGAACAAGTAACAAGTTTCTCCTATCTTGGACATCACAGTAAATGGGGAGATACTAGAACAAGTAACCAGTTTCTCCTATCTTGAACATCACAGTAAACTGGGAGATAACAAGTTTCTCCTATCTTGGACATGTAATAACGGATGATGGCAGAAGTGAAACAGAAATCAAAAAGGGAATAGAAATGGCCAAAAATGTTTACAATGGCATGAAATCAGTACTAACATCTAGGGAGATTAACAACACATTCAAAATGAGAATTGTAAATTCTACGTATATTCTACGTTACTGTATGGCGCGAAAGCCTGGACATTGCACAAACAATTAGAAAGTCGCAAAGAAGCCCTGGAGATGTGGATATACAGTGTCATATTTCATGGAAACAAAAACAATCAAATGCAGAGGTTCTAGAAAAACTGGGAATGAATAGAGAGTTGATGAAAGAAATAAAGAGGAGGCAAGTGAAATATTTCGGCCACGTTAAAAGACAGATACTCTTAAAAATACCAAACTGGAGGGCAAGGTTGAGGGCATGCGAGCAAGAGGTAGACAACGATACAAGTGGGAAGATAACATCAAGAGATGGTCGAACATCAGCCTGACAAATGTACAGTCAGGGCGAGAGACAGACAGTGTTGGAGATCCATTGCAGTCAACCTTCATTGTGGAGACGGCACCTGATTGATTGACATCTTCTGCAAGGTTACGTCTCAACTCTTAAGTCTGATGATTTGTCTTTCAGCTTGTTTGAGCTCTAAAATGAGCTTGCGTCTCGCGGAGTAAGGTTGGTGGAGGGAATTTTATTCCCTCTTTGTTCAAAATTACCATCTTCAAAGTAACTGTGTTTCAGAATTCTCCACCCCATCTCCAATATCACAAAGCAGCGAGGATAAGCAAAACTTCACATACGAGGAGAGGCTTTGTAGGGTGTAACCTGCACATCACATACCGACTGGCTGGTATTTGAGCTAGGCTGGCTAATGCTTCCTCCAAAGGATGCGGTTATGTGGCTGTCAACGGAATCCAGCCAGTTCCCAGAGGGAAGAGTGAGACGGATGCTGGAATTCAACAACGCGTAATGAACTCCTGGCGATGTCCTTTAACGCATAATCCTTTGGTAGCGCAGTGGGTAACACATGGAAAGCCGATCGTTTCATTTGTTTTTAAAGTTAACTGGGCCCCAGGACTACGCAGTCCAAAAAATTAGTACCGGAACATGCCCTTTGACGTGATATTGCCCACATCAGCAATCTAGTGCAGATTAGTCTATACAAATATGGGGCAGTAGCATAAACCAAATACTCCCAAAGACGTGTGTGGAATACGTAATTTTACGTCAGCTTTGGTAGATGTGATAATTGGTCTTGACCACTGTGATAACGGGTCTTGACCACTCTGATAACGGGTCTTGACCGGTGTGTTGACCTGTCTTGATCGATCTGATAACTGATCTTGACCGGTGTGATAACTGGTTTTGCCCAGCGCGATAACGACCTTGACCGGTGTGATAACAGGTCTTTCCCGGCCGTATAACTGATCTTAACCGGTTTGATAATTGGTCTGGACCAGTATGGTAACTGTCTGGACAAGTATGATAACTATCTTGACTAGTGTGATAACTGGTCTTGACCGTTGTTATAACTGGTCTTGACCGTTGTTATAACTGGTCTTGACCGGTGTGTTAACTGATCTTGACCGGTGTGATAACTGGTATAACAGAGCGGCTTATAGGGGAATGTTGGCTGGTGTGCAATGAGAAAATTATAATATTCAATATTGCACGGCTGAGCACTCTGCTGGGGGGGGGGGGGGTAGCTAGGGGGATTGTCATGCGGTGACGACGGGGTAGTGAACATTTAGTTACGACGATTCCATCAGAGACGGAGGTCACAAGAAGTGTTTGGATGCCAGCTGGAATGTGACATGACCTCTGTTGTAATTTCATTATGAACGATTGTACTGAGGATTTGTCAGTCCTACATTATATTTGTTATGAGAACTGAACTCTCCAATAAACTAACAAGTCAAAAGGCCGATGGAGTTGGATTGTCGTCTGGTGTTATGTTTGGCCTGAATGTCATTACCTTCTACACTGTTAAACTGGCCTCCTAACTTCAGAGGCCCACAGGGGTATGCTAATGAGTGAAAAATAAAAGACCCATTTTGACATGCATTGAGAAGTGTTGGGCATATGTTGCAAGTCCCACATTTGTATAAACTAAACGACACTTATCGGGTCATGTCAACAGTATCCAACTTTGCCGACTTGACTTCCTAGAACATTTCCTGTTGTGCCCATTTTATGCTACATCTGTGCCTCCCATTTGAGACGATCTGTTTCCTATTTTAGGACTATATCTGTCTCCTATTTAGGGCTTCATCTGTCTCCCATGTTAGGATAAATCTGTCTCCAATTTTAGGCTAGATCTGTCTCCCAGTTTAGGCTAGATCTGTCTCCCATATTAGGCTACATCTGTCTCAAATTTTAAGCTACATCTGTCTCCCATGTTACGCTAGATCTGTCTACCATTTTAGCCTAGATATGTCTCCCATTTAAGGCTTAGATCTGCCTCCTATTTTAGGATATATATGTCTACAATTTTCTGCTACACCTGTCTCCCAATTTAGGATATATCTGTCTCCTATTTTAAGCTAGATCTGTCTCCTATTTTAGGCTAGACCTGTTTCCTATTTTAGGCTATATCAGTCTCCCATTTTAGGCCACATCTGTCTCCCAATTTAGGCTAGATCTGTCTCCCATTTTAGGCTAGATCTGTCTTATATTTTAGGCTACATCTGTCTCATATTTTAGACTAGATATGTCTCCTATTTTAGGCTATATCTGTCTCCTATTTTAGGCTACATCTGTCTCACATAATAGACTAGATCTGTCTCTTACTTTAGGCAGGATCTTTCTCCCAGTTTAGTCTAGATCTGTCTCCTTTCTTAGGCTACATCTGTCTCACATTTTAGACAATATATGTCTCCTATTTTAGGCAGGATCTTTCTCCCAGTTTAGGCCTGACCTGTTTCACATTTTTAGGCAAGATCTGTCTCATATTTTAGGCTAGATCTGTCTCCTCCCATTTCATACTAGATCCCATTTTTAGCTAGATGTTTCTCCCATTTTATGCTAGACCTGTCGCCCATTTCAGGCTACTTCTGTCTCCTATCTTAGGCTAGATCTGTCTCCTATCTTAGGCTAGATCTGTCTCCCATTTTAGGCTAGATCTGATTCCTATTTTAGGCTATATCTTTCTCCCATTTAAGGCCAGATCTTTATCCCATATTAGGCTATATCTGTCTCATATCTTAGGCAAGATTAGTTTCCCAATTTAGGCTAGATCTGCCTCCCATTTTAGGCTAGATCTGTCTCACATTTTAGGCCACATCTATCTCCCGTTGTAGGTTATATCTGTCTCCAAATTTAGGCTAGATCTGTCTCCAATTTTAGGCTAGATTTGTCTCCCATTTATGCTAAATCAGATACATTTCCCACAACAACAAAAAAAGCAAAAACAAAATGAAAACCTAAAAAGCAAAACTAAAATTTAAAATAAAACCTAAGTCAGATGTGGTTCGAACATATTACCATTGGCGCAGCACTAGCGCCGCTCAATGTAATCGTGAAAGATGAGGTTGGATTATACATCTCCAGGGGAATGACGGGCTGGTTCTAGTTTATCTCCTCCTGCATGAAATACAACCTCTCTGGGAGATGCTTGGGGCCATATGATAAGATTAAGAGCTGAAACTAATCAGCCCATCCCGTAGATGGGCAGGGGAGAGGAAGATCTTTATGATTTGTGTCGTGGTCAGGGAGATCTATGTACATCTGGATAGAAATGGAGGACCTTAGTTTGAAAAAGTGTGTTTTCTGAGGTTTTTGAAAAGGAGTATGATCATAGGTGGTGTTAGAGAGAGGGTGGCCCCGGGGGGGGGGGAGTGAGGGTGGAACTGAGAGAGAGAGAGAGAGAGAGAGAGAGAGAGAGAGAGAGAGAGAGAGAGAGAGAGAGAGAGAGAGAGAGAGAGAACAAACTAACGAAATGTACTTTGAAAGGGTTAAAAATTGGGCACGTAGGACCTTCTAACACTATGCCCTTCCAACAACTCATTTTTCGTACATCAATAATATGTTAACTTTTATGCATGTTACACTCACAAAGGAAAATAAAATACCATGGTAATACGAATGTTGTGGACATATATTGTGTATTATTATGAGAGAGACATAAACACACACATACCTACATACCTACATACCTATACATACATACATACATACATACATACATACATACATACATACATACATACATACATACATACATACATACATACATACATACATACATACATACATACATACATACATACATACATACATACATACATGCATGCATGCATACATACATACATACATACATACATACATACATACATACATACATACCTACCTACCTACCTATACATACATACATACATACATACATACATACATACATACATACATACATACATACATACATACATACATACATACATACATACATACATACATACATACATACATACATACATGCATACATACATACATGCGTCCATACGAGTACATACTTACGTATGTATGTACGTATGTACGTGCCCTCACAAACAGGCGCAAGGGCACAGACGCAAACATACACAGACGCAGGCATACACAGATACACACATACACACGGCCACACATCCTCACCCACACACCCGAGCGCACACGCCCATACACCGGCACCCACACAACGGCAACATTGCATGAGGCCATACAGCCATCCAGAAGTCAGATAACAGACTTCAACAACCGTGGTTCCCTCACAACTGATAATAAACCAATGCAACCTTTTAGTGCACCCCCATTTACTATTACAAATACAGGATAGTGGAGTGGATGTGGGACTTAATTATCCGTTCTGGCGCCGGGAAAATCAGCCTGTAGGCTTCGTGTGCAGGAAGACAGTTTAGTTCAATGACACGGGGAATTGAGACGAGGGCATTAAAATACTGTTTGGTTTCAAGCATGTATTTAGTTGTGTTTGTTGCAGACATTGAGGCTTTCTGTCAGCAGACTGCAAGCAGTTCGCGGAAGCGGAAGTCAAAAACACGAGCACAGGAGCGAGCTTTAAAACGTCGGGATTAAAGGCGAGAGGGTGAATTTCATTGCATCGAGTTTGATCCCAAATGGATCCTTTTTTCCCACAAGGCGATCTGCCGAATTCGTCGCACAAAGAACCGAGTGGAGGGGTTTGGGATCGAACCCACAACCTTCGGAGAGAGAGAGAGAGAGAGAGAGAGAGAGAGAGAGAGAGAGAGAGAGAGAGAGAGAGAGAGAGAGAGAGAGAGAAAGGCAGGTTGCTTAACTATTATGCCACGATGACCTTCTAAACTATATCGTCGACGACTGTGGTTTGGGGGTTACATACAGGCCTTTTGGAAGCAGCGGTCTCCCTGGTGAATCCCGTATGCTCACGTGAGGAACAAAGCTACGTGAGATTCGGCAGCGGTTCGCTTCGTGTTGGTTACTTACGAGGTATATAAGCCGGTCGCTCAGAAAGCAATGGCAAACTACTGAGCGTAATCTTGCCAAGAACATCAACAACAGTTGAAAAATGCTGGTGTTGACTGCAACGTCCTGTAATTGGATATCGACACATACAGAACGTTGCGGCGGTTAGCCTTCATCAGCAAACAAACACATTCACAAACACAACATACAGTCAAGGAAAACTCCTGTGACTACATTAGAAGGTGATGACAGGACGAGAGGAACAAATGCATGGAAAAATGGAAGCAATGAAGCTGTCATCACCTTCTAATGTAGTCACAGGAGTTCTCCTTGACTGTATGTTGTGTTTGTGAATGTGTTTGTTTGCTGATGAAGGCTAACCGCCGCAACGTTCTGTATGTGTCGTAACTCTGTTATGTAAAGCTGCACTACTTTGTGTCATTATATATTGTTTAAACTTTCACAGCTTTACCGCAGTTCCACCAAATTTTATGTAATGGATATGCAACTTTAAAAAAAAAAGCTTTGCGGTTATTTAAATGGTATGAGTTTCGGCTGTTCGCAATGCAATGGCAAATTACTGAACGTAAAATTGCTTAGCAAATCACAGTTAATAAATGCTGAGGTGGATTGCAATATCGTGTTAAAAACATTGACCTAACGTCTTTGAGTCTGATTCGCTGACTGTTTAATTCTCTTTAGTTGTATTCGTCATCCACACATTTGTTCAATCTGTGGCTATTCATACGTAAGCAGTCGTTGTAGCCAAAAGGATAAAAGCTGTCTAGTTTTTAAATTTCCGATGCGCTTATGGTAGGGTAGCGTGGACCCCAAGTCAAATAACAGTTGCTCAGTTGGACTTCAACGTTAAATTCTCGTTCAGAAAGTAATTACAAGCTACTGAACTTACAGTTGTCTAGAAAGTCAACCTCGGGTTGGGGTTGCTCGCAACATCCTGCAAAGGACAACATTTGTTATGTTTAAAAAAAATGTATACGACATCATCATCATCATCATCATCATCATCATCATCATCATCATCATCATCATCATCATCATCATCATCATCATCATCATCATCATCATCATCATCATCATCATTGTCATCATTATCATTATCGTAATAATCATCATCGTCATCTTCGTCATCGACATTATCATCATCATCATAATCATAATCATCATCATCTTCATGGTGTCTTTCACTGTTATTTCTAATCCACTGTACCGTTTAAATGTTAAAGAGCTTGTGGATTTGGTACTTGATTATTTTGAATTGTTAATTAGTGCTAAAGGTAGGCACTACGTTTTAGTTTTGCCGTATTTTACCGGAGATGTGTTTGCGTTAATTTTCGGTTTGTTGTTTGTGTCTCTCCGATTTAAGGATATATAGAGTACTGGTGATATTAAATTCGCCGATTATTTCAAAATCGCACTACAACAGAAACCAATTACTGGATATTATGTTTGCCTCCACGAGCTACGAATCTATACCTCTTGTCGTCTCAAATCCGTGTTCTGACCTTATAAGACGCAATTACACCCGTCAATTCCGTTTTAACTAGACTTTGTGCATTATTCTAGTATGTTTTTTTTTTAAAACTTGATCATCCATTTTTACTTATGATTATGTATTTTCGACTATTAGAGTTGGTAATCCCATTATCAAACTGAAATTATAAAGATGACATGCTGTATAGTCTGGTATTTCAATGGCGGGACATGGCAGTTGTCATCCAACTATGAACATTTAATATCGTTATGGAATATTCATAGCAATTTCAATACCAATTTCACTCTACACGGACCAAATCATTGATAATTTTGCTTCTTTCTAACGGGACTTCTTTTGTCAAAATGCATCTACGCCGGCGGCCTAGCGTTGTTGACAAGACCGCGCGTGTTAGCCACACGCTGCGCCTGACGTCATCACTGACGTCGAGATGTATACATTTGTGTGTAAGTGTGTGTGTGTGTGTGTGTGTGTGTGTGTGTGTGTGTGTGTGTGTGTGTGTGTGTGTGGGTGTATATATAAACTGGCAGAGTTATTTTTCCTTGAGTTAGACAGGCCGCTGTGTTAATCTCCCTTGGCGACAGTGTAAACCGATAGTTGTGGGAGTGTGTACGTAGGTTCACAAAAAGTGAAAGGTCAAAATAGTTTTCTTCTATATGTCCCTTTTAAAGATAAACATCCGCGCAAACATTAATATCTCGGCTTAAAATTGGCCTAAAGACTTGAATAATGTACCGTTGGATTATTTTTTTTTCAAGAGCTATCCAACTATGCAGGTTATATAATTAAAAAGCAATTTAGAAAAAGTTACTAAAGTGATCAGCTAAAGGCGCGCTAGCGTGGTTGAAGGCGTACTGCATTGGTAATGTCATAAGCACGGTGGGACTCGTAGTTTGCCAGAGTGAGGGAAAGATTGGCCTTCTATTCCTCTCTGCTGAAAGAGCTAAAAAAATGTGATGCACTATCATATCACTGACCAATTAAAGTGGAAGAAGAGGAACGAACGAACGAACGTAAGTAAGGCACCTTGCCGTCTTTTCAGACGAAAGTACGTGAATTGGAACAGAGCTAGAAATCGAAAGCACAATACATGGACATTAAATAAGAGAACATGTGTTGCCCATGCAGCATGAACCCTCTCTCGGCCTTGACTTGTTTTCTCCAGAGGAAAGGATAGCCAGCACGTCTGGAACAAGGTAGGCTGCAGATGCTGGCGGCTCAGCACACAATCTCCAAGAGCAGGAGGTGGGTAGCGGCCAGGCCCTCACTTCCGGGGGAATTGACTTAGAGACGGACAGCCGTATCCCTCAGCTGAGTGCCTTATACTAAGTGTCTTGACCAGTATGAGCGTGTACATCTGTCATCGTAAGTGTCTGGACCTATAAAAGCGTATAACTCATTCTATTTACCGGGCCTAGATAGAGTCCCGTATTATTATTTTTCATCGCTACCTCCCCGTGGAATGAACGAAGGAACGTTATTTTCAAAGCGTCACAAATTGGGTACGAAGGCCCGTCTTATGTTCGGTCCTTCCAATCGCTCATCTCTCATTCATCAATTATCTATAGTCCATGTTTTATTCACATAGGAAAACAACATTGTCAAATGAATGTTTTAAACATAAACAAAGCATATGACCTTGTTATGAGACAGGCAGGCATGCTCACACACATACACACACACACACACACACACACACACACACACACACACACACACACACACACACACACACACACACACACACACACACACACTAACGCACATGCATAAACACAATCATAAATACCTGCATACATACTTACATCATTTAAGCAAACTCTCACCGTTATGCACCCACTCAGTAAGACACAAATACACACTCCCTCTAATACACTTATACTCACTCACAATCACAAAATCACTAACAAAAGTGAACAAAAACTAACACAGAACATAATACTCTCTCTCTCTCTCTCTCTCTCTCTCTCTCTCTCTCTCTCTCTCTCTCTCTCTCTCTCTCTCTCTCTCTCTCTCTCTCTCTCTCTCTCTCTCTCTCGAAGAAGAAGAAGAAGAAGAAGAAGAAGAAGAAGAAAAAGAAGAAGAAGACGAAGAAGGGGAAAACAGAGGATACAGATTTAAAAGAAGCATAATAATAATGTAGTAGTAGTAGTAGTAGTAGTAGTAGTAGTAGTAGTAGTAGTAGTAGTAGTAGTAGTAGGTAGTAGTAGTAGTAGTAGTAGTAGTAGTAGTAGTAGTAGTAGTAGTAGTAGTAGTAGTAGTAGTAGTAGTAGTAGTAGTAGTAGTAGTAGTAGTAGTAGTATGCCGGCTTCCTGGCCTAGAGGTTAGCGACTTTTCTCTGTAATCTCGTATACTCTCGTAAGTAAAGTGACGACGGTGAGAACCAGCAGTGGTTCGAATCGCGTCGGTAACTTACGGGGTATGTGAGCCGGCCGCTCAGAAAGCAATGGCAAACTACTGAGCGTAATCTTGCCAAGAAATCAACAATCAGCTGAAAGTTGCTGATGTTGACAGCGATGTCCTGTAAAGGATATGCAAAACATTTAGTAGTAGTAGTGCGTTAACAGTCGTAAAAGCAGTTCCAAATGCAGACTGTTACAGTGATCACAGATTAATTACAGGCACATTGAGGGTAAAGTTAAAGAAAGTCAAGTATACAGCACGAAACCCTAAATATGACTTGTGCAAATTGAAAACTGACAAAGAAATGCAAAATAATTTTAACACAGAAGTAAAGAACAAATTTGATTTATTGTCTGATCTAGAGATCATATTTGAAGATGTAGATGATCAATGGGAAATGCTGAAGAATCCAATCAGTTGTGCAGCAGAAAAAAACTATTCCAAAATTAAAGAAAGTGGGCCCTAAGACATGGATGACTGAAGAAATATTACAACTAATGGAAACAAGAAGACAGAACAAAAATAATAGTGCCAAATATGAATAATTTCACAGTAAAGTCAGAACTTTATGTAAGGAGGCAAAAGAAACATGGCTTGAGAAAAATGGCAGAGAAATTGAAAACCAACACAACAGTAAACATGCGAAACTAATGGACAAAAGTATTCAAGAGCTTACTAATCAAAGAATACGTAGATCAGCAGGCTGCCTAAAGACAAAAGATGGAAGAGTCATAATAGAAAAAGATCAGATCTTACATGTATGGTCAGATTACGTGAAAAACCTTTATGACGATAACAGAGACGAACAGTATGATGTTCAAAATAATAATGAAGGACCATCACTTTTGGACGGATTATGTGAAAAACCTTTATAATGATAACAGAGAGGAACAGTATGATATTAGATTTAATAATGAAGGGCCGCCAATTTTGAAGATGGAGGTTCAGAATGCTCTTAACCATATGAAATCTGGCAAGACCCCCTGTTTAGACGCGTCACAACAGAAATGATTAATGCTTTAGAAGAATATGGAATAGATAAAGTTACCAGTCTGCTTAATACAATATATGATACTGGAAATATACCTCATGAATTATGTAATTCTGTATTTATTGCAATCCCAAAGAAATCAGGAGCCTTGGAATGTGATCAACATCGAACAATTAGTATAATGAGTCTTATCAAGAAGATTTTTCTAAGAATTATCATGCAAAGAGTTAGGAGGAAAATACAACCTGAAATAGGAGAAGAACAATGTGGGTTTGTAGAAGGCAAGGGTACAGTAAATGCTGTGTATATACTGAGAACCGTAATCGAACGTTCTATAGAAGTAAACAAAGATCTACACCTTTGCTTTATTGACTACACACAGGCTTTCGATAACATGAGACATGTCGACATGATAAGGATGCTTGAAGATCTACAAATTGATGGAAAAGATCATTGACTTGTAAGAAACATGTATTGGAAACAACAAGCTGCCATAAGAGTTGATAATGAAGTAGGCCAATATCAGCCCATTATATCAGCCCAGGTGTGAGACAGGGATGTGAAATGTCTCCAGATCTGTTTTCCCTGTACAGTGAAAGTATTTTCAGAAATATTGAAGATATGGAAGGAATCAACATTGGGGGACGATGCATCAATAACATTATATATGCAGATGATACAGTCTTGATTGCAGACAATGAACAGGACCTGCAACATTTAGTAGACGCGGTTGTTACACACAGTGAACAACTAGGGTTAGAATTAAATTGTACAAAGACACCGATTATTGTCGTCACTAGGAAGAACGAAATACCACAATGCAATATACAAGTAAATGGGAATATTCTTCAACAAGTGAATCGGTACAATTATCTCGGAACAGTAATAACATCTGATGGGAAATGCCTTGAAGAGATTAGATCAAGAATCGCCATACTGACCAATAAAAAGATCTCAATTGAAATGAGAAAAAGAGTGCCGAAGTGCTACATAGAACCTCTACTTTTACATGGATGTGAAGCATGGACAATGAGCAGTCAAGCTGAAAAACATATGATGGCTGTAGAAATGTGGTTTCTGAGGAAAATGCAAAGAATACCATGGACAGCCAGAAAGACCAATGAACGTGTCCTTCAAGAAACAAATGAAGATCGTAAACTGATTAGAGACATTACACGTAGACAGTCACAATTTTTTGGGCATGTTATGAGAAGAAATGAATTGGAGAACTTGGTGACAACTGGTAAAATCGGAGGGAACAGACCAATGGGAAGACCTAGAAGCAAATACCTGGATGGCTTGGCCCCGTGGCATGGTCGAGGTAGAAACACGGAGCTGATCCACCACTCTGGTGATCGAGTGAGATGGCAAAACATGACCGCCCACGCTTACCGGCATGGCACATGATGGATGGAGTAGTAGTAGTAGTAGTAGTAGTAGTAGTAGTAGTAGTAGTAGTAGTAGTAGTAGTAGTAGTAGTAGTAGTAGTAGTAGTAGTAGTAGTAGTAGTAAACAGAAGAAGAAGAGGAAGAAGAATGCGGACTAGAATTAGGAGACGAAAACGAAGACAACTAATAATAATAAGAGTAATGAAGAAGAAGATGAATGCGGACGATGAAAATAGAGACGAAATCAGGGACGGCAGCTAAGAGGAAGAAGAGGAAATATGAGGACTAGGAGAAGAAGACGAAAATTGAGACGACAGAGATTTAAAAAAAAAGAAGATGATAACGGCAGACAGTTTAATAAGCTTGTGTGGTCCGTGTCAGCAGACGTTCAGAGGTAGCAAAATACACTATTCAGAAAGGATTAAATTGAGCTATAATGCAAGTCCTCGCCCACGCCGTTGACCTTATCTTTCTTGTCACCTAATACATTTCTTCGCCTACTAAGCTTTTTTGTTGTTTCTGTTAAAATTTCAATTTTAATCAGTTTTTGCTCAAATCATTTTGGTATTCATGTCCCAGTTTTCAATCATCGTGTCCAAGATTTGCGCAGCCGAGATTAACATTGAATATAATGTATTATGTCTACTTCAGTATTCTGCTTAATTGTTTTGTTATTATCCGTCTTATTTTGTTGCTGTTTTGTGTTTAGTGTCTGGAGAATATCATACTATGTCTGGTTATTATTCTAAAGTAAGAATACTTAATATATAAAGAAGAGATAAATAAGATCAGAAATGAAGAAATCAGGACAAAAGTATAGATTATTCCTAATCTATATTTTATTAGAAGGTAGCAAGTCAAATCGTTTGGCCATGCAAGAAGATTACCAACTAACAGTATACCACAACAAGCACTGATGTACAGAAGAGAGGGAAGCAGAGGAAGAGGCCGACCACGTAAACTATGAACGCAGGGAATAACAGTGTCCATTGGAATATCGATACATGAAGCCCATAAGCAGGCATTCTCCCGTTGTTTATAATTCACCTCTACACCGCAAGGTACAATAGGAACATTATGAGATGAGATCAGATGAGATGAGATTATAAAGTAATTATGTCTGTGCTTAGAGTAGCATATACAGAGAATTTTTTTAAAATAGGGCTTCTGCTTATGAAATCATAACAGTTGGATACAGCTTGACAATTTGAATTCAACGGTATCTCAATGAAAATCTTACGTTAATTCTAAGCGGAGTTATGAATATTCTTGTGTCGAGATTTAAAATCAGGAAGTGTAATGAGGTCCTAAGTAATGGGAGAGATTTTATCGCGGCTCAATAAATTGGAAGCTGAGACATTCTGTCTTCTATTACTGTGGCTTGTTTATTTTTAAACGGACAACATAGTACCGTATATCATTGCGTCCGGGGTGGCGAGTCCTAACTTGACGTATTATCTATCTTTCGATAGGATGTGCCGTGACATAATTAACAATTAAAAATGGCCGCCAATTGTTTATTATTTATTAAAAGTATGTCACATTGCTAACAAACCTGACAAGATGTATACTTTATTGTGCATTTGGGTAACAGGAAAGTAAAAGTCACATTACTTTTTCGATCGACTTCATTGCACCGGGTTTTATCCCATATGGCTCCGGTCTCTTTCCGCAGGGCGGCCTGCCAAAAGCGTCGCACAAAGCACGGTAGTCTCCAAGTGTCTGAGGAAAATGCACTTGACTTTTAAGACTTTTCGGTAGGATGTGCTGTGACCTAATTAATAGTTATAAATAGCTGCCCTTTTATATTAAATAAATGTCATGTGAAATGTTCGTCGTTAGTGAAATGTTCGTTGTTAGTGAAAGAACAATTCATAAAAATGTACTCACATTGTCTTGATGCACACATTGCATTGTGACAGCTTTCTTTTGTTGATTAAATATCATGCATTAATGTAAGTAAATAAGTTTGTAACTGCTGCATAATTAAGCAGTCACTTTCGCTAATAATAATAATAATTGATTTCTACTTCTGCTCTATAATTACACAATTTTTAGTTTAGAAACTAAACTAAACTGTTCTGTATCTAAAAGTGAGCAATTAATAATTAAATACTAACTTTTAAAAAAACATAACTTATTGTACAGTATTGTATTTAAATTTAAATAATTATGTACTGCTGCGCTGCTTAGGAAAAAAAGTACTCCTTACAGGTTTAGACGGGTCTGAAAACTGGCTGTCAAAATTATTTTCAATCATGTCAAATGCTGAAATATTATGCAAGTACACAGATACATTACTGCTACAAATGACACTTGTATTCTGTCTAATTTTAGTAGTTAAATTACCAGTTCTAATTATAAATAAATATAGGTCCGCTATAGTTTAGTACTGTTGTCTGTATGGGAGTCTCTGTGGCGAAGTGGTCAAACCGTTTGACGTTTGACTCGTGAGCCGATGGTTGTGGGTTCGATTCCGGGCCGTGTCCTTCGGTTTACGAGTTAAATGTTTCGGAAACTCCCATAGGTCGTCGCTAAAAGCTACGGAGTTCGTGCTTTGTGCGACGCTTTCCGTGCTGCGGAAAGAGACCGAGCCATATGGGATAAAAACCCGGAGCAATGAAGTCGACCCTGTCGACTTTTAAGCGACTTTTTTAAGCGACTGTTGTCTTGTATTGGCGCCGCCATCTTTAATTTTGTGTTATGACGGCCATATCACTAAATATTTTCCCCCTGGACTCCAGCAAACACCAGCATTGTTGAAACTCTTTACATTTATGTAAAAGTGAACGGGGGATTCAAAAATGCAACAAAAAGTTAAGGTTTCTGTATACTTCAGGAGTTATAAGACAAATTAGCTTACTATTCGTAAATAAGCTTCCAGAAATTCAAGAGAAAACAGTTTCTCGGCCTCAAACTCTTGGAGTTTAGAAGAATGGCCTCTACTGCAAATATCAGAGTAGTTTCCCCTGAGGTCGTACCACGCTGGTTTCGAATAAATCAAATCTAACGAGACATGGTCATAGCCGGAAGTGAGTCGTTGGTCGCTAAAAATAGCGTAATAGCGCGGGAAATCAAAATTTGTCTCCCCCTCCCCACCAAAGGGCAAAGTTCAGTAACTCTGACATTGCTACTTAGAGGTCAGCTTGGCCGAATAGATAAGTGCGTTCCTTCTTAAACATCCGATATGCTGATTACGAGGTAGCGGGTTCAACCTCTACACTTGTCAGCTGGACTCAACTGTTGACGTATCATCCTTGACTGGGGGAAGTAAATTACAAGTACATCAGAGGTCTGAGTGGGTTCGCCTGATGGCGAGGTACACTGGTAATAGGGAATGCTAACCCACACGTAAAAATATATCCAGTGCACTAGAAATAGTAGCCAGTGTATGAATTACGCTTGAGTTCAAAGCGAGCGAACGTCACAACAATGTATAACTCTTTATGTCCCACTCTTTCTGTCCCACTCTTTATGTCCCAATCTTCTGTGCCCCACTCTTTATGTCCCACTCTTCATGTCCCACTCTTTATGTCCAAATCAACACTCTGTGTGAACCGTTATTGTTCTTTTGGTTCACGCACATCAACCTCAATGCGTAATCCTGGTTACCGCGTGCGAAACATAGCTGTGGGCGATTTGGAAGCAGACAATCTTGCGATGGTTTCCATACAATGGTATGAGTTCTGGTCGTTCAGACAGCAATGGCAAATTACGAAATATAAACTTGCCCAGGAATAATAGAAAATAAAAATAAGCTAGAGTTGACTGCAACGTCCTGTAAAGAATATGCAACTAACTGGGTTTGTTTTTATTGCGCGCTCTAGTCTCTACATTCTTCCTCTTCTTCTATGAGTGCCAAAAATTACACATGTGCTTATTTCTGAACTGTCATAGCGGCCTCGAAGGATTGCCCAATTGATAAGTCCATAAGCTTGTTCATTACTTTTGCGCCAGCAAACATTGTCGCAGATGGTGCATGCTGGTGCAGAAATTGCTGACGACGGCAACTCGTTTGTTTCCAGTTTGGCTGGAAGATTTGAAGATGATGAGCTGCAGTATGTTGTGGGCGATATTGGAACTGAAAGGAGCTTCAAGTATTAGTTTGTGATGGGAGATTGGTGAGCGTTAGTGGCCGGTTCATTGACAACGATTGGTACAGGCATTAGACCATTGGTCGCTAGTTTGTTTGTTGTTGTTTTTTTAACATTGGGTTTGTAATGCGGTCGGCCTCTGTACTATATTACTATCTGTTTGTGCGAGAAATGTAAATGTTTGATATGTTGTGTCTGCAGTCATCATCATTATCATCATAGTAGACCATCAGACTTTAGAGGTACTTGCAATTTACGCCCAAGTCGAGGACGAGAAGTCAAAATTTTAGTCCACCTGACCGGTTTAGGGGTTGAACCCGCTACCTCGGCATCAACAGACCGGAAGTTTAAGAACTAGTACTCTTATCTATTTTGCCACACTGACCTCTAGAGTTATAAATAAAACGTCATGAATATACTTCCTATTTTCTGTCTGTAGACACTTTCACGAGCCTTGGGGCGTCCTAGGAATGTGTGCATAGCGCCGTATTTGTATAGACCAACCGTCACTTGGTGGCTGATGTGGACAACACCACACCGGCCGCCTGTACATCCCTGGACATATTACATCATAGTAAACATCATAGTAAAACATAGTAAACATCACAGTAAAACATTGTGAACATCATTGTAAAACATTGTGAACATCATAGTATAACATAGTAAACATCATAGTAAAAAATTGTGAACATCATAGTAAAACATAGTAAACATCATAGTAAAACATAGTAAACATTATAGTAAACATCATAGTAAACATCATAGTAAACAACATATTAAACATCATAGTAAATATCATAGTGAAACATAGTAAACAACATATTAAACATCATAGTAAACATCATAGTGAAACATAGTAAACATCATATTAAACATCATAGTAAACATCATAGTAAATATCATAGTGAAACATAGTAAACATCATATTAAACATCAGAGTAAAACATAGTAAACATCATAGTAAAACATAGTAAACATCATAGTAAACATCATAGTAAACATCATAGTAAAACATAGTAAACAACATATTAAACATCATAGTAAACATCATAGTAAAACATAGTAAACATCATAGTAAAACATAGTAAACATCATAGTAAAACATAGTAAACAACATTTTAAACATCATAGTAAACATCATAGTGAAACATAGTAAACATCATATTAAATATCATAGTAAATATCCTTAGTAAAACAAAGTAAAAATAGTAAAGCCAACAGCACACCGGCCGCCTGTACATCTCTGGACATTTTACATCATAGTAAACATCATATTAAACATCATAGTAAATATCATAGTAAACATCAAAGTAAAACATAGTAAACATCATAGTAAACATCATAGTAAATATCATAGTCAAACATAGTAAACATCATATTAAACATCATAGTAAAACATAGTAAACATCATAGTAAAACATAGTAAACATCATAGTAAACATCATCTTAACCATCATAGTAAACATCATAGTAAACATCATAGTAAAACATAGTAAACATCTAGTAAACATCATAGTAAACATCATAGTAAACATCATAGTAAAACATAGTAAAACAACATTTTAAACATCATAGTAAACATCATAGTGAAACATAGTAAACATCATATTAAATATCATAGTAAATATCCTTAGTAAAACAAAGTAAAAATAGTAAAGCCAACAGCACACCGGCCGCCTGTACATCTCTGGACATTTTACATCATAGTAAACATCATATTAAACATCATAGTAAATATCATAGTAAACATCATAGTAAAACATAGTAAACATCATAGTAAACATCATAGTAAATATCATAGTCAAACATAGTAAACATCATATTAAACATCATAGTAAAACATAGTAAACATCATAGTAAAACATAGTAAACATCATAGTAAACATCATAGTAAACATCATAGTAAACATCATAGTAAAACATAGTAAACATCATAGTAAAACATAGTAAACATCATATTAAACATCATAGTAAAACATAGTAAACATCATAGTAAAACATAGTAAACATCATAGTTAACATCATAGTAAAACATAGTAAACAACATATTAAACATCATAGTAAATATCATAGTGAAACATAGTAAACAACATATTAAACATCATAGTACACATTATAGTAAAACATAGTAAACATCATAGTAAATATCATAGTAAAACATAGTAAACAACATATTAAACATCATAGTAAATATCATAGTGAAACATAGTAAACATCATATTAAACATCATAGAAATATTCATAGTGAAACAAAGTAAAAATAGTAAAGCCAACAGCACACCGGCCGCCTGTACATCTCTGGACATTTTACATCATAGTAAACATCATAGTAAAACATTGTGAACATCATTGTAAAACATAGTAAACATCATATTAAACATCATAGTAAAACATAGTGAACATCATAGTAAAACATAGTAAACATCATAGTAAAACATTGTGAACATCATTGTAAAACATAGTAAACATCATATTAAACATCATAGTAAAACATTGTGAACATCATTGTATAACATAGTAAACAGCATAGTAAAACATAGTGAACATCATAGTAAAACATAGTAAACATCATAGTAAATATCATAGTGAAACAAAGTAAAAATAGTCAAGCCAACAGCACACCGGCCGCCTGTACATCCCTGGACATGTCCTGGTACCTGTTTAAGGCTTAGTTTGGGCTGACAATGCCATGAGCGAGGTGGGATGAGGGTTCTAGACCTGGGCTCGACGTTCTTTACGGAGGGAGAGACTGACCACCTTTCCTCCGTACACTCAGGGCTGCCAAATGTGATGAGCCTAGTATTTCACAGACGCGAGAAATGGTCATGCACACCCTAACGTGGAGACACGAAGAAGTATCATAAAAGGAAGAGTTGAGTTGAGCGGCGTCAAGAACCGACATCACAGCACTCGGAGCATTCTCACAGGTGCTCTGTCCTCGTCTTCAACAACCAGCAAAGAGTCCCAATAGTAATGGTATCAGTTGTAGTCGACTGGCCTTTCAGCAGAGTAATTAGTGTTGGCCAGATCCTCTGGTCACTCCCTGCCTAACCGTTATCTCCAGGCCGTGATGATATATCTGTTCCTCTACACTGTACACGTGTTTCCCAAAGGGGTCAACCTCATGGTCATCAAGAGAATTGGTTTCTTTGGTTGTTTCGGGATTTGTGGTGGCTCAAATCCTCACATCTCAGATCCCGAAACAACCAAATAAATCAATTTGATTATTTCTCCCTGGAATGTATTCTCCTGGTGGCCTTGCCAGATCGAGAAGACCTGATCATTCGGGGCCACATCGATTGACAGATGTCAGTCGCAGTGATTGGGCACATTTTGAGCTATATCCTACAATGGGTGACGTTGTGATATTCTAGTGTGATAAGTGGGTCGCGTCTAGCGTGAGTCGCCTGGTCAGTGGTAGCACACCAACCTCATACGACAGTGATCCGGAGTTCGATCCCGGGTCCAGTCAGGGATTTGCACTACTGAAGAGCTCAAACGAGAGCGAAACTCGAGTCTAGTGCTTCCAATCTGACGTGTACAAGGCCCAAGGTTCGTACCGGAATACAATCAGCGTTGCCAGCAGTGGGTTGTGCCCATCGTCATCAAGAAAATTGATACAGGTCAGGTATATTTCGTGATACCTGAACGCCTACGTCGATTTGACAGGCCACATAGTGATTGAAACGTAGACGCCCATCCTTTAAAACTCAGAGGATTAAACCTCTCACGTTTACTCCACATCCATCGATCTCTAACTTCCGACCATCAAGTGGGAGGTAATTGCCTGCCAATAGATTACCGTGTAATAAATAGTAATCCCAGATATCTGTCTCCAAACTTAGCTCGTAGTTCCTTGCCCGGTTTCTCGACTTCGTAAATGTCGCGGGCTCGAGAGTTCCGTGTGCAGCCATGAAGATGAAATATGTTATTATGTGTGTCGTCATTGCGCCAGTTTCCCCGTGTCTTTACCGTGACATGCAGTACTAATCGCTGCATCGTGATCATCAATTGTTTACTAATCTACACATTTGTGAA
Organism: Cepaea nemoralis; assembly: GCA_014155875.1. NCBI lineage: Eukaryota > Metazoa > Mollusca > Gastropoda > Stylommatophora > Helicidae > Cepaea > Cepaea nemoralis. The sequence continues at coordinate 17,296 of JACEFZ010004771.1, read as the reverse complement.
CTTTGTCTTTCCTAGACAATTGTTGCAGCTATTGCTTCCACCCACTCATGGTCGATTCTTTCTTTCTTTCTTTCTTTCTTTCTGTCTGTCTGTCTGTCTGTCTGTCTGTCTGTCTGTCTGTCTGTCTGTCTGTCTGTCTGTCTGTCTGTCTGTCTGTCTGTCTGTCTGTCTGTCTGTATTTCTTTCCTTGCTGCTTTTGTTGTAATTTACCTCTTACTTGTTCTCCATCTCCTCTTCCTGCACCCTTTCTCCTCTTTCTGTTTCCGCTTTCACCTCTTACACCTCTTCCTCCTCCTCGTCCAGCTACTCTGTTTCGTCCACGTCTTTCTCCTCCTCATCTTTCTTCCTTTTCCTCCTCATCCTTCTCCTCGTCGTCTTCTTTTTCTCCTTCTTCCTTTCCTTCTTAAAGAACAAGAGATGTTTCATGTATTCTGGCACATATAGTATGTCCACATTTGTTTGCCTTCATTCACGATCAATTATTTTGAAAACTGTCTGTTGCATCGTTATGAAATTTTTCCAACCGTCTTATATTTACCCCCACCCAAAGAATATGTCTTTGATAGGTCAAAAAACAACTTAAATCATTGAAAGCAGCAACATTCCTTTGATGTTTTGCTGAACAACTAGTGATTTCTTGCTAACAAAGTTATTTTTACGGTAATGGGAGACCTGCAAATTCTGATGACACACAAAGGCGTATCCGGATTCGTATGGGAGTGGGTGCAATGAAAGAACTAGCTTAAAATCGACAGGGTCGGCTGCATTGCACCGGGTTTTTATCCCATATGGCTCAGTTTCTTTCCGCAGCGCGGAAAGCGTCGCACTAAGCACGAACTCCGTAGCTCCAGCGACGACCCTCGGGAGTCTCCGAAAAAATGCACTCGTGAAATGAAGGACGCGGCCCGGAATCGAACATACAACCTTCGGAGCCCGAGTCAGACGGCTTGACCACTTCACCACGGAGAATCCCGAGAGGGGTGCAATGTGTAATATTAGTAAAGACAGAGAATTTACAGAGGCACGGGGTAAATAATTTGTAAATTAACAGGAAAGTAGAAGGAATATATTTCTTACCTTATTTTTCATTTCCTTCTTGTTTCTTCAGCTGATGCTGATGCTGTAATGTTTAGGGCCTGCAATTCGTCTGAATAGTTGGAGCAAAATATCCCAGTAAGTGTGTACGTAGATTAAGGTCTGCGATCTGCTCAGACCTTAATCTGTGTCGGACGATTCCAGTAGGTTGATGATTGCTCTCGGTTGCATAAAATTCAATCCATCCTTTCTCCAATAGTCCTCTTCCTCTTTCAACACATGGTCCTGACGTTTTTTCCAGTAACTTTTATCAATATTTAATAGCGCGGACAGACAGACAGACAGACAGACAGACAGACATACAAGACAGGTAGGTAGGTAGGTAGGTAGGCAGAAAGGTGGGTGGGTGGTGGGTGGATGGCTGGCTGGCTGACTGGGTGGGTGGGTGGTGGGTCGGTCGGTCGGTGAGTCGGTCGGTGGGTGGGTGGGTGGGTGGGTCGGTCGGTCGGTTGGTCGGCCGGCCGGCCGGCAGGTGGGTAGGTAGGTAGGTAGATAGATAGATAGATAGATAGTTAGATAGATAGATAGATAGATAGATAGATAGATAGATAGATAGATAGATAGATAGATAGATAGATAGATAGATAGATAGATAGATAGATAGATAGATATCGGTAGGTCGGTCGGTCGGTCGGTTGGTCGGCCGGCAGGCAGGCAGGCAGGTAGGTAGGTAGGTAGATTAGATAGATAGATATATAGATAGATAGATAGATAGATAGATAGATAGATAGATAGATAGATAGATAGATAGAATGATCGATCGATCGATCAATCGATCAATCGATAGATAGATAGATAGATAGATAGATAGATAGATAGATAGATAGATAGACAGACAGACAGACAGATAGATAGATAGATAGATAGATAGATAGATAGATAGATAGATAGATAGATATATAGATAGATAGATAGATAGATAGAATAGACTAGATAGATAGATATATAGATATCGGTAGGTCGGCGGCGGCGCTCCGGTCGGCAGGGCTGGCAGCAGGAGGAAGAGGTAAGTAGAACAGAAAGACAGACAGGACAGACAGACAGCCAGTACAGCTAGATTGCTAGATAGATCAGATAGATAGATAGATAGATAGATAGATAGATAGATAGATAGATAGATAGATAGATAGATATATAGATAGATAGATAGATAGATAGATAGATCCCCGCCAGGAGCCGGGCCGAGCCAGCTAGTTTATTTATATAATCTCGTTTCATGAAAGAACCCACAGTTTGACGACACCTCTGAACTACCCCATATAAATTCCCTCAGTCTGCCAAAAGCGAAAACCGCGCAGACAAAATTCAAAAACAGCGGGGGTGTGTCTTGCTGAAACGGTAATACTCTTAAAATGATGGAATGAATGCGGGGGCTATAAAATAGATACAGCATATAAACAAACATTGAAATTTGCTGTACAATCTCCAGAACAAAAATTTTTTGTTGGGTGGACATAATGATAAGGTTATATGCTAAATCTCATCATTTTCCCTCAGTTGGTTACTGAGATATTGAATTTTATATTGAGGCAACAAAAAAATAAAACACTATAACTATTCCTTTTATTATGACACATAAAGTTTTTCATGTATTCCATTGCAGAAGTGTTGCATTTATTCTGCCACAGAGATATTCTGTTTAATCTGTCACAGAAATATTCCATTTATCCTTGCACAGAGAAATTCAATTTACTGTACCACAGAGATGTTCGATGTATTCTGTCTCAGTGAAATTCCTTTTAGTCTGGAAACATATATTCCATTTATTCTGGAAACAAAGATATTCCATTTAATCTGTCACAATTATCTATCATTTATTCTGGTACCGATGTGTTCAAGTTACATTGTCGCAGAAATTGCCCATTTATTATGATATATAAATATTCCATTTATTCTGTCACTGTGATATTACAATTATCTGTCACACCGATGTTACAATTATTATTCACCGAGAAGTTCTAATTATTCTGTCACAGAAATGCTCCATTTATTCTGTCTCAGAGATGTTCCATGTATTCTGTCAAAGCGATGATCCATTTATTCTTTCACAGTGGTATTCCAGTTATTCTTCCATAAGGATGTTACAATTATTATTCACGTAGAAGTTCTGAAGTTAAATTTATTCTGTCAGATAGATGGTCCATTTATTTTGTCACATAGATGGTTCATTTATTCTGTCACATAGATGGTCCATTTATTCTGTCACAAAGATGGTGTATTTATTCTGTCACATAGATTGTCCATTTATTATGTCACATAGATAGTCAATTTATTATGTCACATAGATGGTTCATTTATTCTGTCACAGCGGTGTTCCATTCATTCTGTCACATAGATTATCAATTTATTCTGTCACATAGATGGTCCATTTATTTTGTCACATAGATGGTCCATTTATTCTGTCACATTGATGGTGCATTTATTCTGTCACATAGATGGTCCATTTATTCTGTCACATAGATGGTCCATTTATTCTGTCACATAGATGGTCCATTTATTCTGCAACAGAGATGTTCCATTCATTCTGTCGCAGCGATGTTCCGTCTATTCTGTCCCAGTTGTGTTCCATTTATTCTATAACAGATCTGTTCCATTTATTAATCACAGATAAGTTCTATTTACTTTGTCCCAAAGATGTCCCATGTATTGTCACAGAGATATTCTATTTGTGTGCGAAAGAGACGTTCCATTTAATCTACCACAGAATTATTCCATATGCTTTAGAGATGCCGAATGCATTTTGCCGCTTATCGACGTATTTATTTGACACACAAATGTATCATTTATTCTGCCACAAAGGTGCTTGATATTTTTTTTTTAATGCTTCCCTCACCTCACTCCAATTCAACATTTCACAGATCGCAATGCTAACACTAGCATCTTCTAAATTTCTAACGTTTCGAGAATGTTGATAGGTACATTTGATTCATAAAACCTTGTTTCCACCTTCCCAAGAATGTTTATCTACCTCTTCCCTCGCGATACTCCCTCCTCAGTTTTACCTGAAAGTTTTTTTGCGAGAATGTCACGTCAATTTGAGCTGGCATTTCTTCCTACTATCATTGATGTTTTTATTACTATTGGGTTGCTCAGTTCACACAGGCGGGCGATAGTTACAATGCAGGGTAATGTATGACACGTGATTTGAATTAAACGCCCACGCGTTTGTGAAATCACCCTATTTCTGGCACAATTTGTAACGCAGTCAGAATGCTGTTATTTTATGTCAGGGATTCTCAAATTATGTTCTTCTTGACCTCTTGTTTAGATCTTGAAAATTTAGAAGGTTTAAATGAGGTTTAAAGGCGAGATAATAGACTTCATTGCACCGGGTATTATCCCATATGGCTTAGTCTCTTTGACAGGTGGGCGTGTCAAAAGCGTTGTAGAAAGATCGAACTCCGTAGTTCCAGCGATGAACCCCCCCCCCCCCCCCCCAAGAGTCTCTCCTAGAAAACTACACTTGAGAACTGAATGGCAGAGCACGGAATCGAACCCAAATCGTCTTTGTGTAAGAGCCAACCTACTAAATGGTGGTATACCATATCAGGGGAATGCACAAATTGCGGGCTGCGGGCAGCATAAATGTGGTTTCTGAGAATACCTTGGACTGCTAGAGTAACTAGCAGAGATTGAGTAGAAAGGCTATTACATGTAGATGATTAATTGATTTCTTTGGTGAATATATTTGGGAAAAGTTTGGAACAAATGTATCATTTGTCGATGTAGCCACCACTGCGTTCCACGCAAGCTTTCCATCTCCGATGAAGCGCTTGCATTCCTGTAGAAAATTCGACTCTGGGGTCACTACTCGGTGTGCCTGACCCGGTCGTGAACAGCCTGTCACAGAAGTTACGCCGATTTGAAACTTCCTACCCCACTCATACAATTGCTGGACTGACAGGCATGCATCACCATACTGGACTGACAGGCATGAGTCACCGTAGATAAAAATTGGCTCAATGTCACTTAAGAACTTCTTTTCTCATCACGATCACCGAGGTGTAGTGACTTCGGTCACGGACATGGGGAGGGGGTGTGGGGGGGGGGGGGGTTAAGGCAGCTGTGATGAGTTAAAGATACCCTGTACCCCACTTAAGGCGCCAGCCAGCTCTTTGCTGGTTTTACCGAACCCCTTGCAAGACTTCTGCTGTACGTACACCACGGATAGACGGCTATCACTGGCCTAAACCAAGCAGGGGATCTTGGAGTTGGTGGCCCCTAGAGAGCATGATGAGAAGAGTGAAGACAGACATACTTAGTGCAGAGTGGCTTGCTTCAATTCTATACTCAAAGATAGGGAGAATCTGTTAGATCAGGGGTGGTCAACAAGAGGCCCGCGGGCCGCATGCGGCCCGCAACAGGTCATGTTGCGGCCTGCGGAGTGGGAAGCGACGGTGTGGTCGAACCTGTAGCACGCTTGCTTGTTAACTTTAATTTTTTAAAAAAAATTAGGTGCGTGGCCCGGCAGGAAATATTATTTCTGAAATGTGGCCTGCTGAAAAGGTTGGCCACCCCTGTGTTAGATCATTTCCACGGGACATACCGAAGTGGTGGGAAGGGACATATACCGGAGTGGTGGGAAGGGACAAGCCGGTGTTATTGGAAGGGAAGAACATGCTGGTATGTTGGGAAGGGAAACGCTGAAGTGGTGGGAAGGGACGCGCTGAAGTGGTGCGAAGGGACGCGCTGAAGTGGTGCGAAGGGACATGCTGGAATGGTGGGAAAGGACATGCTGGAGTGGTGGGAAGGGACATAATGCAGTGGTGGGAAGGGACATGTTGGAGTGGTGAGAAGAGACATGTTGGAGTGGTGGGAAGAGACATGTTGGAGTGGTGGGAAGGGACATGCTCGAGTGGTGGGAAGGGACATAATGCAGTGGATGGAAGGGACATAATTGAGTGGTGGTAAGGGACATGCAGGATTGGTGGGAAGGGACATGCAGGAGTGGTGGAAAGGGACATGTTTGTGTGCTGGGAAGGGACATGCTGGTGTGGTGGGAAGGGACATGCTGGAGTGGTGGGAAGGGACATGCTGGAGTGGTAGGAAGGGTCATGCTGGTGTGGTGGGAAGGGACATGCTGGAGAGGTGGGAAGGGACATGTTGGAGTGGTGGGAAGGGACATGTTTGTGTGGTGGGAAGGGACATGTTTGTGTGGTGGGAAGGGACATGCTGGAGTGGTAGGAAGGGACATGCTGGAGTGGTAGGGAAGGGTCATGCTGGTGTGGTGGGAAGGGACATGCTGAAGTGGTGGGAAGGGACACGCTGAAGTGGTGGGAAGGGACATACTTGTGTTGTGGGAAGGGACATGCTGGTGTGGTGGGAAGGGACATGCTGGAGTGGTGGGAAAGGACATGTTTGTGTGGTGGGAAGGGACATGCTTGTGTGGTGGGAAGGGACATGTTTGTGTGGTGGGAAGGGACATGTTTGTGTGGTGGGAAGGGACATGTTTGTGTGGTGGGAAGGGACATGTTTGTGTGGTGGGAAGGGACACGCTGAAGTGGTGGGAAGGGACATACTTGTGTGGTGGGAAGGGACATGCTGGTGTGGTGGGAAGGGACATGTTGGAGTGGTGGGAAGGGACATGTTTGTGTGGTGGGAAGGGACATGCTGGTGTGGTGGGAAGGGACATGTTTGTGTGGTGGGAAGGGACATGCCGGTGTGGTGGAAAGGGACATGCTGGAGTGGTAGGAAGGGACATGCTGGTGTGGTGGGAAGGGACATGCTGAAGTGGTGGGAAGGGACACGATGAAGTGGTGGGAAGGGACATACTTGTGTTGTGGGAAGGGACATGCTGGTGTGGTAGGAAGGGACATGCTGGAGTGGTAGGAAGGGACATGCTGGAGTGGTAGGAAGGGACATGCTGGAGTGGTAGGAAGGGACATGCTGGTGTGGTGGGAAGGGACATGCTGGAGTGGTGGGAAGGGACATGTTTGTGTGGTGGGAAGGGACATGCCGGTGTGGTGGAAAGGGACATGCTGGAGTGGTAGGAAGGGACATGCTGGAGTGGTAGGAAGGGTCATGCTGGTGTGGTCGGAAGGGACATGCTGAAGTGGTGGGAAGGGACACGCTGAAGTGGTGGGAAGGGACATACTTGTGTTGTGGGAAGTGACATGCTGGTGTGGTGGGAAGGGACATGCTGAAGTGGTGGGAAGGGACACGCTGAAGTGGTGGGAAGGGACATACTTGTGTTGTGGGAAGTGACATGCTGGTGTAGTATGAAGGGACATGCTGGAGTGGTGGGAAAGGACATGCTGGAGTGGTGGAAAGGGGCGTGCTGAAGTGGTTGGAAGGGACACGTTGAAGTGGTAGGAAGGTACATACTGGTGTTGTGGGAAGGGACATGCTGGTGGTGGGAAGGGACATGCGGGGGTGGTCGAAAGGGACACGCTGAAGTGGTGGGAAAGGACATGCTGGTGTGGTGGGAAGGGACATGCTGGTGTGTGGGAAGGGACATGCTGGTGTGGTGGGAATCTAGCATGCCGACAAATTGGCTGCGTCTCCATGTTGGGTGGGGTGTTCGTGCATGATACAGCAGATTTGGTCAGGGTCCTTGTCGATCATGTGTATAGCGTCGAAGAACTGATACATCATTATAATCTAGAGAGAAATTAGCGGCAGGGAGTGACTACAGGACCTGGCCGACCCTCAGTACTCCGAGTAGAGACCAGAGTGACACATAAGCAGACTACAAGTGGTACCCATTAGTATTGGGACTCTTCGCTTGCTGTTGAAGATATTTGGAAAGTATGATATTGCGGGGGATTGGCAGGGGTTCTGGTAGAATCTCAAAACTGAGAGGGAAGACCAGGAGAACTTTAATTAGATAGCGGTGGGAACGATTAGTAGTATAAATCTTCGTTGGCTGTTGAACGAGTGGACAGGGCGCGTATGGGAATGTCCTGAGTGCAGTGATGTCTGTTCTTATGTCAACTCAACTCAACCCAATTCAGCTGAAGATAAGAATGGAGCACGTATGGGAATGTCCCAAGTGATTTGGTGTCCGTTCATGACTCACCTTAACTAAACTAAACTCTGCGTGGGCCAGAAAGAGTTAATCTTTCTTCTATGCAGACACCAGTTTGTGCATTTACTGGGTGATGTCAGTGTATGCATGCCCGTCATATCAACGCACTGACATTCTCAAGACGCGCTTGTTATTTTGTGGAATTGAACAATTTTCTAGCAATAATTGTCAACGCCCTGGCGGGAAAATCGACAGATATTGGATTGTTAGATTGTCTGGCTGTGTTGTTTTCTGTTTAACATTCTAGCTGACCCTCTGACAGCAATCTCTGCGATGTCTCTTCTCTTTGATAGCTTCTTGGCAAATATTGTTGCTGAAAATAAATGCGCGGATGTGTTTTCGGGATCTTGTTCCTTCGGTAAAATGAGGATTACGAAAATTGTGTGTCTATTTCAATGCACATCATCACCATTAGCAAGTGGCGTGACGAATGACGTGAGCATTCATGCTTTCCAACTTTTTGTTATCTCCAACTATTGAAATCAATCAATTAATCAGGTGCCATCTCCACAATGAAGGTTGGATGCAATGGATCTCCAGCACTATCTTTTTCTCGCCCTGATTGTACATTCTATTGAAATGGCAACGCTATGTCCCAATATCAGAATATCAAGCTGAAACACTCCCAAATCATCTCTGCATTCGAAGATCGTGGGATTGTTACCAGGCCCTGTCATTCGATCCACGAGTACAGTTTTTCGGGAGAATCTTGAGAGCCGTCGTTGGAACTATGGAGTTCGTGCTCTGTGCGACACTTTCGGCACACCACTCTGCAGAAAGAGACTGAGCCTATGGGATAAAACCCGGTGCAATGAAGTGGAACCTATCACCTTTCGCCTTTTCCAATAATATACACTAGTTTATGCACTGACGCGCTTTCTTGCCATGACTCGAGGCTGTACAGAATTTTCTCTCACTAATCCTTTCTGTCCACATATCTGTCCAGATGTCACAACATGTTTTCATTCTAAATGTGATGACTGTATCTGTCTGCTGTTTGCTATAAGCCGTGTCTTACATTCTGGCAACATGTTTGGATTCTATTGATTTTGGTTGTTGAAACTGCTTCTGCCCTGGCCATACGTGAGTGCGGGGGAATTAACAAGCTGATAGGCTGGCAGGGAATGCGCCTCTTTGTGGTAGATTACCTATGGACAAGGAAGAGGTAGTCGTGCGCCAATGAACCAGGTGGAGAAGGTGGGAGAACAGATTGAGAACCCGTATGTATCAAGGGTCAGATTGTGGGGGATCGTCAGGGGTTCTGGAAGAATCTTAAAACTGAGAGGGAAGACCAGGAGAACTTTCATTCAGATAACGGTGTTTTATCTCTTTCCTGGCTGTTGAACGAGGGGACGGAGAGTGTCAGAGAATTTTCTGAGTGCACTGATGTCGGTTATTAGCTCAACTCAATTCAACTTAACGTCACCTAACTCAACTCAACCTGTTCTATGTAACAATCACACATTCTTGTTCTAACCTCAAGTGACAAGAATTCAATGTATTAGATTATTTTAATGATTTGAACTCAAGCGTAATCTATACAACTACTACTACTTCTAGTGCACTGGACTGATGTTTGCATGTGGATTAGCATTCCTTATTACTAATATCCCTCACCATCAGGCGAACGCACTCTGACTTCAGAGGTGCTTGTAATCCATGTCCCCAAGTCAAGGATGAGAAGTCAAATTTTTGGTGTAATTGACAGATTTAGGGGTTGAACCCGCTACCTTGGCATCAGCGCAGTGAGTGTTTAAGAAGGATGGTCTTCATTTTATGAAATGCAGTGTTTATTGTCCTGTTTTGTTCTCTATCTTTGTGATATACATTCCAGCCCATGTTATTCATCTGCCTAGATAGTTGAATTTCTGCATCTACCCCTAATAACACAATTGACTTTAACTGTACATACACTGTTTGTTTCTTTGATAATACCTTGACTTCTCTGTCTTCCTATTATTCTGAGACCCAATTTTTCACGTCCTACAACCACTGTATCTTCCTTCTGACTTATTGCTATCAAGACGGTATCCTTTTTTTAAACCACTGTATCAGTCATTTCCTGTAAGCCTTTCTGACGTGTTGCTATCAGGACGGTGTCATCAGAATAGCGTAATTTATGTAAAGACCTTGAACTGCGATCGCTGGCATATTTTATAAGATTATCATCATCATCTTCAACTTTATCCATCAAGCGTCGTGAGGAGGGATAGTTGACGACGCTCCAGCGGCCGATGGGTGGCACCTGATAGTGTCATTCCGTGTGACTATACAATGTCTTTGATGTCGATCCGTTTTGAGTCCTCTTGCTCTCATAGAGATGATCTTTGATGTAGGGTCAGTGCTGGTAGTTGATGGTGTTGTATTCTAAGGAGATGGCCAAACCATTTGATATCATGTCTTTCAATATATCTGGCACAAGTATTGGTCCTACTGTCTGTCTGATAACAGCATTTATTATTCGGTCTCAGATATTTAAGGCAGCTTTCCTCAAGCTTCTCATCCCACATGTGCTTTCAATATATATCATTATTCTATATATATATATATATATAGATTACATCCTGATTAGCAAAAGGTTTCGAAATGCGTTAACAGTCGTAAAAACAGTTCCAAATGCAGACTGTTACAGTGATCACAGATTAATTACAGGCACATTGAGGGTAAAGTTAAAGAAAGTCAAGTATACAGCAGGAAACCCTAAATATGACTTGTGCAAATTGAAAACTGACAAAGAAATACAAGATAATTTTAACATAGAAGTAAAGAACAAATTTGATATATTGTCTGATCTAGAGATCCTATTTCAAGATGTAGATGATCAATGGGAAATGATGAAGAATTCAATCAGTTGTGCAGCAGAAAAAACTATTCCAAAAGTAAAGAAAGTGGGCCGTAAGACATGGATGACTGAAGAAATTTTACAACTAATGGAAACAAGAAGACAGAACAAAAATAATCCTGCCAAATATGAAGAAATTCACAGAAAAGTCAGAACCTTATGTAAGGAGGCAAAAGAAACATGGCTTGAGAAAAATTGCAGAGAAATTGAAAAACAACACAACAGTAACAATGCGAAACTAATGCACAAAAGAATTCAGGAGCTTACTAATCAAAGAACACGTACATCAGCAGGCTGCCTAAAGACAAAAGATGGAAGAGTCATAATAGAAAAAGATCAGATCTTACATGAATGGTCAGATTACGTGAAAACCCTTATGACGATAACAGAGACGAACAGTATAATGTTCAAAATAATAATGAAGGACCAGCAATTTTGAAGATGGAGGTTCAGAATGCTCTTAACCACATGAAATCTGGCAAGACCCCCGGTTCAGACAGCGTCACAACATAAATGATTAATGCTTTAGAAGAATATGGAATAGATAAAGTTACCAGTCTGCTTAATACAATATATGATACTGGAAATATACCTCAGGAGTTATGTAATTCTGTATTTATTGCAATCCCAAAGAAATCGGGAGCCTTGGAATGTGATCAACATCGAACAATTAGTATAATGAGTCACATCACAAAGATTTTGCTAAGAATTATCATGCAAAGAGTTAGGAGGAAAATACAACCTGAAATAGGAGAAGAACAATGTGGGTTTGTGGAAGGCAAGGGTACAGTAAATGCTGTGTATATACTGAGAACCATAATCGAACGTTCTATAGAAGTAAACAAAGATCTACACCTTTGCTTTATTGACTACACAAAGGCTTTTGATAAAGTGAGACATGTCAACATGATAAGGATGCTTGAAGATCTACAAATTGATGGAAAAGATCTTAGACTTGTAAAAAACATATATTGGAAACAACAAGCTGCCATAAGAGTTGATAATGAAGTAAGCCAATATCAGCCTATTAAAAGGGGTGTGAGACAGGGATGTGTAATGTCTCCAGATCTGTTTTCCCTGTACAGTGAAAGTATTTTCAGAAATATTGAAGATATGGAAGGAATCAACATTGGGGGACGATGCATCAATAACATTAGATATGCAGATGATACAGTCTTGATTGCAGACAATGAACAGGACCTGCAAAATTTAGTAGATGTGATTGTTACACACAGTGAACAACTAGGGTTAGAATTAAATTGTAAAAAGACACAGATTATGGTCGTCACTAGGAAGGACGTAATACCACAATGTAATATACAAGTAAATGGGAATATTCTTCAACAAGTGAGTAGGTACAATTATCTCGGAACAGTAATAACATCTGATGGGAGATGCCTTGAAGAGATTAGAACAAGAATCGCCATGGCTAAAGTAGCCTTTAGCAAGATGAAAAACATATTGACCAATAAAAAGATGTCAATTGAAACGAGAAAAAGAGTGTTGAGATGCTACATAGAACCTGTACTTTTATATGGATGTGAAGCGTGGACAATGAGCAGTCAGGCTGAAAAACATATGATGGCTGTAGAGATGTGGTTTCTGAGGAAAATGCAAAGAATACCATGGACAGCCAGAAAGACCAATGAACAAGTCCTTCAAGAAACAAATGAAGATCGTAAATTGATTAGAGAAATTAGACGTAGACAGTCAAAATTCTTTGGGCATGTTATGAGAAGAAATGGATTGGAGAATTTGGTGACAACTGGTAAGATCGAGGGGAACAGACCAAGGGGAAGACCTAGAAGCAAGTACCTGGATGGCTTGGCCTTGTGGCATGGTCGAGACAGAAACACGGAGCTGATCCATGACTCTGGTGATCGAGTGAGATGGCAGAACATGACCGCCCACGCTTACAGGCATGGCACATGATGGATGGATATATATATATATATATATATATATATATATATATATATATATATATATATATATATATATATATATATATATATACAGCTAGTGCTCGACTTACGACCACTATCGGTTCCGACAGACCGGTCGTAACACGATTTGGTCGTAAGTTGAGTACGCTATGTGTACAGTAATGTGAAGTGATGTTATAAAAATATTTAAGTTAAAGTATATCATAAATTTCTTTTATTATTGTTATAAATCATAATTTTCGATGTTCATTTTGTGCCATTTGTATCATCTCTACACCATTTTGTTTCTTATTTTTACATCGTCAGGTTTAAGAAAAACACTGCATTAACTGTACATGTACAACTGGTTTAATATTTGCAAAACATACAAAATACAGGTGTGGAAAATACTAGGGGAAACATTTTCCTAATCGCAAAACACATCAAATTGTCATTAACATCAAAATATATAAACATTTACGAAACATTTTATTGGCCACTGGTGCTTGGCTGCAGATCATTAATGTCGTCATCTAAGGCAGCAGTTGGGGGTACCGGAGTTGTTTTTTTCATAAACATGGAGAGCTTTGTCTGAATTGTATGTTTCTCTTTTTCATCATAAATTTCACGATACGGACGAAACACATTGTGCGCCATCCGTTAAATCCTTGCAAATCGTTCGATGTTTGGGTCCAATTGCTTCGAAATGTATAAGAAGTTTATTCAGTAAAGATACACCTTCTGATAATCCCATAGTGGTGAACTTTCTTTCTGGCTCATCCTCTTCCTTTCTTGGCTTCTCTTCTTTCTTCTTCCGCCACTCTTTCTTCTTCCAGTTCGATTAACTCTTCTTTTGTAAGTTCTCCGGATTCTTTGTCTAACATCACGGCCTCCCAGGCGGTAGCGATATTCTTGATACACATTAAAATGTTGTAGTGTTTCCAAAAATCTCTGGCTGGATGAGTGGAGTCGTGTTTGGCGCTTGGGGAAGTCAATGGACCTAGGGTTATTGAGTGTGACAGTGTTATTTCTTAGAAATTGATGACGCCGGCTAGCAGCATAGCATCATCATAGCATCATGCCTCCCTTTTCTTAGTTAACGACCGCCGATGATTGCGGACAACGCCGTTCGACTGATAATTGAGGCAGAAATAAATCTAAAATCCAATATGGCTAGTGATTGTGGTCGTAAAGTCGAATGGTCGTAAGTTGCATAGGTCGTAAGACGAGCACTAGCTGTATATATATATATATATATATATATATAATACTAGCTGACCCGGCCCGGCTTCGCCCAGTCCTTGGTGGGGAGCATCTCATTTAATTCATATAAGTAGTCATATAAGTTCCCGTTCCCGTTACCGACTGTCTGTCTGTCTGTCTGTCTGTCTGTCTGTCTGTCTGTCTGTCTGTCTGTCTGTCTGTCTGTCTGTCTGTCTGTCTGTCTGTCTGTCTGACCCGGCCCGGCATTGCCCAGCTCCTGGTGTGGAGCATCTCATTTAATTCATATAAGTAGTCATATAAGCTCACGTTCCCGTTCCCGACTATCTATCTGTCTGTCTGTCTGTCTGTCTGTCTGTCTGTCTGTCTGTCTGTCTTGTCTATCTGTCTGATCCGGCCCGGCTTCGCCCAGCCCCTGATGGGGAGCATCTCATTTAATTCATATGAGTAGTCATATAAGTTCCCGTTCCCGACTGTCTGTCTGTCTGTCTGTCTGTCTGTCTGTCTGTCTGTCTATCTGTCTGTCTGTCTGTCTGTCTGTCTGTCTGTCTGTCTGTCTGTCTAATCATTTATTGGTTGCAGTTAGAACAACCTTAGATAAACGAAGACCAACTTGGTAATATATTAACTTGGGTAAATGGAGCAGCGGCAGCAGCAGCAGAAGAAGAAGAAAAAGGAGGAGTAGGAGCTGGGAGGAGGAAGAGGGAGGAGGAGGGAGGAGGAGGAGAAAGAGAGAAGAGGAGGATGGAGGAGGGAGAGGGAGGAGGGGGAGGAGAAGAGGAAGAGGGTAGGAGGTGGAGGAGGGGAGAGGAGGAGGAGGAGGAATATAACGCATATGCCTGTAGATTTAATAATGGCTGAGGTTGTTCCATGTCTTCTTAGAGTTGGCGACAGTGTAAAGAAATATAAAATCTTCAAACTTTCATACTAAAAAAATATGACAGTGGGCTGCGCTGGAATGAAAGGAAGACGTGTAAAAAATTTCATCTCAATGGGATGGGCCGTTCGCGAGCGCATTAGGGACATATAGACAGACAGACAGACGGACGGAGATCGCCTTTTATATATAAGATATACCCATCCATGTTGGGTTTTCCTCTTGTCCGCTTACTCGTTAGGCCTCCCTCCATATACATCTTTTCCAGACTCTACACGCCCAAAGTATTTCATTTCCCTCACTTTCGTTTGTCTTAATAACCACATTTCTTTGACAATGAATCCCTGTTGAACGGTTCAGTGTGTTCTCTATTTCGCCCATGCAGGAGGAGGAGAGGGAGGAGGAGGGAGGAGGAGGAGAGAGTAGGAGGAGGGAGGAGGCGGAGGGAGAAGGAAGAGGGAGGAGGAAGAGGGAGAAGGAGGAGGGAGAAGGAGGAGAAGGAGGGGGAGGAGGAGGAGGGAAGAGGAGGAGGGGAGGAGGAGGAGGGAGGAGGAGGAATGTGAAGGGAGGAGGAGGGAGGAGGTAGAGGGAGGAGGAGGAGGAGGGAGGCGGAGAGAGGAGGAGGGAGGAGGAGGAAGAGGGAGGAGGAGGAATGTGAAGGGAGGAGGGGGGAGGAGGTAGAGGGAGGAGGAGGGAGGAGGAGGGAGGAGGAGGGATTAGGAGGAGGAGGGAGGAGTAGGGTGGAGGAGGAGGCGAGGAGGAGGGAGGAGGAAGAGGGAGGAGGAGGGAGAAGGAGGGAGGAGAACGCAGGAGGAGAAGGGAGCAGGAGGAGGATAGGGAGGAGGTGGTAGAGGGAGGAGGAGGGAGGAGGAGGAGAGAGTAGGAGGAGGGAGGAGGCGGAGGGAGAAGGAAGAGGGAGGAGGAGAGGGAGGAAGGAGGAGGGAGAAGGAGGAGAAGGAAGAGGGAGGAGGAAGAGGGAGAATGGAGGAGGGAGAAGGAGGAGAAGGGAGGGGGAGGAGGAGGAGGGAAGAGGAGGAGGGGAGGGAGGAGGAGGGAGAGGAGGAATGTGAAGGGAGGAGGGGGGAGGAGGTAGAGGGAAGAGGAGGGAGGAGGAGGAGGTAGAGAGGAGGAGGAGGAGGAGGAGGAGGGAGGAGGAGGAGGGAGGAGGTTAGAGGGAAGAGGAGGAGGAGGGAGGCGGAGAGAGGAGGAGGGAGGAGAGAGGAAGAGGAGAGAGGAGGCATGGAAGGGAGGAGAGGGGGGAGGAGTAGAGGAGAGGAGGGAGGAGGAGGGAGGAGGGAGGAGGAGGAGAGGGAGGAGGAGGGAGAGGAGGAGGGAGGAGGCGGAGAGGGAGGGAGAGGGAGGAGGGTAGGAAGAAGGAGGAGGAGGGAGGAGGAGCAGTGATGAGGAGGAGGGGGAGGAGGAGGAGGGAGGAGGAGGAGGGAGGAGGAGGAAGAGGAGTGATTTAATTCATAATGAGTAGTCATATAAGTTCCCGTTCCCGACTGACTGTCTGTCTGTCTGTCTGTCTGTCTATCTGTCTGTCTGTCTGTCTGTCTGTCTGTCTGTCTGTCTAATCATTATTGGTTGCAGTTAGAACAACCTTAGATAAACGAAGACCAACTTGGTAATATATTAACTTGGGTAAATGGAGCAGCGGCAGCAGCAGCAGAAGAAGAGAGAAAAAGGAGGAGTAGGAGCTGGGAGGAGGAAGAGGGAGGAGGAGGGAGGAGGAGGAGAAAGAGAGAAGAGGAGGATTGAGGAGGGAGAGGGAGGAGGCGGAGGAGAAGAGGAAGAAGGGTAGGAGGTGGAGGAGGGGAGAGGAGGAGGAGGAGGAATATAACGCATATGCCTGTAGATTTAATAATGGCTGAGGTTGTTCCATGTCTTCTTAGAGTTTGCGACAGTGTAAAGAAATATAAAATCTTCAAACTTTCATACTAAAAAAATATGACAGTGGGCTGCGCTGGAATGAAAGGAAGACGTGTAAAAAATTTCATCTCAATGGGATGGGCCGTTCGCGAGCGCATTAGGGACATATAGACAGACAGACAGACGGACGGAGATCGCCTTTTATATATAAGATATACCAATCCATGTTGGGTTTTCCTCTTGTCCGCTTACTCGTTAGGCCTCCCTCCATATACATCTTTTCCAGACTCTACCTACCCAAAGTATTTCATTTCCCTCACTTTCGTTTGTCTTAATAACCACATTTCTTTGACAATGAATCCCTGTTGAACGGTTCAGTGTGTTCTCTATTTTCGCCCCCATGAGGAAAGGAGGAAAAGGGGGGGGAAAGGGGAGGGGAA
>JACEFZ010004770.1:45000-53187 GCA_014155875.1 Cepaea nemoralis | reverse complement strand
AGAACAGACCATATACAAAAAAGACTTTTCAAAAAGAGCAGACCATATACAACAAACAGCCCTATTCAAAAGAAACAGACCATATACAACAAACAGCTATTCAACAAGACATGACCATATACAAAAAACAGACTATTCAACAAAAACATGCCATATACAAAAAACAGACTATTCAACAAAAAACATGCCCATATACAACAAACAGACTATTCAACAAGAAACATGCCCATATACACAAACAGACTATTCAAAAAGAAACTTTACCATATACAACAAACGACATTCAACAAAAACATGACCATATACAACAAAAGACTATTCAACAAGAAACATGAGTAGTGTAAGTCGGGCTCCATCACCTCCTTTTGAGGTGCACATTGCTTTTGCACCTCAAAGGGCGATAACTCCGAGTTTTTTTTTAAATAGGCGTGGTCAGAGTAGATGTTGGGCTCATCAGAGTAGGTGGGGGGTTGCCCGAGTGGGTGTGGTCTGTGCCCCCTTTAAATTGTAGGTACTTAAAAACATAAAAAATACAACATTCAAAATAACAACGCTCATAAGGTTTTGTTTTTTTTAAACCCCTGTATAGAAAAACAATGCATATTAAATAAGTAGCGGCTAGTGGAAAATTCGGGAAAGGTATACCGGGGAGTTATACGTCGGCAAGTGTGGGAAAATCTCCTGCGGGTGGACGGTGGTCGGTTCATAACAACGTGGGGGGGGGCATACGGAAAAGTCATTAAAAGGGTTGTAAAACGGGGGGTGAGGGGTGTTTTAAAAAATTTTTTGAATGTTAGCGCTTGGTGGTGACTTAGCGAATAAAGGGAAAGTGCGTGGGGATAGTAGTGGGTATGGGTTAGTGAAATTAGTTGATAAGGGTGGTTATTTAGTGCTATGTAGATGTTCATAGTAGCTTATTCACTAACATAACACGTGTTACAAATGAAAACCTTGGAAAGCTAAAGATCGCTGATTGTAATGGATATAGTGTAGTATCATTCGGTGGTAAGGGGTGGGTACGAGGTTTAGTGGTCAAAAGATGGTCAATAGGTCAAGTGGTGGGCAAGTGAGGAAATTTTTAGGAAAAATGGTTATAATGATGGTGATGCTTAAAGGTGGAAATTAGTGGTCAAGTAGTGGGCAAACAGTGGTCAAGTAGTGGTCAAGTGAGGACATTTTAGGAAAAAGTATTGTAATGTATGGTGATGATTAAAGGGTAAAAAATTTGTGGTCAAGTAGTGGTCAACCGGGTGGTCAAGGGGTTGTTAAAAGTGAGGAAATTTTAGGAAAAAGTGGTTGTAATGATATTTTTTATGATTAAAGGGTGATAAATTAGTGTCAAGTATCGTCAAGTAGTGGTAAAGTGGGGAAAATTTTTTAGGGAAAAGTGGTTGTAAATTTATTGTGATGTTTAAAAGGGTGGTAACTTAGTGGTCAAGCATTTGGTCACCCGTGGTCAAGTGGTAGTCAAGTGAGGAAATTTTGGGGAAAAGTAGTTGTAATGATATGGTGAGGGATTAAAAGGTAAATTATTTGGTCAAGCAGTGGTCAAGGGGAAAAATTTTACGGGAAAGGGGTTTTTTAAAGGGAATATAGGGTGATTAAAAGGTTTGGTAAATTAGTGTCAAGCAGTGGTCAGGCAGTGGTCAGTTTTGGTTAAGTGAGAAATTTTGGGGGAAAAATAGTTGTAAAAATATGGTGATGATTAAAGGAAGGTAAATTAGTGGTCAAGTAGTTGTCAACCAATGGTCAAGTAGGGGTTTAAAAGGGTGGTCGAGTGACCACTTAAATTTAGAGGGGGACGATGCCCCAAAAAGTTTTTAGTAGGGTGGTTAAAGGGGTGATCGATGAAGTGGAAAAATTATTGGTCAAGCAGTGTCAAGCAGTGTCAAGTAGGGGTTAAAATGGCCAAGTGATTACTTAAATTGTGGGTTTGAAAGTAGGTATAGTGACTGTGATGATCAAGAGGTGGTCAAGTGGTGTTCAAATAGTGGTCATCAAAACAGTTTAAAGATATATCGTAATAAAGAATCAATGGCATACATATTTTGGTGATTAAATATTGAAACCAAGATTTTTTTTTGTGATTTTCTTTAGTGGGTTGTGTCATGACGTTGTCTTTTTTCTTGATTACATTACCAGAAAATGAACAAAGTCTTAGAAGAAGTTATGACAAATACAGAAATATTTCAGTCAAATGTAATAAAAATTAGGAGTTAACCAAGTATGAAAAGACAAAATAGAAATATCTCACACCCCACTTATAAAAAATAATACATCGAAAAAAAAAAATGTTCTGCCAGAAACCTACTCGTGGCACCCAGCCAGCTTAGATTGTACCAGAGACAACCTTTGCTTGGGGTGATGATTCGTCGTCAGATGAAGATATGGACCTTTTGGATAGTAGTCATGCCCCAGAGTCTCTCAAGAAAATTACATGGGTTGAGGAACGAAAACTATCCTACTGTCGGGTGTCCGAAGGTGTTCGTCATCAACGACTAAGATGTGTATGGGTAGTAATGATCATAGTTCACATGTGTATTTTTGTAAACATGTCTAATACAGAAGACCTAGCTGCTATACATGTTTTCTATGTTCATCTCTCTATACTACAAACCATCAGTGACTATACCTTTACCTTTTCTCAAGACGTGACCAATAGAATGTCGACAGTCTTGTTTTGCTGCCTTTTACCATTTCTCATCATGAACTTTTTTACTGTTTTTTCTTTAGTGAAGTAGTATGTGTGGCCGTCTTGTAAGTTTCAATGTGGTTTTATTTACCTCCACAGGTAATTTTGCACCAAAAACCCTTTCATTTTTTGACAGTCCATACTGTTGGCACCGAAAAACCCGCAAGGGTAATTTGGCCCCCATGTAATCAGAAAACGTGATTTTGAAAGGGGGGTGTACAAGATTTGGGAAAAAAAATTTTGAATCCAGTCCTGAAGGGCCCAAGAAACAGAAGAAAAGAAATCGAACAAAGGACAGCAGTGAAAAAGGGGCAGATATAGTCTAATTACCATGTTTCTCTCTGCCATATTAAAAAAATTTTAAACAAAAATAAACTAGTATGCGTTTCCTTAATATCGTTATTTTTTTGAGTTCTAGTTGTACTTGTTGGGTGGTTCATCTGATATAGTTTAAGTATTAGTTTGTGAAATTGTTTTGTATGATATGTTCTTGTTGTCTTGGTGTATCTCATGAGTATTCTTTAATAGATCCTGTGTGAGTGTAGATTCTCTACGAGTCACAATTCTGGACTGGTGTAATGGTTTTCACTAACCAACTGACAAGAGGGTGTTTTTGTGAAACGGGAATTCGACACCGGTGATATGTTAGTAAGTAGGGGATTAAATCAATGTCTGACAATGTGTAAGTATGTGTTTCCTTAATATCCGTTATGTTTTGAGTTCTAGTTGTACTTGTTGGGTGGTTCATCTGATATGGTTTAAGTTTAGTTCTAAGTCTGGTTTGTGAGTTGTTTTGTCTGATATGTTCTTGGTGTCTTTGTGTATCTCATTACGTATTCTTTAATAGTATCCCCAAATTTGGGAAATTTCATGTAAAGTATATGTTAGAATAAGATGTGGTATAGCAAGTTGAAGATATCAGCCATGCGAAATGGATCTTTGGTGACGAGTACTCGGATGAACTATCCCCGATGGACTCACAGATTACATGGCCATACATGTTGTTAACTGTCATGGGTGTTTCAATGGAGCACGTGTACAATGGAGGTTTTGAAGTTCTTGGTGATGTGACCACTTTGTATTAGAAAGAAACCAAGAGTGTGGAGAGATGAGTGATGTATAAGGGTTTTCTATACCAGATACGGTGAAGGCCTCGGTAACGTAAAATAAGGAAGTGGTGCTGATTATGTATTGTGAAATGTCTTTTCAGATAAAACTTCAAGACACATTTGACTACAGAAGTTACATTTTTTTTTCTTAGTTTTGTGGACTTACATTTTCCATAGCTATTTCTGTACTTGACCAAAAATTTTCACAAGTTTTGTTGACTTATTTATAAGTTTAGTTGAAATATTTCTGTCTTTGGACGATATTTTTCACATTTGGTTATTTTATAATGTTTGGATTTACACCTTTTGATCAATTATTTTAGTTGTAATATTTTTTCCTAGATTTTATAAGCTTGGGTCGAGACATTTCGTATTTTGGCCTTTTCGCCTTTGGTTAACTCGTACATTTATAAGTTCGGATGCGATATTTCATTACTTGGCCAATATTTTTCACCTTTACCTAATAAATTTTCATACATGTTATAAGTTTTAAACGAGACATCTATCAAGTTTGACCGATACCTTTTTCATATTTGGCCAACAATTTTATTACTTTGGTTCACGTATTTCCTACATCGGTCGACATGTTTCATAGTTTGAGCAATATTTACCGCAGTTGGTTAAGGACCAATTTCTACCTTTCATAAGTTTGGACGAAATATTTCAGTATTTGACCTACATTTGTCGCATTTGGGGTACCCAAGGTTTCGTACTTTTCATAAATTTGGAGGAGTTATTTCTTTACTTGATCAATATTTGTTTTGTTTTTTCACATTTGGTTAACAAAGTTTCCTACATTTTTATAAGTTCGACGAGATAATTCGTTACTTGGTCAATATTTTCCTTCTTTTTATAAGTTTTGGTTGCGATATTTCTGTATTTGGCCGATCTTTTTCCCATTTGGGCTGACAAATGTTCCTACTCTTTTATAAGTTTAGGTTGAAATTTGGCCAAAATTTCACATTTAATTAACAAAGTTTCCTACTTTTCGGGGTAGGTTTGAACAATGCATTTCGTTACTTGGACAATATTTTCCCCATTTGGCTAACAAATTTTCCTATTTGGCCAAGATATTTTCCATTTGGTTAACGTATGTTCCCTACTTTTTATAAGTTTTCGTGATACATTTTCATACTTGCTTAACAAAGTTTCGTACTTTTCATAAGTTTGGTGGGGGTTTTTTTTTTCCTTTTTTTTTTTTTTTCTTTTTTCTTTTCCCCTTTTTTTTAAATTTGGACAAAAATTTTTTTTTTTTTTTTTTGTTTTTTTTTTTTTTTTTTTTTTTTTTTTTAATTTCCGGTTTCCCCCCATTTGATTAAAAAATTTTAATATTTTTTTTTTTTTTTTTTGGGGTTTTTTTTTTTTTTTTTTTTTTTTTTTATTTTTTTTTTTTTCTGGGGAAAATGGGGGAAAAAAAATATGGACTGGAAAAAAAATTTTTTGTTTTTTTTTTTTTTTTTTTTTTTTAAATTTTTTTTTTTTTTTTTATTTTTTTTTTTTTTTTTTTTGTTTTTTCCCTTTTGGTTAAACCCAAAAAACCCTAAATTAAAGGTTTTGAAAAAGGGGAAAAGGGGTTTTTACCTTTTTTTTTTCCCGGGTAATTTTGATTTTTCAATTAAAATTTTAAAAAATTTTTCAACATACTTAATTTGACTTGAAACCAAAAGGGAATTTTCTTGTTTCTTTTTTAACCACTGGCTCAGAAAAAAAGGGCCTTAAAACCCCTGGAGGAAAGTAAAAAAACCCTTTCCCCTTTTGGAAAAAGAAACAGTTTGGTTTTCAATTTTTTCCCATGGGTGCTGGGTTTTTTTACGGGGGCCCTTTTGACCTGATGTTTTAACCCAATTGTCCAAAATTTTTTTTGTGTTTTTCCCGGGGGCTTTGATAATCAAAATCGGCTCACGTTTCAGGGGGGAAAAAAAAGGGGGCCAAATTTTAACCCCTTCACCGGGGAAAATTTGATATGCATGATTCCCCTTTAAAACCCCCTGTCACTAACGTTTTTCCCATACCCTAAAAATTTTTTTAAAAAATTTTTTTTCAACCCCCTTGAAACCCCCCAAAAGGGCCCAACTAACCCCTTTTTCCCCCTGTACCTTGACCCAAACCCTTTTTCAAAAACCCGGGATCCCCCCTTTAAAACCAAAACCGGTTTTTCACTTTTTCAAAAAAAAAAGGTACCCCCCTTTCCCTCCCAACAATTTTAAAAGTGATCACTCCCCCCAAAAAACCCCCTTAACCCACTTTTTCTTGAACCCGTTAAAATTGGCCACCCTTTTTTGAACCCCAAAGTTTCCCATTTACTTAAATTTTTTTACCATAACCCCTAAAAAAAAAATTAAAGGTTTTTGGTTTTTTTTTTAAAACCCCACTTTTTTGGGGGCCACCCCACCTTTTACCACTATTTTGGAAAAAACCCCCTTGACCACCTCTTGATCATTCCCAAAACCCGGGCCCCCATAAACCCACTTTCAAACCCCCAAAAATTTAAGTAGTCACTTGGCCATTTAAAAAACCCCTACTTTTACCACTGCTTTACCAAAAAATTTACCACGTCATAGAAAACAACCCTTTTAACCCCTACCATAACCCTTTGGGACATCGTTTTTCCTTCCCACAAAATTTAAATGGTCAAATCGACCCCTTGACCACTAAATTGACCATTAGTTGACCACTACTTTACCACTAATTTCCATCCTTTAATTTATCACCATATTTAAATTTCAACTAAATTTTTTTTCCCCCAAAATTTTTTCACTTAACCCCAAATTGACCACCCGCCCACCAAATGGGTTGCCACTAATTTAACCCCCCCTTTTTTTAAACATCCCTTTTTTTTTTCATTACAACCACTTTCCCCCTAAAAATTTTTTTTCCCCACTTGACCAATGCCCTTTACCATAATTTACCATTTTTTTTTTTTTAATCATCAAACCCTATTTTATTAACAACTACTTTTTCCCTAAAAAATTTTTTTTCCCCACTTGAACCCACCAAATTTACCCCCATTGACCACTGGGTTGGGCCCCCTATTTTACCACCCTTTTTAAAACAAACACCATATCATTAAAAACCACTTTCCCCCAAAAAAAAATTTCCCCCCTTTCTTGACCACTAATTTAAACAACCCCCCTTTAAAACATCGCCATAAAAAACATTAAAAACCACTTTTTCCCTTTAAAATTTTTCCCCACTTGAACACCACTTGACCCCCTGGTTGAAACCCCCTACTTGACCACTAATTTTATCAAACCCTTTTTTAAACAAAAACCTATAATTTTTTAAATTTTTTTTTTTTAAAATTTTATTGAATTTTTTTTTAATTTTTTTTTGAATTTTTTTTTTAACCCTTTAACAATTAAATTTTAAAAAAAAAAACCACTTTTCCCCCAAAATTTTCCTCACTTGAAACCCCTACTTACCACTGTTTACCCAAATATTACCCTTTTAAACCCCCCCACCCCCAAAGATACCCCACATTTTAACCATTTTTTCCGCCCAAAAATTTTAACCTTTCAAGGTTTCATTTGTAACACGTGTTATGTTAGTGAATAAGCTACTATGAACATCTACATAGCACTAATAACCACCCTTATCAACTAATTTCACTAACCCATACCCACTACTATCCCCACCGCACCTATTCCTTCTATTCGTACTAATGTACACCACCAATGCGCTAACAGTTCAAAATATTTTAACACACCACTCACCCACGTTTTTACAACCCGTTACTTAATGACTTTTCCGTATGCACCCCCCTCCACGTCTGTTATGAACCGACCACCGTCACACCCGCCGGAGATTTTCCCACACTTGCCGACGTATAACTCCCCGGTACTACCTTCCAGAATTTTCCACTATGCCGCTACTTATTTAATATGCATTGTTTGTCTATACATGGTTTAATAAAAAACATATACCTTACTTGAGTCGTTTGTTATTTTGAATGTTGTATTTTTTATGTTGTTATAGTACCTACAATTTAAGGGGTCACATGACCACACCTACTCGGACCACCACACCTACTCTGATGAGTCACCAACATCTACTCTGACCACGCCTACTTTTTAAAAAAAAACCGGAGTTATCGCCCTTTGAGGTGCAAAAGCAATGTTCACCTCAAAAGGAGGTGATGGAGCCCGACTTACACTACTAACATGACCATATACAACAAACAGACTATTTAACAAGAAACATGACCATATACAACAAACAGACTATTCAACAAGAAACATGACCATATACAACAAACAGACTATTCAACAAGAAACATGACCATATACAACAAACAGACTATTCAACAAGAACATGACCATATACAACAAACAGACTATTCAACAAGAACATGACCATATACAACAAACAGACTATTCAACAAGAAAC
>JACEFZ010004770.1:0-42500 GCA_014155875.1 Cepaea nemoralis | reverse complement strand
CCCCAGGAGACTGAGAAAAATGCGCTCGTAAACCGACAGGCGTGCCCGGAATCGAACCCACAACCTTCTTAGCGTGAGGCAGACAGCTTGACCACTTCGCCACGGAGACTTCCTGTACAGGTCCACAGGTGTACCAGTCCATTATTCTCCAAGTAGGAGACCGTCCAAGTCATATACCTGCTTCATTACCTCTTTAGTCCCAGTCACCCAGGAGCAACCTCTTTTAAGGCGCACCCCATTTCTGTCGTTAATGTCGCAGTGCTGGGTGACGCTTTAGCCAGAGCAATTTTTCCACCGTGGGTAAATCAAGGATGTGTCTAATCATATAAATGTTATAGACGGGTTCTAAGAATATCTTGGATACAGAAACGACCAAATGCATTCATAGGACGAGATCTGAATACTGAAGAAGGCTGGCTAAAATGACGATAAACCAAAGAACATTAAAATATTTTGGTCTCTTGAAACGTCATGAGAACAATAATGGAGGGGTAAATGTCCGGGGGAAAAAATGGAAGATGAAGGCCAAAGAGAATATAGATGCATGGTGTGGCAGATGATCTCCAAATGAGTGTATCGGACGCAGGAAATCGTGCTTATGATCGAGAAGTTTTTCTGAAGGTTATTATGAGAGCGAGGTTCTGCAAAGGGCATGCTACTGAATGAATGCATCTAATGGCCAGGCACGATCTTTTGTACAACCGAGTATGAGTTTCATTCCTTCATATTCCACCTGGTCCAATTTTTCTAGCTAAGCATTTCTGGTAGTGAGGCGGCGCACACCGCTGTCCACAACGCTTATCACAAGTCCCCGGCAGAAGAGGATAGAACTAGCGTTGGTCATTGTAGGCTGCCGCCATCACCTTCGCTGATGCTACGCCTTCTCTTGCTCCAAATATGACATTGTCTTCGTGATATTTGTGTGACAAGACAAAGTTGATCCTGAGACACATTATTGTGTTAGTTCTGTTGATACCTTCACCGTCCATGCAGGCATACACAAAACACACATATTGTATACGCATTTAAAATGTAATAAGTTTGCGCGCGCGCGCACACACACACACACGCGCACACACACACCACACACACATATATATAATATATATATATATACACACAATGTTTTGCCCATGCAGCATGATCTCTCTATCTCTCTCTCTCCTCTCTCTCTCCTCTCTATTTCTCTTTCCTCTCTCTCTCTCTCTCTCTCTCTCTCTCTCTCTCTCTCTCTCTCTCTCTCTCCTCTCTATTTCTCTCCCCTCTCTCTCTCTAGGCCTGCCTGGTTTACTCCAGAAGAATTTGTAGCACCAACAGATCTGAAACACATAAGCAATTGTTAAAATTAAACATATAAAGATCACATATACACACACATATCTCTCTCTCTCTCTCTCTCTCTCTCTCTCTCTCTCTCTCTCTCTCTCTCTCTCTCTCTCTGTGTGTGTGTTTTGTGTGTTTCAGAGTGTGTGTCTGTGTCTCCATTTGCCTCTTAATATCTGTTCGTTCATGCAATCTCTAAAATCGCTTCAAAAGACAGTGATGAGAATCTACAACTCATGCTATGATCTCACAGAATATCTCTTGTTTTAATTCATTGATTATTTTGTTGTTTTATTTTCAAAATATTTGTGTGTGGCTGTGTTTTGCGTGCACTTTTGCCCCGGCCTACATCTCATTGCTGGCTATCTGATGTACAAACGATCACTCCATCGACATAATAAGCCCCAAACAGTACTGCAACTTCCTGCTGCAACCGCATGCCACGCCCCTTTTATGTACAGCCTGACGGGGGAAAAGGCTAAAAAAGGCATTTTTTTTTTTCAAGTCCTAAATCAAGGGCCAAACAGAGAGCCCTCAAACAAGCACTTAATGCACGCGATACTGACAAGGAGTGGGGACAATACAGAGCTTTAATTGAAGCGACTACGGGATATAGAACCACCCTTTGATCAGGTATCAATAACTAAATCATTTCAAACCCCAGAATTCCATGGCGGTTTGATGTGTATGCCAATATATGTCTGCTACTGTGTGACTATGGGACCATCGACGGGCAGTAAATTCTGGATTAGGTTACCAAAATAAATGAGATACCCTGAACATGATCAACAATGTGACAGAGGTCGTTTGAACATTTATCAATGGCTATTAATTACACGAGCGGAACAACCAGCGAAGCGAGGATTTAGCTTCTAGGCTATTGATCCGTCTTGTCCATTACGATTTGCCTTCTATTCAGCTGGTTCTTTTCACGTAGTGACGCAATCAATATGGCTGCAGCTGAAAGCGTCACCGACCTCAAAGGAAGCTGTTTTCCAAACAGAAAACTCGCGTGTAGTCAGTCATAAGGTGGAGGTTTACAGGAACGGGAGGGAGAGAAAGCACTTGTTAGTCATGGGTTTGAGTCCACCTCGACTGGGATTTGTAAAACTGATTAGGGATCCCACGTCTGTCCAGTCTGAAATTGATATTATGAAATGTTGGACAATACAAAATATGGGTTTAGCATCATATGCCCAACCCACCTTCAAGCATGTAAATGGGTCCATGACATGAATGACTGACTGTGTGTAATTGCCATGTTCATATACTTCAACCCTAGCAGGTGTTCTGGGCTCGTGCACTTTGCTGAGATTCTCCTTCTGTGATCTATGAGAGAACACTGGGAAATTAATGCATATATCCATGTGCATTGGTGGTGATCTGTAACCAGGAGAAGGAGAAATGTGTGGGGGGGGGGGGGGGGGGGGGGGGGGCGGGGGAGAACACCTAGCATGTCCTCAGTTGTACAGTAGATACTCCTGGTGTGTAAGTTGCAAGACACAATAAACATCAACTGCCTTAAGCTCGGGAGATTGTTCTTATAGCAATTACATTACATGAAATTAGAAACACCAGAAATGAGATTCATGAGAATGTATCAGGAAGAATGAAAACTGAAATGAAGAAATCAGTACTAAAGTGCGAGGGGGTTTTAGCAGAAGGGTTATCGAAGGCAGCAAGTTAAATTGTTTGGCCACGTAATTAGATTGCCAACTAACAGTACACCAAAACGAGTAATGATGTACAGACCAAATGGAAACTGAAGAAGAGGCCGACCACGTAAACGATGGACAGAGGGAATAGCAGAGTCCATGGGAATCTCGATACATGAAATCCATAAACACCCGGGAAGTTTAAACCCGATCGACAAACACCTGCAGAAGTCCGATGGGTCGACACAAGGGCGCAAATAAACTTGGCACAACGCAATTACGTCTGGAAAAAAAAAACACCCCGGAAGAACACAGCAG
This sequence comes from Cepaea nemoralis, assembly GCA_014155875.1. Classification (NCBI taxonomy): domain Eukaryota; kingdom Metazoa; phylum Mollusca; class Gastropoda; order Stylommatophora; family Helicidae; genus Cepaea; species Cepaea nemoralis. Next base: position 39,204 of record JACEFZ010004770.1, on the reverse strand, counting down.
AAGAAGATGAAGAAGAAGAAGAAGAAGAAGAAGAAGAAGCCCATAAACGGGAACTCTTCCACTGTTTATGCTTCATCTCGACACCGCAAGATACAAGAGGAATAAGTTGGGATGAGATTAAATGAGATCAAAGTGAATCGCAAGAATTGATATACATCGTAACCACTGAAAGTGAAAAGAGAGAACCAAAACAAAACAAAACAAAAACAACTGTTCTGGTCACTACAAAGAAAAGGACAACCAGGGTTTAACATTGACACAGGTGGCGAAGTTCAATTGACAAGGGTCAGTGATAACAGATGGGAACAAGCAACATAGAGATAAACATGTAGAGCGCTCCACACAAAGGCAACACCACTTCAACAGATGAAGCACATCGTGTGCAACACCACTTCAACAGATGAAGCACATCGTGTGCAACACCACTTCAACAGATGAAGCACATCGTGTGCAACACCACTTCAACAGATGAAGCACATCGTGTGCAACACCACTTCAACAGATGAAGCACATCGTGTGCAACATAACCTTGTCCGTGGAACTGAGAAAGCCAGTGTTCAGACGTTATATACCGCCCATGGAAGTCAGAAAGCCAGTGTTCAGACGTTATATACTGCCCATGGAAGTCAGACAGCCAGTGTTCAGACGTTATATACTGCCCATGGAAGTCAGACAGCCGGTGTTCTCATGTTATACAAGGGGCTTCTCATAAGTCTTTAGCCTAACCATGAAGGAGTAGACGGAGAAAATTGAAATTTGACACTCTGCTTGTTCCTTCTCAATGTAGCCACCACCTAAATTTATGCATTTCTGCCATCTCTGCGTGACCTTGAAAAGACCTTCAGAATAAAACAACCAATTTTTCGAACTAAATCAGTTATCACAAGCCAGTATGACATCTTCGTCACTGTCAAAACATTTCATTTCATTTCAGCTGTTTTTTAAGATTTGGGAAAAGAAAAAAGTCTGATGGAACAAAATCTGGAGAATATGGTTAGTGTGGAAGAATTTCAATATTCAAATCGTTGGCAGTTTGTATCACAAGCGGTGCTTTATGGGAGGGTGGGGTGTCTTGAAGCAAAGGCAGAATTTGCGTACGCGATATTCCTCGTTTTCAGGTCACAGCCTTTCTTAGTTTGATAAGGAGATCTGCATAGTACTGCCCATAACCGTGTTGCATCTTTCAATATGACACCTTTGAGGTCCCATCACTTTTCTTGCAGATTTTTGTGCTCTTGGCTTAACATGTGTTCTGGCGAGTATCTTCAAACTGCCTATAGTACCTTATGGAATAGAGAGAAAAGGCAGCAAAAGGCTATAGTACCTTGCGGTGTATGGCATAGGGGTCTTGAGCCTGAGAAATTATTAAGGCCGCCTGGCTAGTGCAGTCGCCGCGAACTGTGCAGGTTAGAGTTTTCTTTTTGACCCCGACAGAAAAAAAAAATTTAAAAAAAAAAAAAACGCCACACCATACCGAGGATTCGAACCCGGGTCTCCCGAAGGAGAATCCGAAATTCTAGCCACTGGTACAGCCGCTCCTCAAATTGCATACAATTCCCGGAAATGTGCATGTTAATGGAATATCTCATGTGGATAGGTCAAATGCATTTCCGCATGTTCCTTCACTGGTAAGTCGGTATTGCAGCTTGTATGCTATTTTTACACATTCCCATTTTGTACTAATTTTATCCTCAGGATTTTCCTGACGGTTTTGTTCCATGCTTTCATCTAATGACCTATCACATTTAATTTTTACTTCGATCAGGTTTGTTGACTTATGTCTGGTTGTTTCAATGCTGCTATATCTTTGAATAACGAAGACACAAACAATAGATTGCACGATTTATTGCCTGGCATATTTCGCTGCATCTCGTCAGGTACATACTGCAGAAATCACACAACTTACGTGAATTAACTAGATAAATCCTTCAAGTTGAAATATACACATATTCGCACAGTAATGTCACTTATCTACCACGGTAATTTTAAGCTGACTAACATGTCTTTCTGTTTGCACAATTCTGGCTTGCGTTGATTGAGCATAATTGCTTCTGCAAATTTTAACAAGCGAGTATTTTGTGTGTTAAACAACACGTGCGAAAGGCAGTGTCTCTGTCAACCACATGGCCGCTTTCGATAATGTGCCTACCAATTGAAGACACCGTGAGCTTCCGGTGTGTCGGCCCCACGAGGCTAGCATCTCCTGTGTGTTGTATCTTGTTGACCCATTGAGGTATGTGTTCTGACACTCGTTTGTTAAGCTGTCTCTCTGTTCTACTAGTGTAGAAGGCCTGGCATCTACATGTGAATTGGTAAATACAATTGTTTGTGGCGTACAGAGGAACAGGCTCTTTGACTGCTGGTGTAGGAATCTATCTAGCTGCTATATCTATTTGAGGCGATATCGATGTCCTTATTCCTAGATTTTTAAATGTTATTTGTATTTGTGTGACTGCAGGATTGTGGTCAGAGTTGATATCAGCACCAGGACATGATTTGATATTTATAACACTGTTCTTAAATCTCTGTACAATCGCGCATACCGAGTTCAAAACACAGTCGCGGGGGATTTGGAAGCAGACCGCATTGCTTTGGTTTTCATACAATGGTTTGGGTTCCGGTCGTTCAGTAAGCAATGGTAAACTACTGAATGTAAACCTACCAAGAAATCACAAACAACCATAAAATGATGGGGGATGACTGCGACGTCATGTAAAGTATATGCAACTAACTATATTCTAATCATAACGCAGTTAATTTGGCTTCTTGTTCTATCTCAAGGGCTTTTCCACGTATACAGTCTCCCAGGGTCCTGTTGGGACAATGTTGGTACACGTAATAAGATGGTTTTCTTCACAAAACTATCAGCCTGTCTACGCTGTCGTTTCCGGTTCCCATACCACGTGGCCTTACAATCTGTTAATATTTAATGATTCCAATCTTTGCGTTCATGACTATTATGGCCTGTGGTGATTTTATCACTTTCAGTGTTTGTTGTAGGACTTTATAGTGTTCTAGCTGCTCTTCGCTATAACCAGTTGTTGGAAGCATATGTCTGTAGAATTACTATATCGAAAAGTATTGCCTTCATGTTGAGTAGTATCATGCTATCTTTAGGGCCCAGAATCCACTAATATTTTTCTCTAAATTCCTGTTGACTAAAATTCCTTCTCCTGGCTGGTGATGACCTCCTCCCGCGTTCAGGACAACAGTGCGCCGCTGTCTCAATCACAACTGTAGTGGTGGTAGTATTTCTAGAAGCCTCCTTGCGAAGGGGCCAAGCCGCCTGGCGCGTTCAAGGAATGGGAACTACGAAGGTCCCGGGTTCGGTTTCTTCGGACTCCGACATTAGATTCACGGGTGTCAGACTTGACGGAAACCCCAGGGGATCATTGCTGGAGCTACGGTGTTCGTGTTCTGTGGTAACTCAGCAGGTTCCTCTGTAGAAATACACCCGAGACATACGGGGCAGGACGCGGTGCAATCAACTAAACCTCTTACATGTAACCCGATTGATTGTAGTCATTAGTCAGTTTAGTCATCAAGAGGATGTCATTGAAGAAATCATGACAATGGTGCACGTGTTTAAATCATCACTCTTTCCGAAAGAAGAAATTAAGGCAGAGATTTATAATGTTAGTTGCATATCCTTTACAGTATGACGCTATCAACCCCGTCATTTGTGTTTGCTATTTACTAGGCACAGGTGCCACGTGTTTATATCATAACTTAGTGCTGACCCAGTAAAGGTAAAGACACAGGTGTCACGTGTTTATATCAACACTTAGTGCCAAATTCGAGGTAAAGACACAGGTGCATGTGTGTATTTGATACCTAAGTGCCAATGGAGAGGTCAAGACACAGGTGCGTGTGTTTATATCATACCTTAGTGCTAATGGAGAGGTCAAGATACAGGTGCATGTGTTTATATCATAACTTTGTGCCAAAGACGAGGTCAAGACACAGGTGCATGTGTTTATATCATAACTTTGTGCCAAAGACGAGGTCAAGACACAGGTGCATGTGTTTATATCATAACTTTGTGCCAAAGACGAGGTCAAGGCACAGGTGCTCGTTTGTATATCATAACTTAGTGCTGACCCTAACGAGGTCAAGGCACAGGTGCTCGTGTTTGGACCAGCGAAGCTGTTGAGTGGTCACGCTGTGGTCAGTTGCTTGCCGGAAACAATAAAAGCAGTAGCAGACCAGGTTTCTAGGAAATATGGATATGGTAAAGTAAGCATAAGTAAAGCACCCTTCATACGTCTTCAAGCGATGTGGGTATGTGATGAGCATCATCATGTTATAGGCAAATCGGCACTGGCTCAATGATGTTGGTCAGCGTCACACCGGTCGCCTTGTCTTCCCAAGACATGTTCTGGTACCCATGTTAGGCTGGGTCCACCTGGGTCCCCAGGGTCATCTTAAAACTTCCACCTGGATGGGGATTCAAGTCCATGATCACCGGGTCGGCCGGGCAGCTCCTAGCCACTTCGCTACTGCGCCTTCCATGGCTATGCTATCAGGTCCATATGGTTGTGACCAGACAGCATCAAGGGCATGCTGAGGTCACTAGTCCACCAAGAACCTGATCTCCCAGAAAATTATTGGTACTTATCATGAGAAGGTGTCAACCCAGGAGGTGTGGCGATAAAATTGTCCTACTACGAGGGATATTTGAACCCAAAACTATTGGACCGGTAGGCTCGTGTATTAGCCCTCTTATCCACGACTGCTTTGATTGGATGATTAAATTGCAGCTTATCAGCGCCCTTTAGCCCGCGTGTTACAGGAAACTTAACGGGAAGCAAAGAACAGTAACACACGGTAACTTGTCATACGTGTTGTAAGAGACGGCTAGGGAGGTTTCAGCACGTGTGTTAACGGATCCTTAAGTTGAGTTGTGTTAAGCTTAGAACCGACATCACTGAACTCAGGACAGTCCCATACGCTCACGGTCCCCTCGTTCAACAGCCAGCGAAGAGTCATACTACTAATCGTTCCCACCGCTATCTGATTGGAAGTGTTCCTGGTCTTCCCACTCAGTTTTGAAATTCTTTCAGAACCTCTGCCAATTTCCCGCAATATTCTTCTTTCCACATAGGGTAAACCCCCCCCCCCCCTCCCCCACCTTCTCCGCCTCGTCCCACATGCGCTCGGCCACCTGTCCCTTGTCCATAGATAATCTACGTGCATTCCCTGTCAGCCTATGAGTCTGTTAATTCTCCGCACTCTCGCATTGCCAGAGCAAAAAATTCACACAGGTCTCACAATCTGTAACCTATGAAGCGAGTATAGCAATTGGATCCTTAAGGGAAGCAAAGAAAAGTAACACATTGTAACCTGCCATGTGTGTCGTAAGAGTTGACGAAGGAGTGTTAGGCGTGAGGCTGTCTTCCTCATTCCTTAGAAAATAATAGTAGCTGCAAAATACAATCACCCATGAGCAAGTCTAAAAGGACCACTTGAGGTCAGTTAGTTGAGGGTCTATGGCCCAGTAGGGGTCAAGAAGCGAGAGAATAAATGTCCTTCACCAGGCGTAGCCACACTCGTCATCCCATACTCATTGCTATGTACAGAAGAATGAAGCTTCGGCATTCATTTTTGATCGCACAATGTTCTTTCAAGTTGTCGTGAAATCGTTCTGGTTAGGTTGGCATCCGTTAGAAAACACCGTCTTAAGTTGTGCCACAAAGACTGGCCCATTGTGTAAACAAACACTAGAGCAGAAACGGAGCTTTCGATCAATATAAGCTAACAAATGCATGGTAGGTCGACATCAGATGCGGGCTGCGGGGCCTGGATGCCACAGTGTATGTCAACCTCTCTGGATGACGGTTTAGTGAGGTAATGACACGTTTTCGTTTCTACGTTTGATCTAGTTTGAGTGCGGAAACATGTCCGTCGGGACCAGGGTTGCTCAAACCATGTCCACGAGGCATCACGTGTCCCACTCCAGCCTTCATTGTTTCATTGTAATCTTCATTGCTGTCACACGCTGAGGGAGATACTGAGGAGAACATCCGACCATTTACAGGCAGAATGGTCCAACGTGTAGTGAGAAAAATCTGACGACGAACTAACTAGTTCTAGTATTTATTAGAAATGTCCTATCAAGAAACCTTATGATTCTTGTATTTGCCTGAAATGGCTGCTCCAGTAGCCATAAAGGTTCAAAGTTTTGCTTGAAATGTCTTGTCCAAATCATTATAGTTCTACTATTTGCTTGAAATATCTTCTCCAGCATTTTATGGTTCTAGTATTTGCCTGAAGCGTCTTGTCCAGCACCTTATGGTTCTAGTATATGCCTGAAATGTTTTCTCTAGCACCTTATGGCTCTAGTAGTTGCCTGAAGTGTCATGTCCAGATCCCTATGGCTCTAGTAGTAGCCTGTAATGTCTTGTCTAGAACCTTATAGTTCTAGTATTTGCTTGAAGTGTCTTGTCCAGCACCTAGTAGCTCTAGTATTTGCTTGAAGGGCCTTGTCCAGCACCTAGTAGCTCTAGTATTTGCTTGAAGTGTCTTGTCCAGAACCTAGTAGCTCTAGTATTTGCTTGAAGTGTCTTGTCCAGAACCTAGTAGCTCTAGTATTTGCTTGAAGTGTCTTGTCCAGAACCTAGTAGCTCTAGTATTTGCTTGAAGTGTCTTGTCCAGCACCTTGTGGCTCTAGTATTTGCTTGAAGTGTCTTGTCCAGAACCTAGTAGCTCTAGTATTTGCTTGAAGTGTCTTGTCCAGCACCTTGTGGCTCTAGTATTTGCTTGAAGTGTCTTGTCCAGCACCTTGTGGCTCTAGTGTTTGCTTGAAGTGTCTTGTCCAGAACCTAGTAGCTCTAGTATTTGCTTGAAGTGTCTTGTTCAGCACCTAGTAGCTCTAGTATTTGCTTGAAGTGTCTTGTCCAGCACCTTGTGGCTCTAGTATTTGCTTGAAGTGTCTTGTCCAGCACCTAGTAGCTCTAGTATTTGCTTGAAGTGTCTTGTCCAGCACCTAGTGGCTCTAGTATTTGCTTGAAGTGTCTTGTCCAGCACCTTGTGGCTCTAGTATTTGCTTGAAGTGTCTTGTCCAGCACCTAGTAGCTCTAGTATTTGCTTGAAGTGTCTTGTTCAGCACCTTGTGGCTCTAGTATTTGCTTGAAGTGTCTTGTCCAGCACCTAGTAGCTCTAGTATTTGCTTGAAGTGTCTTGTCCAGCACCTAGTAGCTCTAGTATTTGCTTGAAGTGTCTTGTCCATTGCCTTAATGCTCTAGTATTTGTTAGAAAATAGAAAAGTGTCGTCTTATGCAATTTTGTTTTTGTGGTTGTAGATTTCTGTATTTATCCCCAACAGTTGTAGATGTGTTTATTTATCTCCATCAGTTATAGATTTCTGTATTTATCCCCTACAGATGTAGATTTCTGTATTTATCCCCTAAAGATGTAGATTTCTGTATTTATCGCTTACAGATGTAGATTTCTGTATTTATCCCCTACAGATGTAGATTTCTGTATGTATCCCCTACAGATGTAGATTTCTGTATTTGTCCCCTACAGATGTAGATTTATGTATTTATGCTCTACAGATGTAGATTTCTGCATTGATCCCCTACAGATGTAGATTTCTGTATTTATCCCCTACAGATGTAGATTTCTGTATTTATTCCCCACAGTTGTAGATTTCTGTATTTATCCCCCACAGTTGTAGATTTCTGTATTTATCCCCCATAGTTCTAGATTTCTGTGTTTATCCCTCACAGTTGTAGATTTCTGTATTTATCCCCCACAGTTGTAGATTTCTGTATTTATCCCCCATAGTTCTAGATTTCTGTATTTATCCCCCACAGTTGTAGATTTCTTTATTTATCCCCCACAGTTGTAGATTTCTGTATTTATCCCCCATAGTTCTAGATTTCTGTGTTTATCCCTCACAGTTGTAGATTTCTTTATTTATCTCCAACAGTTGTAGATTTCTGTATTTATCCCCCATAGTTCTAGATTTCTGTGTTTATCCCCCACAGTTGTAGATTTCTGTATTTATCCCCCACAGTTGTAGATTTCTTTATTTATCCCCCACAGTTGTAGATTTCTTTATTTATCCCCCACAGTTGTAGATTTCTGTATTTATCCCCCACAGTTGTAGATGTCTGTATTTATCCCCCACAGTTGTAGATTTCTGTATTTATCCCCAAAAGTTGTAGATGTCGGTATGTATCCTCAGCTGTTGTAGATTTCTGTATTTATCCCCAACAGTTGTAGATTTCTGTATTTATCCCTACAGATGTAGATTTCTGTATTTATCCCCTACAGATGTAGATTTCTGTATTTATCCCATACAGATGTAAATTTCTGTATTTATCCCCAACAGTTGTAGATTTCTGTATTTATCCCCCACAGTTGTAGATTTCTGTATTTATCCCCCACAGTTGTAGATTTCTGTATTTATCCCCCATAGTTCTAGATTTCTGTGTTTATCCCCCACAGTTGTAGATTTCTGTATTTATCCCCAAAAGTTGTAGATTTCTGTATTTATCCCCCATAGTTGTAGATTTCTGTATTTATCCCCAAAAGTTGTAGATTTCTGTATTTATCCCCAACAGTTGTAGATTTATTTATTTATCTCCATCAGTTGTGCAGGCAGACACTCTCCGACTTCGGAGGTATCAACGATTACTGACTTTAGCCAGGACCCCAAAGGAACCTGTTGCCCAGGACGCGAGGATCGCGTCAATAGGTCTTGGCCTAGTATAGAAACCAGCCCTGGTACAGAGCCATGCCATCGCTCCTTTTATATTAAATACAGTTTTAATTGACTCATCATTTTGCATTTCGGCGAGTTCTTCTTGATAATGCATATTTGAAATATTAGACAAATCCACTAACATTGGCTGTATCATTCAAGTTGAGAAATAAATTTGTTTCAAATCAGAAAATCATTCTTTTAAATTAACTGATATAATTTTCAGATGATCGACAATAACATATAACGGTGTCAGTCACTTCACATTTTTGGAGCCAATGAAACTTTTCAAAATTTTTGTTATAAATATGTGTCTGACATAATTCAATAAAAGTAATGAAACCAAATATCTTCGCTTTTGCATCGACAAGAGTTTTATTTGTTCCTTGAAGTTGTTTATTTAATATACGTAGTTTTTCAAAGATATCGGCTAAATAACTCACAAATGCCTTACTATAGACCGTTTACAGATTTTTCATTTCAGGTGTGTTGCTTAAAAAATCACTAAGAGTATCAAATAGTTCCATAAATCTTTTCAAGCAGTTCCCTTTCGAGAGCCATCTTACTTCAGTGTGAAATATAAGTCTCACATAGTCTTCATTTTGTTCTTCACAAAATAACTCGAAGAGACGTTCACATTTGGCATAACTAGCTTTAATAGCATTGATACACTTTATAACTAAATTTAGTACTTAATTTAGAACAGGCGAAATGTGTTTAGCTTCCAGGTTTTCCCTGTGAATAACACAATGCACAAGAAGCATATCTGAATTGTCATCTTTCATCAATTTTAAGCAACCCTTTTCCTTCCCCGTCATATTAAGAGCACCATCTGCAGCACAAGATGTTATATTTTTCATTGGTATATTATTGACATGTAAGTAAGTTTTTAGCTTACTATATATATCTTTGGAGGTAGTGGTGCTTTCTAATGATTTACAAAACAACAGTTCTTCTGCAAAATCACCTTTATCAATATATCTTACGTATGTTAAAAGTACGACCTCACTGATATACATCCATTTGCACCGAGAATTTTCTTGTTTATAGCTTTTCAACAAGTTGTATTTCAATATCGTCACTCATTTCGTCTATTCTTCTACTATCAGTATTGTTACTTAGTGGCATAGCTTTAACTTTTTGTCATCTTTTTCCAGAACCGTTTTAAGAAATGCTGATATTGATGGTTTGATAAATTCTCCCCTGTAGTATGACCTTTCCCAGATTTAGCGATGAGTAATGAAATTTGATAACTAGCCTCAAGAGTACGATTGATAGTTACGTTATGAGCAGTAAATAGAGACTTTAATGTTACTTTTTTTCAAAGTTTTTCTTTAAAGTTTAAAAGTAATTCAAATATAAATTAATATGAGCATTATGTTTCGTCTTCAAATATGCCTCAAGACGACCTCGTTTCATTGATACGTTGGTCAAGCATTGTTGGTATAAAAGACAAAATGGTGACCGTTCATCGTGGACAGCGGGTATGAAACCAAATTTTAAATATCCCTCCGAATATTGACAAATTGTTTTTCTTGCTTGCTCCACTCATTTCACTATGGGCTGAAATAAATAAATATAAGATCAATTAAAAACTAAAAATAATAATAATATGAACTGGAGTAAACGTAGACTAAAAATGCATATTTAAATATGTATGGCAAATTTACCCCACCGCAAAAGAACACACTTTATCATTTGACAATTTTTTCTGGGAAATGATGCCTCTAAAACTGAAATTAATAAAACTTACCAATTGAATTTACATACCATTTGTATATCACTTATATTTATATAATGTGTATATTGTTTAAAACAACGAGACTTTTACAACAATTTAACGGACGCTTATTTCAAATTAACACCAGCGGTGAATGCTGAGCGTTTCTACGAAAAACTGCAGAAACTGAGATCCCGGCACTAAGTATTTTGCGCCATTCAGAACAAATAGCACGAAATGCTTAGTGCCGGCCCAGTATAACCAGTAGTTCAACTCTTAACTTCTAACAATGAAATCACGGCTACTAACAGCGGACAGAAGTTACTTAGTACTGGACATTTACCCAGCTCGAATAGAGACAGAGAGTCGCCATACGGTTCAACTTAAACTCTAGACGAGTCCATTTTCGAATTGCCCCCCTTAACAATTGAATTGTTCCCCTGTGGGGCGTGAACTCCACGTTGGGAAACACTGCTCTAGAGTATGCGTGTGTATATGTGTCTGTGTGTGTGTGTGTGCATATTGTGTGAGTGTGTGTGTGTGTGTGTGTGTGTGTATAATGTTATTGCCAACAACAGTAACTGTTAACGATTGTGAAAACAAATAAATGAAAAATGTAATAATAACAGCAGATAGCCAGGCTGACTGAGACTTCTATTACAACCGATGAACGCAATATCTGCGTTTAATGACTGTATAGGCGAGCAAATATTGTGAGAAGAAATCACGTGCAATGTTATTGAGCACGCAATATTAACAAAGGGCAGTTGAGATGTGGATCTTGAGAAGAATGTTGAGAACATCGCGCGCAAACAAATTCTGGGCTATTGAAGTATGCAGGTGTTGCGTCATCACTCCTCAAAACCATAATGACAAGACATATTACATCTGGCTGTTGCTCAGTACTTAAAGAACAGGCCAGACCGGGACATTATCAGGCTGCAAGTGGTACCATTATTAATGGGACACTTCGCTTGTTGGTGAAGATGGTGACGGAGCACGTATGGGAATGTCCTGAGAGCTATGATGTCAGTGAAATGACCCAATTCTACTCAAATGACATTTATGGGCACATCAACAGTAGAAGTGGAGCGGAGAAATTAGCCTTGTGTGGGACAAGATTAGGCCAGCCAGGCAGGGGAAGGCAAGATATTATTCTGGAGTGGGACAATATTAGGCCAGCCAGACAGGGAAGGCAAGATATTATTCTGGAGTGGGACAACATTAGGCCAGCCAGGCAGGGGAAGGCAAGATATTATTCTGGAGTTGGACAACATTAGGCCAGCCAGGCAGGGGAAAGCAGTGACAAATGTGTGTGCTCATCTCAAAAAGTAGGGCACCGTATCAGATGTGTCATCATCACCGACGTCATCAACATACCAGATGACAGAGATGAACGGAGAGTCGTGGTCGACCGTGTCAGCTCCAAACTACAGACAACAACAACAACAGAATAATAATAATAATAATAATAATAATAATAATAATAATAATAATAATAATAATAATAATAATAATAATAATAAGCAGAAGAAGAAGAAGAAGAAGAAGAAGAAGAAGAAGAAGAAGAAGAAGAAGAAGAAGAAGAAGAAGAAGAAGAAGAAGAAGAAGAAGAAGAAGAAGAAGAAGAAGAAGAAGAAGACTACATAATACATAACAACGGTGAATGTAGTGCCTCCGCAGATAGTGTTATCGGCGTGTGGAGTGTTAGGTATACGTCCTTCATACGTCCTAGGCTCCAGCATATGAGCTAGGGTAGCCAGTTCACTTCTCCTTTACAGTCAGTTCCAAGACATTTCATACAATCGTAGGGTACTCAGTTTCAAAAGGATGGATCGATCCCAGAGCAGGCGTCTTCTTCTCTTCTGGTGCCTGTAAGACGTCTAATGGAGCACACTTCCAGCCGTACATGTGGGACACAGCAAGCTAACCTCTGCCGGGGATTGAACCCGGCCCACTGTATCATCAGGCAAGCTCCCTTACTAACATGCCCCCTCCCCCTCCCCATTTTTATCCCCAGCTCCACGAAATATACACGTATTCGTTTTTTTTTTTTTTTAAATATGTGGCTGATCTGAATTCATTGGACACATTTTTCAAATAGAAAAAGATATTTCTCTTAAGTCTCTATTTTGAGCCCGCCGTCTGCGAGCTGAGAGTTGATTGTCAGAGAGCGTTGAAGAGACCAGTGAGTGCTGCTATCAGTACAATAAGCACCCTTCCATTCTGCCGGTTCATCATTGAACATCGTCTCGTACAGTAGCGGTTTAAACTAATCACATTCAGGCAAGTGTGTGGCCGGGAACAAACTACTGATTCCCCGTAAATCGGCCATAATTTGTCTGGCTTTACTCTCGATTTTCCTCACGCCTACTCGGCAATGGCTCCAATGTGTTAGCAACCAATGTTGGTGGTGTTTTTCTGCTCACTCTAAGAGTGTTGTCGCTATTGACAACAGACTGGGTCTTTCACTTGAAGTGTGTGCTGTGATGAAGTGTGATGATTGACTGACACCCACTTCCCGCCTGCTGTGTCACAACACACACAGGAGAACTGTTGTTTCATGTGTACCAGTGGTTACTTCAGCAGCGTCTGTATTCTGAAACACACACACACACACACACACACACACACAACACACACACACACACACACACACACACATATTCATGGACAGACAGACAGTTAGACATAAAGGTAGGCAGGCATAGAGACAGTCACACAGCCAAACCGGCAAACAAGGGGACAGACGGAAGGTCAGGCAGGCAGACTGACAAATAAAGAAAAACAGATAGATCACCGTCATCATGTGCCATGCCGATAAGCGTGGGCGGTCATATTTCGCCATCTCACTCGATCACCAGAGTCGTGGATCATCTCAGTGTTCCTGTCTCGAGCATACCACGTGGCCAAGCCATTCAGTTATTTACTTCTCTGCCTTCTCCTTGCTCTTTCCCCCTAAATCTTGCCAGTTGTCACCAAGTTCTCTAGTTTATTTCTTCTCAAGGTGTCCATATAATTGTGACTGTCTACGTCTAATTTCTCTAATCAGTTTTCGGTTTTTATTTGTTTCTTATAGGGCTTGGTCATTGATTTTTGTGTCTGTCCATGGTATTCTTTTCATTTTCCACAGAAACCACATTTCTACAGCCATCAGATGTTTTTAAGGCTGTCTGCTCATTGTCCACGCTTCATATCCATACAAATTACAGGTTACATGTAGCACAGCAACACTCTTTTTCTCGTTCAATGGACATATTTTTATTGGTCAGTATGTTTTTCATCTTGCAAAAGGCTACCTTCGCCATGGCGATTCTTGTTCTAATCTCTTCAAGGCATCTCCCATCAGATGTTATGACTGTTCCGAGATAATTGTACCTGCTCACTTGTTGAAGAATATTCCCATACACTTGTATATTAGAATAACGAAGACACAAACCATATATAGTACAATTTATTGCCTGGCACATTGTGGTATTTCCTTCTTCCCAGTGACCACCATAATCTGTGTCTTCTCACAATGTAATTCTAACTTTAAACCTTAAGCGATAAGGCGTGTAAAACGTCATCGATTTAACTCATCATCAACCTCGTTTACACATACCGCTCGTGAAACACAGTACACTGAGACTAGCGTCCATTGATGTATCTAATATACAGCCAATAAGGGATAGTCAATGGTGGTTATCATCTATCCAGAGATCCGTAGCAATTCTACAACAGAGAGTGTGGCAAGAAGAGAGAGAGAGAGAGAGAGAGAGAGAGAGAGAGAGAGAGAGAGAGAGAGAGAGAGAGAGAGAGAGACAGACAGACAGACAGACAGACAGACAGACAGACAGACAGACAGACAGATAGTCAGACCATCCTTATCAATAAAAGATTAAGTCCTATAAACAAAGATATCAAGAGATACACGATCAAGAAAATCATCTAAATACGGATATAAATAAATACGGATATAAATAGCCAAACAATTTCAGTTTTCAAAACGTTAAATTTCCAACCGCTAGAACAGGGGGATCGATGGCTGTTGGAGATTATTATTCGTGTCTTTTTCCGTATCCTTTTAGCCGTTATTCTTTTGTGTGTCATCAGTTTCTGAGCTGAACAAAAGGAGAGAATTGACAAAGAGCTGTATGGCTTCTTTTCATCAGTTTCTAGCACAATAGATGTGTAATCGGTTTAGATTTCCTTTCGAGATGAGAATAGCGATGAGGTGTAACTGGAATAGAAGCACCCTCCATATATTGGGTCTCAATTTAATTTGCTATTTAGCATTTTCTGCATTTCAGATATTGTGCTGAAGGATAATTTCCAATCTTGTCAAGAGAAAGCTGAATGATGACCAGCATTTCATTGGGTCATTTTATAGAGCAGCAAACGCTTTGGCTTAAACGTATTTATTGTAATGGTCAGTTTCAACATGTTCCTTTGTTTTAGATTCGTGGGCCTGGTGGAAAATAGAACAATAAACACGGGAAAATTGAACAAGACTACCAGGCTGGCCAGATGTAACAAGAGTTCCAGTTTGATCACATGGAAAAAAGAGTTCCTGATTGACCAGATAGAAAAAGAGTTCCAGATTGAACACATTGAACAATAGTTCCAGATTGACCTTATAGAACAATAGTTCCAGATAGACCACATAGACCAAGACTTCTAAATTGACCACATCGAACAAGACTTCCGTATTGACCACATAGAACAAGACTTCTAAATTGACCACATCGAACAAGACTTCCATATTGACCACATAGAACAAGACTTCTAAATTGACCACATCGAACAAGACTTCCATATTGACCACATCGAACAAGACTTGCAGATTGACCACATAGAACAAGAGTTCCAATTTGACCACATAGAACAAGACTTGCAGATTGACCACATAGAACAAGAGTTCCAATTTGACCACATAGAACAAGAATTCCAGTTTGACCACGTTGAACAGGAATTCTAGATTGACCAGATATGATAAGAGTTCCAGATTTCAGATTGACCAGACAAAACAATTGCTCCAGATTGGTTAGATATAGCAAGAATTCCAGACTAACCAGATATAAAAGAGTTTTCAGATTAACCAAATTTTCATACTAAGTAGGGTATTAAGGGCTGGCAGCTACAGCAAGAGTTCACAGAGAGACAGATTAACGAGTGACGTAGTGGGTTGTCTGGGGGCAGTCAACATCCCGCCTGAGACCTGGGAAGAAGCCATGTTGTCATCGTGAAGAAAATAAACAGTCTTTGTATTAAAACCAAGTGTTGTTAGTCTGTACTCTGTTACAATATAATAAGATGTTTAGATTAACCATACATACTAAGAGGTCTAAGACTGGCCAGACAGAACAAGAGTTCCAGATTAACCAGATATAACAAGAGTTCCAGATTAACCAGATATAACAAGAGTTCCAGATTAACCAGATATAATAAGAGTTTCAGATTAACCAGATATAACAGGAGTTCCAGATTAACCAGATATAATAAGATGTTTAGATTAACCATACATACTAAGAGATCTAAGATTGACCAGACAGAACAAGAGTTCCAGATTAACCAGATATAATAAGAGTTTCAGATTAACCAGATATAACAAGAGTTTCAGATTAACCAGATATAACAAGAGTTCCAGATTAACCAAATATAACAAGAGTTTCAGATTAACCAGATATAACAAGAGTTTCAGATTAACCAGATATAATAAGATTAGCTGAATACTACAAGAGTTCCAGATTGGTTCGATATTGTAAGAGTTTCAGATTGGCCAGATCGAACAAGAGTGTCAGATTAACCAGAATGAAAAAGTTTTCCAGAATGGCAAGACAAAACAAGACATCCAGATTTACTACTGCTAGTGTACTGGACTAATTTGTGCGCCTGGTTTAGCTTTCCCGATTACCAGTGTCCCTCGCCATCAGGCGAACCCTCTCCAACTTCTGAGGTACTTGTAACTTACGTCCACAAGTCAAGGACGAGATGTCAACATATTAATCCAACTGACCAGTGTAGGGGTTGAACTCGGCATCAGCACATCGGAAGTTTAAGAGCGAGCAGTCTTATCCATTCGGCCACGCTGACCTCAGATCCTGTGGTTGAAACTGTCACACAAGTGTGAAGTGACACCTGTGATTGGAGCTGTCACACAAGTGTGAAGTGACAACTGTGATTGGAACATGTCACACAAGTGTGAAGTGACAACTGTGATTGGAACTGTCACACAAGTGTGAAACTGACACCTTGTCAATTATCTGAGATCACAGCGTTAACGACTGGGTCTGGCCTGTAGTCGTCTGGTCAGTACTGAAGCAGTGAATCCAGACAGCTACCCGATCAGCTTCCAAGTCACGCTGGGGACTGTGATTCCAAACATTTGCCTCAACGGAAGCAAGCACAAAATTGATACCATACACTGCTCAGCTATTAATAGTAAACATGCATGCGATAAACACAGCTGTAGGGGAGGAGCGGTGGTCAAGTGTCTAACACCCGCGCCTGCCCCCCTGTGATCATGTGTTCATGTCTTCTTCGGGGCTATTTTCCCTCTCGCAACAGGGCTCCCAGATCGACCCAGCGTGGAATGGGTACCAGGACATTTTCTGCGAGGGCAAATCTGCCGGTGTGATGTTGACCCCATTTCCCAGCGAATGCCGATTGGTCTGAGAAATATGCGATGTGCACCATATATCGAATACATTCAGAGGTCTTTTACTTGTCTGCTTACTTAACTGCTGGCAATCTGAAAGAGACTAAGCAAGATATTGTATCCAATTGTATAAGAAAACGCCGTTGGAACTACATCGGCCATGTACTCAGAATGGACAAGACAAGTCCCCTACCAAGCCCTCATATGGTAGGGAAAATAAAACGGGGAAGATCAAGAGAGACCCTGCGTAGAACCATCATCAGAGAAGGCTCATTCAACGGCCAAGTGAACATCCAAGATCTACAACAGGTAGCAGCGAACCGCCAGACATGGAGAGCCATGACTTCTGCCCTATGCGCCGACTTAGGCTCAAGAGGAAAGACTAACTAACCAAGTAACTAAATCTGATAGATCCGATGTCAGAGGCTGTGCAGATCCTCAAACATCAAATATTCCTCCAACGGTCACAGGCAATACCGGACCAGCACTTGAAGAATCAGTTCCAAATCGACATTTCCGTCACAGGGAAACCAAAAGCAGCCAGAAGAAGACCAATACTGACATGCTACAAGATATGAACATTGTAGCCAACTGTTTCACAAACAGTTTCATGTGTCGGAAACGGAACTACTCTCGCCATATTAAAGCCACAACGGCCTGGACAGAAAGTGATACAAGGCATGACTCCTGGAAGAAGAGACACAAGAGGCAGGGGCTGACAATCTCAAAGATGTACACAAGACAGCTGATGTATGAGGCTGGAGGGTGAATGAGGCAGGAGGATGCATGAGGCAAGAATGGGGCTGAATGAATGTCCAGAGATCAAGAAGTTTGGTGAGATTGAAGTCCTATGAAGGACTTCTAAATGAAGACTGACGGCCTGGGAAATAAATGGACTATGACTCATGCCAGCTACCATAACCCCCACCTGACTATTTTTCTTCTTTTTTTTTTCTACTCAGAACTAGAAACTAGCCTCTAGTATATTACGCCAAACTTTACCAGTTCTTCGGTATTAGTGTGATGCCGATACACTTGTAAATGTAACCAAATGTAAGTCGATCCAAGTTGGCTGTAGTACCCCTACAGGAAGCTGAGACGTTGTTTGTAAGGAACTATAGCTTCGTCTACTCTTGCCTACATCTGCGTACCAGCTGCACGAAGTTCGCCTACTCGAGGGCTGGATGTCCTGTGGGCAGGCACATGACGTATGTGAGGGATAAGTGACAAAAACAATTACATCTTGAAACTGGAAAGAAAAGTATGGACGCACGGCAGGAGACAACAATTCCCGCAGTATTCGTGACCTGGGTGATCCCGCCCCTCGAGAGTGTCAATGAAGGTAAATGGACTGAACATTTTGAGATGAGTAAAAAAGTAAAAAAAAAAAGAGAGGGGTGGGGGGGGGGGGGGGGTGAAGAGGTAAAGCTTCTGTCAATCGGAAGCCTACTTCTTGCCTGTTCCGCGGCGGAGGTTCTGTCATTACAGTCCCTGCAAGACCTCAGCCTACTCTCTGTTACATTTTACATTGACAAATCCGACCTCATCCACCATATTTCCACTAGCTTCGACTCTTATGAAAGCTGCACGCCGCATGGCACTGCCAGCATTAAGTTCCTGAGATATGTAGCACCAGTCTATTTCCTTACTTCCTTTCTCTGATCTCTCACAATGTTCATTCTATATTTAGAAATGTATCCGTCTTAATATTCCCTGATCTATTTACAGAATTGTCATGCACTCCTTGTTGTAAACATGATTCCATTGTATTTTTTCAATCCACCATAATTAAACACCCCATTCAACAAACCAATAAATGGCCTACTTAAAGCTGCATTGGAAATCAACTTTTAAAGGAATATTATTTATTTATACCACAAGTCTCCCAGCGGCCTGGTACAGTCCTCAATATTCATTGTCTCGAAGCAACAAAACGTAAATAGGCCCGCTCGCTTTAGAACACAACTAAACCGAAGATAAATGGATAAATAAATAATAAAATAATGTCTTTGATCCGTCAGAGCGGACGGGGCTATTCCCTGGACGCACCCGGCACATCAAATTCATAGCGCTGTAGGAACACAGGAAGGCGGACAACTCTGATTAACGCATACAGCCTGTCTCCTGCACCCGTTCCATTGTAATTTCCGGCTTTTCATACATCAGCGAGTAGTCGCCCTAGATGCTGATTGCAATATCGATACCGCTTATCAGTGTGTGGGATATGTTCTTCTACGTGTATGATTGCCACAGGGGGTTCATAACGCCCGGACATTATCGATACGGCATCTAGTACTATTGTTGGTGAACTAACGCCGAGGGGGTTTAACACGGGCCGTGCATGGGTAGGGGTTTTGTTTTTTACATTAACCTGGACTCCCGGGTCGAGATTGTCGGGAGAGCCGATTGGTATATACAATTATTGGGTTAGCACCATATACCTAGGAGACCCTGGGCGCGGAAAAAAGTGACTCAACTCTTGTGTAGCCGCGGTATCGCGGTAACATGTATGCCTGCCGGCCCCGTAGCTAGGTGTTCGAATCTCTCTAGGGTGGGGATATTTAATTGACCAGGTCAAGTCGACCCAGACTGCAGTGATTACCTGGACATGGTGTGGGAGGTGAAGGCCACTGACATTGATGCTGTCACAATATCCCATCAAGTGAGGGGTGGGGGGTGGTGTATATCCATAAATGATGCAGGCACCACACATTCAAGACGTTTCAAGACAAGGAGAATGGTCGGGTATATGTTCTTTCGTTGTAAGCAAATACAGACGTACTTCCAGACTCTATAGAAGACTTCAAGTCTACAGCTGTATTTCCAGACTCTCGAATACTTCCAGGCTGCAGTTGTATTTCCAGTCTAGAATACTTCCAGGCTGCAGTTGTATTTCCAGTCTAGAATACTTCCAGGCTACAGTTGATTATCTAGACACAAATAACATTAACGGAACTACACGTGTACGCTCGCTACACAGAGCTGGGGTTAACAAAAGCGGAGCGGCTAGACAATCACCTGCTAGCCCGGCGACGTATTGGATAGACACTAGCCTGCTGGCCTGGTAACATAGTGGCTAGACACTAGCCTGCTGGCCTGGTAACATAGTGGCTAGACACTAACCTGCTGGCCTGGTAACATAGTGGCTAGACACTAGCCTGCTGGCCTGGTAACATAGTGGCTAGACACTAGCCTGCTGGCCTGGTAACATAGTGGCTAGACACTAGCCTGCTGGCCTGGTAACATAGTGGCTAGACACTAGCCTGCTGGCCTGGTAACATAGTGGCTAGACACTAGCCTGCTGGCCTGGTAACATGGTGACTAGACACTAGCCTGTTGGCCTGGTAACATAGTGGATAGACACTAGCCTGCTGGCCTGGTAACATAGTGGCTAGACACTAGCCTGTTGGCCTGGTAACATAGTGGCTAGACACTAGCCTGCTGGCCCGGTGACGTAGTGGCTAGACACTAGCCTGCTGGCCTGGTAACATAGTGGCTAGACACTAGCCTGCTGGCCTGGTAACATGGTGACTAGACACTAGCCTGCTAGCCTGGTAACATAGTGGATAGACACTAGCCTGCTGGCCTGGTAACATAGTGGCTAGACACTAGCCTGCTGGCCTGGTAACGTACTAGCTAGAGACTAGCCTGTTAGCCTGCTGGCCTGGTAACATAGTAGCTAGACACTAGCCTGCTGGCCTGGTAACATGGTGGCTAGACACTAGCCTGCTGGCCTAGTAACATAGTAGCTAGACACTAGCCTGCTGGCCTGGTAACATAGTGGCTAGACACTAGCCTGCTGGCCTGGTAACATAGTGGCTAGACACTAGCCTGCTGGCCTGGTAACATGGTGACTAGACACTAGCCTGCTGGCCTGGTAACATAGTGGATAGACACTAGCCTGCTGGCCTGGTAACATAGTGGCTAGACACTAGCCTGCTGGCCTGGTAACATAGTGGCTAGACACTAGCCTGCTGGCCTGGTAACATAGTGGCTAGACACTCGCCTGCTGGCCCGGTGACGTAGTGGCTAGACACTAGCCTGCTGGCCTGGTAACATAGTGGCTAGACACTCGCGTGCTGGCCTGGTAACATAGTGGCTAGACACTAGCCTGCTGGCCTGGTAACGTAGTGGCTAGACACTAGCCTGTTAGCCTGCTGGCCTGGTAACATAGTGGCTAGACACTAGCCTGCTGGCCTGGTAACATAGTGGCTAGACACTTGCCTGCTGGCCTGGTAACATAGTGGCTAGACACTTGCCTGCTGGCCTGGTAACATAGTGGCTAGACACTAGCCTGCTGGCCGTGGTAACATAGTGGCTAGACACTAGCCTGCTTGGTCTGGTAACATAGTGGCTAGACACTAGCCTGCTGGCCTGGTAACATAGTGGCTAGACACTAGCCTGTTGGCCTGGTAACATAGTGGCTAGACACTAGCCTGCTGCCTGGCTAACATAGTGGCTAGACACTAGCCTAGCTGGCCTGGTAACATAGTGGCTAGACACTAGCCTGCTGGCCTGGTAACATAGTGGCTAGACACTAGCCTGCTGGCATGGTAACATAGTGGCTAGACACTAGCCTGCAGGCCTGGTAACATAGTGGCTAGACACTAGACTGCTGGCCCGGTGACGTAGTGGCTAGGCACTCGCCTGCTGGTCCGGTGACGTAGTGGCTAGACACTCACCTGCTGGCCTGGTAAGATAGTAACTAGACACTAGCCTGCTGGCCTGGTAAGATAGTGACTAGAGACTAGCCTGCTGGCCTGGTAAGGTAGTGACTAGACACTAGCCTGCTGGCCTTGTAAGATAGTGACTAGACACTAGCCTGCTGGCCTGGTAAGATAGTGGCTAGACACTATCCTGCTGGCCTGGTAAGATAGTGACTAGACACTAGCCTGCTGGCCTGGTAAGATAGTGGCTAGACACTATCCTGCTGGCCTGGTAACATAGTAGCTAGACACTAGCCTGCTGGCCCGGTGACGTAGTGGCTAGACACTCGCCTGCTGGCCCGGTGACGTTGTGGCTAGACACTCACCTGCTGGCCCGGTGACGTAGTGGCTAGACACTAGCCTGCTAGCTCGGTGACATAGTGGCTTGACACTAGCCTGCTGTCCTGCTAACATAGTGGCTAGACACTAGCCTGCTGGCCTGGTAACATAGTAGCTAGACACTCACCTTCTGGCCCGGTCACGTAGTGGCTATACACTAGCCTGCTGGCCCGGTGACGTAGTGGCTAGACACTAGCCTTCTGGCCCGGTGACGTAGTGGCTAGACACTAGCCTTCTGGCCCGGTGACGTAGTGACTAGACACTAGCCTTCTGGCCCGGTGACGTAGTGGCTAGACACTAGCCTTCTGGCCCGGTGACGTAGTGGCTAGACACTAGCCTTCTGGCCCGGTGAAGTAGTGGCTAGACACTAGCCTTCTGGCCCGGTGACGTAGTGGCTAGACACTAGCCTGCTGGCCCGGTGACGTAGTGGCTAGACACTCGCCTGCTGGCCCGGTGACGTAGTGGCTAGACACTCACCTGCTGGCCCTGTGACATAGTGGCTTGACACTAGCCTGCTGGCCTGGTAACATAGTGGCTAGACACTAGCCTGCTGGCCCGGTGACGTAGTGGCTAGACACTAGCCTTCTGGCCCGGTGACATAGTGGCTTGACACTAGCCTGCTGGCCTGGTAACATAGTGGCTAGACACTCACCTGCCACCACGGCGACGTAGTGGCTAGACACCCGCCTGCTGGCCCGGTGTTCATGGCTTCCATATTTTAATATTGACCTGGTTTCCCTGTCTTACCCAATCTTAAATGGATATCAATAATTTTCTTAGGAATTAAAGGCGACCGGCGCCGTCATAATCGCATCACCCACTGAGTACCGATCGGTATATAAACATAAGGGCACCGTATGCCCAGCACGGATTCATTCATTATCATGTGCCATGCCAATAAGCGTAGGCGGTCATGTTTCGCCATCTCATACGATCACCAGAGTCGTGAATCAGCTCAGTGTTCTTGTCTCGACCATACCACCTGGCCAAGTAGTAACATATCTGCCCTCCCCTTGTTCTCTTCTTCTCGATCTTGCCAGTCGTCACCAAATTCTCCAATTTATTTCTCCTCATAACGTGGCCAAACAATATTGACAGTCTGCATCTAATTTCTCTAATCATTTTAAGGTTTTAATGTGTGCCTTGTAGGACTTTGTCATTGGAGTTTCTTTCTGTCCATGGTATTCTTTGCATTGCTCTCAGAAACCACACTTCCACAGTTATTAGATGTTTTTTTTTCAGATTGTCTGCTCATTGTCCAAGCTTCACATCCATGTAAAAGTACAGATTCTATGTAGCACCTCAACATTCTTTTTCTCGTTGCAAATGACATCTGTTTTATTGGTAAGATAGTTGTAGAAACATAAGATGACCTGCCGCTATGGGTTTCTAAACGTTTAGTTTAGTCGATTGATCAACATCACGGCACACGGGTGCAACCCATAAGTGCTCCGTTCTCCTCCTACCTCATATCTTAGTCGGGAGAAACTCAGCTCAGTGCAGGAACTCCGTACCACCGGCGAGGATCCTGAAATACTTTGGGTATATTTTTAACTCGAAATTTTGCCCGGGAAGTGCCGTTAGGCTACTCTTTTTCGATTTCCAACTGCTAAGGGATATTTTACCTGCGCAACAATACACACGTGCGTCCGATCTTACTACCCAGAGACCAGGGGAAATATTATTTCTAGCTGATTCAGTGTCGACCGCCACTTGGTTGACAAATAGTCTTAACTCGGGAGCCCCTTCGCCACTTTAGTGGCAAGATCTTGGCAGTCCGGTTTTTTGTTCCGTTTTGGGTATCTTCCGGGAATCTCTGTGGCGAAGTTGTCAAGCCGTTTGACTCGTGCTCCGAAGGTTGTGGGTACGATTCCGGGCCGCGCCCTTCGGTTTACAAGTTAAATTTTTCGGAGACTCCTGTGGGTCGTCGCTAAAAGCTACGGAGTTCGTGTTTTGTGCGACGCTTTCTGCGCTGCGGAAAGAGACCGAGCCATATGGGATAAAACCAGGTGCAATGAAGTCGACCCTGTCGACTTTTAAGCGACTTCTTTTTTATCTTCCGTGATTTTAATGCCCTATAATTGACTTGGTGACAACTGACAAGATCGAAAGGAAGAGACCAAGGGGGAGACCGAGAAGTAAATACCTGGATGGCTTGGCCACGTGGCATGGGCAAGACAGGAACACGGAGCTGATCCACGACTCTGATGATCGAGTGAGATGGCAGAACATGACCGCCCACGCTTACCGGCATGGCACATGATGGATGGATGGAATTGACGTGTAACCCAGGAAGAAGGTTTTCGGTTCGAAACAGACCCGAGACAGAATATATCTAAGCTTTGTGCAGGAATTCTTAGCTTTAAGTTGTGTTTACTTTTCTGATTTTAGGAGTGGAAACGGCCTTGGTTTTTTGCCTCGCATATTCACATTAGATAATAGTTTTAAACAATGTTAGATTATAGTTATTCTGATTTAAAGAACTTTGTGAAAGATTCTAAACTGCTATCACGTGTTAAATGTGATTATTCAATTAAAATAAATTAATTAGCAGACATTCAGAGTGAAGAACAAAACTAATTGTGAAAGTTCGTCATCATATTAAATTGGCTGAATCATATTGAATTGGCTGCAACTCCAGTCATTAAATATAAAACCGTACCGATTCCTACACCAGCAGTCAAAGAGCCTGTTCTTCTGTACGCCACAAACAATTGTATTTACCAATTCACATGTAGTTGCCAGGCCTTCTACATTGGTAGAACAGAGAGACAGCTTAACAAACGAGTGTCAGAACACATACCTCAATTGGTCAACAAGATACAACACACAGGAGATGCTAGCCTCGTGGGGCCGACACACCGGAAGCTTCCGGCTACTTCAATTGGTAGGCACAATATCGAAAGCGGCCATATGGTTGACAGAGACACTGCCTTTCGCGTGTTGTTTAACACACAAAATACTCGCTTGTTAAAATTTGCAGAAGCAATTATGATCAACGCAAGCCAGAATTGTGCAAACAGAAAGACATGTTAGTCAGCTTAAAATTACCGTGGTAGATAATTGGCATTACTGTGCGAATATGTGTATATTTCAACTTGAAGGATTTATCTAGTTAATTCACGTAAGTTGTGTAATTTCTGCAGTATGTACATGACGAGACGCAGCGAAATATGCCAGACAATAAATCGTGCAATCTGTTGTTTGTGTCTTCGTTATTCAAATTCACTACGGGAAAACATTGTTTTGAATTTCTCAAACGTCGCCTCCCATTACCAACTGTGAAGCGATTAGATGGAATACTCAAGCTGAAGTGTAAAATATCGTTACAGGATTGCCGATTGAGATTTCTCGAGGAATACCTAAGGACGGGGATATTTCCTCACCGGTATTTCAGATCTCTGAGGGCCGACAGAATATGTACGACAAGAAAAAACCTGAGACGACTGACAAAAAGCCATATAGAAGAAACCCAGTCCAAGCTGGCCATCTTGAAGCGCACACATAGTTCTGCCTACTTCGTCACCAAAGAATTGAGCTTGTATGGCTACTTGAAGTTCACTAAATTCTGCACAGAAACCGTGTACAAGGTGAAAATCGCAGTGAATGCTCGCCTCAACAAATCACTGAGCACTGAAAAGGGAACAACGTCAGTACTAGACAACCCAGAGAAGTATGTGAGGAACTTATCGTCGTATGTACTCAACAATATTGAAACGGGGGTCCTTGCATACGGATTAAAATTCTGCATAAAGCCTAAACACATAAACCGTGTTGAGTCGCAAGCACAGTTTGAAATGGTTGATCAAGTCTCCAAGTTATCACCTACTTCTGCTGAGTCGGTCGGGTGGCTGAAGGCCAAACTGGTAGATTTAGAACACCAGTATTGCACAACACCCTCTAAACAGACATTTCCGCTGACCAACAAACACCTTATTGCCTTAAAAGCGTTAAAGGCTAGCAAAACCCTCGTCATACTGAAACCTGACAAAGGGAGCGGTGCAGTACTGATGGACATGTCAGACTACCAGAGAAAAATGGATGAAATATTGTCAGATGAATCCAAATTCAGGATAGATCAAAAAGTAAACAAGTCGGAGGACCTGGATGCAATAATGAGGAAAGAGATCCAGTCACTTGTGAATGCGGGACTCATCAGTGAGGCCACTGCAAAAACGCTCACACCACGTGGCTCGCACACTCCTCAGATGTACGGTCTACCCAAACTTCACAAGCCCGGCATCCCGCTAAGACCTATCCTGCCCATGGTTAACTCTGCACAACACCGAATGGCGAGATGGCTAGCCGAAACTTTAAAGCCAGTACGACAGTCCTTCGATCCAAAAATACTCAGAGATACATTCCAACTGGTGGAATTATTGGATACTATGGACATAAATAACAAACACATAGCATCCATGGATATAGCCTCCCTATTCACTAACGTTCCATTAGAGGAGACAGTGAAAATAATAAGGGAACGCATTGAAGACAAACAACTAAAATTAGGCATACCAACACCTATTCTGGAGAGGCTACTACTACTATGTACCGCCAACATACAATTCAATTTTCTAACTAAGTCATACCGCCAAATTGACGGAGTGGCCATGGGGAGTCCTCTTGGTCCTATTCTAGCGGACATCTTCATGGCACATTTAGAAGAAAAGAGATCCTCAGACATCAACAACTTGGCCTTTTACCGTCGTTATGTGGACGCTATACTAATTATCACCACAGACGAGCTACAAGCAACATCGTTCCAGGCCACAATGAACAAGACGCATAAAAACATCTCTCTATCTATGGAACACGAACACAACGAAGCGTTACCGTTCCTAGATATTCTAATGAGACGTAGAGCAGACGGCACAATTCAAAGATCGGTGTATCGCAAAGGAACATGGACTGGCCAATACCTAAATTTTCAGAGCTTCACACCTGTCCAGTACAAACGGGGCTTAGTACGGACCCTGTTTGACCGTGCTAGAAAGATATGCACCCAGGACACACTGACAGAGGAATTTGAAACTCTGAAGAATGTCTTAAACCTGAATGGGTACTCCACAGGATTTATAAAGCGCCACTGCCAACAGCTCAAACCAAAACCAGACGCAACTACAGTCCCTAAACTCAAGGTATTCATCCAGCTAACCTTTCGAGGGGATGACGTAATGCAACGTCTACAAGACCGGCTTACTACAGCAGTAGGCCGAACATTCTGTGCTGCAACTCCAGTCATTAGATATAAAACCGTACCGATTCCTACACCAGCAGTCAAAGAGCCTGTTCGTCTGTACGCCACACACAATTGTATTTACCAATTCACATGTAGATGCCAGGCCTTCTACATTGGTAGAACAGAGAGACAGCTTAACAAACGAGTGTCAGAACACATACCTCAACGGGTCAACAAGATACAACACACAGGAGATGCTAGCCTCGTGGGGCCAACACACCGGAAGCTCCCAGCGTCTTCAATTGGTAGGCACATTATCGAAAGCGGCCATGTGGTTGACAGAGACACTGCCATTCGCGTGTTGTTTAACTCGCTTGTTAACTTTTGCAGAAGCAATTATGATCAATCAACGCAAGCCAGAATTGTGCAAACAGAAAGACATGTTAGTCAGCTTAAAATTACCGTGGTAGATAATCGACATTACTGTGCGAATATGTGTATATTTCAACTTGAAGGATGTATCTAGGTAATTCACGTAAGTTGTGTGATTTCTGCAGTATGTACCTGACGAGATGCAGCAAAATATGCCAGGCAATAAATCGTGCAATCTATTGTTTGTGTCTTCGTTATTCAAAATATTGAATTGTGCTCGCACTAATGGGCCTCACTTGTGTCCCTAAGTTTGCATATTCCTAACACAAATAGGCTGAATGATATTTAAATAATTAAATTTAAAAGAATAACAATTATAACTAAATCAAAATTAGTGTACATATTGTTTCTCAGTAGAAAAAGGTCAAAGCCTGCCTCGCATTGTCCCGACATTTTGCATTTTGTGTGACAATGATTCGCTTCAAAATATGATGTTTTAATTGTGTTTTAATGGTGATATGGAGCCATTCTAGAGATATTGGTTTAGAAAAGTGGTGTAGATATCATTATTCAGTAAATTTCATTGGATTATAATCAGAGATTGAGCAGTAGCGCCTTCGTAAGTGGAAATTTCACGTAAAAGGTCACCTCTGTCTTCAATTTTTTACAACATCTGCTAATATTATTATTAGATTTCTAACCTACAGCAACAGTAGCAATACCAACGTGTTCCTTGAGCAATTGTCTTTAATTTGATATATAATACAATATAGCTGCTACCATTTTAACAATTTCTAGATCATTTCTATGACACACCCCTACTTCCCATTTTCTGCCATCAATTTCTGTTTGGGCCAAACCCATTTTTTGTTTGGCACTGAATCAGCTAGAAATCCACGAGAAAAAAATCCCGGTCATCACCGGGGCTTGAACCCGGGATCTCCAGCACTCGAGACGGACACCATACCTCGAGATCACGCAGCCCCCTAGACGTCTTGACTGCAAATTGCAAGAGGGAGAAGACAAGAAGAGGAAGAGGGTTATGAAGTAGAATTCTACGTGGGTCATTAGATTGTGTGTCAGAGGTTGGAGATCAACGGCACTGCCTCTTCTGGGGCGTATGATTTAACACTACTTAAATTAATATGTGCTAAATTAATAATTGCATATGTTTTAAATATTGAGCACAAGCCTACTGGCAACGCTGATCGTATTCCGGCACGAACCTTAGGCCTTGTCCACGTCAATTGGAATCACTAGACTCGAGTTTCGATCTCGTTTGAGCTCGTCAGTAGTGCATATCATTGACTGGACCTGGGATTAAACCCGGATCACTGGCGTGTGACGCAGGTGTGTTACCACTAAACCACACGGCACACGCTAGACGGGACCCACAAAAATAAATCAATCAATTGCATATGTGTCAGTGTTTCTCCCTATCCTTGAGTCAATCAGTTAATGTGTCAGTAGTTGTCCCTATCTACCAATAAATCAGTTGATGTGTCAGTATTTGCTCCTATCTACCAATCTATCAGTTAACGTGTCAGTATTTGTCCATATCTACCTGTCAGTGCGTCAGTTTTTCTCCCTATCATCCATACAATCAGTTAATGCGTCAGTGCTTCTCTCTATCGACCAATCAATCAGTTAATGCGTCAGTGCTTCTCTCTATTGACCAATAAATCAGTTAATGCGTCACTGCTTCACTCTATCGACAAATCGATCAATTAATGCGTCAGTGTTTCTCGATATGGAACAATCAATCAGTTAATGCGTCAGTATTTCTCTCTATCAACCAATAAATCAAATAATGCGCAAGTGCTTCTCTCTGTCGACCAGTCAATCAGTTAATGTATCCGTGCTTCTCTCTATCGACCAGTCAATCAGTTAAAACGTCAGTGTTACTCGATATCGAACAATCAATCAGTTAATGCGTTAGTGTTTCTCTATATCGACCAATCAGTCCGTTATTGCGTCAATGTTTTTCGGTATCGAACAATCAATCAGTTAATTCCCCATTAACAAAATAAACTACACATTCTACTCATCTATTCTGAAAGTTTGGTTCTTGAAATACCATACAGCCACCCAGACAATTGACGTAGGTCACTCACTTTTGTAGTAGAAAGGATAGACATTATCGGATGTACACAAACATTATGTGGCAAGTGTGATATATTTTCACAAGCCGGCAACGTCGCTGTGAATATTCCTTGTAATAACATTCAACATTAGCACCGCAACACACTCCTAAAATCCTAAATTTACAACGACTCAGGTTCGACGTGATAGCAAAAACCTGGACGGAAAAAGTTACATAAAAAGACGAACGACCGGAACGGCCTGTTTTTCACCAAACCACACATATGAGGCAGGAAGATCAGTTGCATATGCTGGAGTGAGAGGACCCTCCCAAACGAATAGTAGAATATACCATAGTTTGATTAATAAGAGGAGGAAAGCCTCAGCCACCAAAGACATCGCATTTGGGAAAACGAATCCAAGGCGGATCTTGAAACCTGTTGTCGACGTGTCGTGAAGCAATGAGATCACATGCAGGTAAGCAAAATGCATATTTTAAATGACGTTAGTCAGTGATCCGTTTTCAAAGTAGAAAGCGGTGAGTCAATGTGTTGTAAACCACGTGATTAGTCCTTAAGAAATTAATTTAGTAGAAACTAAATATTATATTCAGTTATCATCGTCATGGATAAACTGTACATTAGGATAAACAACAGTGAGTCACCTTTTCTCCTAGTTAAACAATTTATTTAATGTGTAAGCATTAGACCTAGAATGTAAATTTTAATTCTTAAGTAGTTAAACTCAATCAGCAGTGATTTAGAAGCTGGTGAGTAACTTAAAATTTAGAAGGCTAAGAATGCTTAGTGCAGTGGTAAGAAAACTATTTTAAATGTGCAGACACTGGTAAGACAAATTATTGTAATGTGTAATAGTCAAGAAGATTTGTTTTACATGACAAGTCAAGTAGTTTCTTTTTTTCCATGAGCACATGGGAGCCAAATAGATTTCTATGTGTATCATAATTTTATGGGGTGAGTCAAAGGTATTTTCATTGTTGTTAACATGTGGATTTATCATTTGTGAGACACATAATAATTCCTAATCAACCGCCATGCAAGTGGGGTTATGATGCATGGTGAATGAATGAGGATTGGGTATATCACATAAATATATGTACTTGATGAGAGCATATGGGGATCCATGTGTAATTTCATTGTTGCTAAACAGGAGGAATCATCCTTTGTGAATCTCACAAGTATGCCTAATGATCACATAAGTCTATGTCACTGAAGCATGCCTGTGGTGAGTCAAGTGTGATTTCATTATTGTTAAACAGATGGGAATGTATCATTTGTGAACCACATCAGTATGACTACTTGTCATCCATACATATATGATTGTGTCTGGTGAATGATGGGGGAATGATTGAGATTCCATTGTACTGTCATTGTTGTTGAATATGTGAATTTATTCTTTGTAAAGCAAATACATATGCTTAATTTTCATCCATACAGATATTATTGTGTATTATGAATGGTTTATGGAAGGATGAGATTCCATTGTGATGTCAGTGGTGTTAAACATTTAAAGTTATCATTGGGAAATCACCTAAGTATAACTATATATATATATATATATATATATATATATATATATATATATATATATATATATATATATATATATATATATATATATATATATATATATATATATACTTATCTTACATGCAAGTATGAGAATGATTTCTAATGAATGAGTGTGAATGGGTGAATATAAGTGACATGCTAGGAAGGAGTATAAGCTAGCAATCAATCTCATGATAGAAGGCAACTTTGATGTGTAATGTCCTATCTATCACAAGAGAACATGTTCGGCATAACCCATACACTAAGTAATAATTTAGTGCACTCCGACGCATGACACAACATTGTATTAAATATCACTCAGGTTACCATTATCTGGTTTTGTGCCCTAAGCACGACTCAACCCATATTACATATCACACATACTACAAGCATCTGGTTTTGTGTCTTAATCAAGACCCCACTTTGTATTTCATGTCACTCCTGTTACAACATATGGTCTAGGTTCCTGATGATTGTAATGATAATGAGGATGATGATTGTAATAACAATGATGATGATGGTGATTGTAATTAAGATGATGATTGTAATAATAATTATGATGATGATACTGATATAATGATAATGATGAGAATGATTACGAGGATTGTAATAACAATGATGATGATGATAAATGAGGTAAAAGCATATTACATCCATGAGAAGAGAAGAGAAGATAACTTCTCACTTGAAGCATTTAATTAAGAAGAATGCACCTGAATACTATACAAGAATTTATACTATGATGTACTTATATTGTTTATAAGTAACTACTCATTGCAATGGAATATTATTTAACAACCCCTTCATGTATGAGACCCTTGTTCTTTAATGGAAAAAAGATGTAGAAAAAATAACTGGGTACAGAAGATGATGGGGAATATAGTTGTAAAATTCCAAGTCAGTCAAGGTATGAACTAAACCTGTAGACCCTGATGACAGGCATAGGTGAAGATGAAACTGCACATCTGCTAGTCTAAACCTTGAACACCTAATAATGGAAGATTGGATGGAGAGCAAACAATTATGTTGGTGATAACTAATTGAGAACACTAAGACTATCTTTCTCCTATGTTTATTTTTCTCTAGGAACAAGATCAATTTTTTAAATTTCACTTGTTATGTTCTTAGGAGTTTACAGCATTTCATTTCTGATGTTCATATTGATGATATCATTAGATTTAGAATGGATGCTGGAATTTTAAGTAGTTACTATAACCAGCTAGATCCAGACCTAACTTTGTGAATGTAGCACCTTGTTGAGTGAGCACCTTGTTGAATGAAGCACCCTGATAGAGTGAAGCAGCTCATTTGAGTGATGCCCTTGATAGAGTAGTGCAGAAAGCTATTCACCTGCAAGAATTTCCTCTATCCATGAAGAGCAGGTAAGATAGATAATATTCATGAACCTGGAAAGGGGAAAACTAGAGCCAATATTCTGCTCAGACCTGGAACAGATCAACACTAAGAATAAATAACATATAGTCATTGACTGATTGCCACAAGGGACCCACAAACCTGGAAGTGGAGAAACTAGAGTGTAAACAGTTCTTTTTTACAGATACCCACACATGCCAGTAGAAGATGAGCAGTACATGTAATTGAAAGTATATAGCTGAGCATATACACCTTATATTTGGCACATCAATGATGTATAGTTATAGATAGATGTATATGTCCTTATTGTATTACACGAGATTGTATTTTTTGAAAGGCAATGTTCAAAAACCAAGTTTATGTTGATTAAATCCTACAAAGTTTGCATATTGCATGAAATAACCGGTCGCTCTAGCATTGCCTGCTTGCTAGGGAAGAGGCAGGGGATGTCCCCAGGAGTCCATACGCCTGATGCCGCCCCGCACTGCCTGCTAACCGTCCAACGTTCACGACCAGTTTACTAATGGCTATCCAGTTCCTCAGCACGCTGGTCCACCTTGAACTTGGGGGTTTATATTTGGAGTTTTCCGTCTCCTAGATGGGCTGCTGTCCAAAGCTAACGGGTTCCACCTACCCGGGGGAGGGGTTAGAGCGCCCCTGACTCGCTGGCAGGCACGTCTCCGAGCATATGAGGTATTTTCTAAGGAATTCAGATCCCACCCTGAGATCCCGCCTCGCCCTCTGTGCCCACCGCCAGTTGGTCCGCGGCTGCTTATTGGGTATTCGCAGCTAACCTCTATATCTAGAGGCCGTTCCACGATCCGCCTCCTGTGGACGAACTGGGTTGGGGATGGTCGCGCCAAATTGGATCATCATGGTCTGGCAAGAATGAGAAAGCGAGGAGTGGCGAGGGGATCTGACCGACGCTCGACGCTCAGAGGAAAGGCGAGACGGACAAATAATAAGATTGCTACTGGTACTATTGGTGTTGGAACTCTTCGCTGGCTGCTGAGGATGGGGACGGAGCGCTTATGGGAATGCCCCGAATGCTGTGATGTCGGTTCCTAAATCAATCAATCAAATCATAAAACTGAGGTCATATCATTTATTGATTGTTTTTTTCTTGTCGTAGTAAAATTGTTTTAATTAACAACCCTAGATTAATAATTATTTAGTTGGTAGAGGAAAGGCAAGGAACCACCATAAGGATATTTTGGATACTCAGTAAAACTTCATTGTTTTCCTGGAGGTATTCCTTGGTTCTCCGAAACTCTATTTAATGGTCTCAAACCACTGAGCCAGTAACAGCTAAATTAATTATAACGGACAGGATCACATTGAGAAAGAGGAACTTAGTATCCTTTATCTCTTTGGGGTTGTCCAAAATACTACCATACATCCGACAGCAAGTTTTTGTGACAAGAGCGTAGGTCAAGTAAATTAAACATGATTATATTTGTATTCTGTACACACACGAGTAATTTGTACATAGTATATTGGTATTTCCGTCACTAAGTTTATGTCGGCCGGTTTCCCTGGCCTAGATGTTTAACGTCTTTCACCATAATCCCGTATATTATCGTGAGTAACGTAATGTGCGCGAAAAACGGTAGCAGTTCTCGCCGCGTTGGTAACTTACGGGGATATGTGAGCCGGTCGCTCACAAAGCAATGGCAAACTACTGAGTCGTAATCTTGCCCAGTACATCTACAGCAGCTGAAAATGCTGATATTGACTGAAACGTCCTGTAAGGGATATGCAAAAAAAAAGTTTGCTACCAACCTACCTACCTACCGGTCTCCGTGGCCAAAGGCTTGCGAATATGGTTCGTGAGCCGCTTACCGGGCGTTCGAAACGCAGCCGCGACCGATTTGTTCAGCAGACCGTGTCGCGTTGTGTTATAACGTGTTGGTAAGGGAGCCGGTCGTTCAGAAAGCAATGGCAAACTACTGAACGTAAAATGTGACTAGTACATCAACAGCAGCTTAAAAATGCTGGTGTTGACTGCAACACCCTGCAAGGGATACGCAACATAAAAAGCCTACCTACCTACCTACCCACCCACCCACGCACCCACATACCTACCTACATGACTACCTATCTACCTGCCAGCATACCTGCCAACCTGCCTGCCTACCTACGTATCTCCCTGCATATCTCTCATATATTTGTGTCTGCCTATCTGCCCGCTGTCTGTTCGCTAACTGCCCAGTTGCTTGTATGCTTGCCCGCTGTCTGTATATCTGCCTACTGTCTGTTTGTCTGCCCGCTGCCTGACTGTCAGTCTGCCCGTTGTTCTAGTCGCTGTCTATCCGTTGTCCGTTGTCTAACAACTGTCTGTC
The DNA here is from genome assembly GCA_014155875.1 of Cepaea nemoralis. Lineage (NCBI taxonomy): Eukaryota > Metazoa > Mollusca > Gastropoda > Stylommatophora > Helicidae > Cepaea > Cepaea nemoralis. The sequence goes on along the minus strand of JACEFZ010004770.1, from coordinate 4,169 downwards.
TCTCTGACCGCTGTCTGTCTTCCAGTTGAACGATGACTGTTATTGTATATAGTTCCTTGTCTCTTGTACAATCAACATTCTGAAGTATATAGCCCCTCTAAGCCTTGTCTGTCTGTGTATCCGTGAGTGTTCATCCTACGCCCAGTCCATACACCGATTTAATCTACTAAACATACGGTCTCACTCATGTGCAAGAACAACCATGTTTCCTTGCCCTGGACTGTATCCGGGTCAGTGCAACTAATCTATGCCCCATCGCTCTCGCCTTCCGCTGAACCTAACAACCCACAGCACAAAACGCCTCAACTTGACTGATCTCCAGCCCAATCGCCACAACAGCCAGCAATCACAGGCAACAGTCTCCTTCATCTGCCATGTACATCAGCTTCTGCAAACGGACTGAGTCACGTGATTAATCAAAACACAATGGCGCTGTACTAGGTCGCTATCTGCGGCACACAAACATGGCTAATACTCCAAGCAGCAGGCAATTTGAAACATGCAAAGTAGAGATTGACACAAACTCACGGCACACAAACATGGTCGTGGAAAGTCATGGCGGCAAAATAAACAGACAAATTGGAAAAGGTTGACAGAAGTACAACTAGGTAAGAGGATGTGCAAACGAGGTCGCCAGATGATAATTTCTTGGGTAAATGGGAGGATTTAAGCTCCAATCAGCGAATTAGAGCAAACACACACACACACACACACACCACACACACATACACACACCAACCACCACCACCACCACCACCACCACCACCACCACCACCACCATCACATAAGGAGGTACAACGTGACAACAGCCAGGCGAAATAAAAGCTTGCAAAATAACTTATAACACACGACATATCCGATTAATCCTCTTTCGATATAATAATATTTATATACGAAAATTTATATATCTGTATACGGCTTCAGATATAATATTTTTATACGAAAACGTGGATATGTGTTTATACCGCTACCAGTGTCACATGTATGTGTAAGAGCTTACATATGTCCGATGTCAACAGCGTATGTGAATTTACAGGTGTCCTTATACCGTTTCCAATATAAAATGTCCATGAAAGCTCACGTTCTTGCATGTTACATAGCATCACTTTTAACATACAGCTGCGAGTCCTGGACAATTAGCAAACAGGTGAAGAAACTACCCGGAAGCCTTGGAGATGTGGTTTTATAGAAAATACTTAAAAATTAATTGGACAGTCAAAATGAGCAATCAGGACATTTTGAGGGAAGCTGAGTCGCAAAGACAACCTATCACAAACATCAGACAGAAGCCGTCATCGTGTTTAGACCACATTGTTAGAAGACAAAAACTGGAACATGTCAGAATCTCCCCACCAGATCTGCCGTGTCTTCATCATCGACGCCTGGCAATTACGGCCAGGTACGCCTGTGAGCGGCATTAACTACGCAGTGACGAGAACGGTCAGTTGTGGCACGCGTGGCGCACGGAGTCCACGCAGTAAGGAAACACGACCAACGAGGACTCACTGCAGTTAGACGGCAGACGGGCCTCGGACTGTGGTAGAGGACAGACATGGGAGATGTGTGCTCGATTGCTTGTGTGAGTGGACGCTATTAGAGAGAACGCCTGTTTGAGTATAGAAGCCTGTGCGCCTGGACGTAGTGTTGTAAGTTATGAACTGATGCATTGAATGTATATATTTATTGTGTAATGGCATCGCCGTTATGGTTAAGCGATGCCTGTAATGTTTGCGGCGAGTGAGAAGTGCGAATAAAGTGGTTATAATTGTATTCGCCGTGTGTCACGTACAGTCATTTCTGTGACAGTGTTGGTTATCACATCTGTTGGTTACTACGAGCCTGTGTAATTGTGAAGTAAGACGCTGACAAACACATGAAACTGGAAAAATTGTGGAAGAGAGATAAAGAAAGCAGCGTGAGAAGATTCTTGACAGTGCTTGCTTGTGTTCGTTGGCTTGAGCTCCAACGCGAAGTCCTGTATGTCGGATGAAGGCATCCTGTTGTCCAACATCAGTGTGATGTCATACAGGACCTGAGTTTTGCGTGAGTATCCGTTGTCCCATGTCTGGCTTATTGGTGTGCAGACTGGTGGTTCCTCGCCGTACAGGCAGACACTCTCCGACTTCGGAGGGAAAGGCGAACCTACTGACTTTACCGGACCCCAAAAAGGGCCTGTTGCCCCGGACGCCGACGAGGACGCGTAAAAGGTCTTGGCCAGTATAGAACCCGCCCCCGGTGCCAGGAAAACCCTCTGCGTCCCATTCTTTACAGTCTTTTAGCAGAGGCAAGACAAGCAAGCCGTCTTCTAGCATCATCGCCTAATTTATCACCACCAAGTGCCGTCTCCGTACATTCAGTCGGCGGTAATGAGTCACCAACACCTTGCCACGTGCGTTCCCCAAAGCACCCGATAGGCTTTACCCAGTCCATACTTTGTCTTTCTCTTGTACGCCTCCCCCCCCCCCCCCCCTTTAAAAAAAAAAAAAGTGATCTCATAGCATTAAGAATTGACTGAGACAGTCGTTATACACTCGATGTATTACAGTTGCCAGACCATGATCTCATTCAGTGATGTTTTCATTTCAAGTCTACCTGTTTTACGTCTTTACTTTCGTCTCCTGCATTGAATCCTTCCTTTTCGTTTATAGTATTAATTATGTCCACACAATGTCTAGTCATTAACCGTGTGTGTATTGATACATTCATGTCCTCTCTGTCATCTGATAATCTCCATGTTCTCATCTGTTATCTGATATATCCATGTCCTATCTGTCACCTGATAATTCCTTGTCCTTTCTGTCATCCGATATATTCTTGTCCTCACCGTAAGTGGATATATTCATGTCCTCTCTATCATCTGATACATTTATGTCCCCTCTGTCATCTGATATTTTCATGTCCTCTCAGTAATCTGATATATCATGTACTCTCTGTCATCTGATATATCCATGTCCTCGTCTGTCATCTGATACATTCATGTTCTCTCTCTCTCATCTCTCATCTGATACATTCTGTCCTCTCTGTAATCTGATTATCATGTACTCCCTGTCATCTGATACCATTTATGTCCCCTCTCTGTCATCTGAAACATTCATGCCCTCTCTGTAATATGATATATCATGTATTCTCTGTCATCTGATACATTCATGTCCTCTCTGTCATCTGATACATTCTTGTCCTCTCTGTAATCTGATATATCATGTACTCTCTGCCACCTGATACATTGTTTGTTTTGGCAGTAAGCTTTCTGTTTTCCCAGACTCTTTTTCTTAACCTGTGAATTGTTGTTGCTGCCTTATCAATCCGGATGTTGATTTCCTGATCTATGGATACTTTGCTATTTACCTCTAGATCCTAGATATCTAAAATGGTCTACCATCTCTAGTTCGGCGTCGTCAATAAGATTGATGGTATCCCATGTGCACTTTGTGACATAATCTGTGTCTTCTTTTTGCTAATTGTTAAACCAAAGTCAGAACAAGCATTGGACAATGCAGATAGTAGACATTGCAATTCTTCCTCAGAGTGGGTCGTAACTGCAGCATCATCTGTAAAAAGCAACTCTCTGATCAGTACTCTCCTAATTTTGGTCTTAGGCTTCAATCTCTGAGCATTGTAGAGGCCGCCGTCCTGAGCGTGAAAGAATGCATATACCACCATCCTGATCACGAAAGGCATATTTCAGCAGAAGTGAAAAGTATATTTCCAAAGACGGTGGGAGCTAGTACACAACCTTGCTTAACTCCCACTCTTGATTTCAAACTCTTCAGGTTGTGTGACGGTTTATTCCATGCTAGTCTTCGTAGACTTAGATGGATAAAACATCTTAGGAGGATGGATGATGGTAGAATATCTTTTTGGTGAATTAATGATGGGTAAGAGATCTCAGGGGCAGTTCTACTAGGATACAAAGATGTGTGTAAGCGGGGACATGATTGATACAGGCATTGGTAATGCACATTGGAGCAAGTCGCCGTTGAACGTGTTGCATGGAGAGCAAACATCAGAAATGTAATAAAGACAAAGGAGAAAAATTAGTGCAGATAAGTCACACACCGAGCGTGTGAGACGTAAGATGGTGCATGCTGGTGGAAATGACCACGTGTTCACATGCACCCACTGTGGACGAACATTTACAGCGCGAATTGGCCCTTATCAGTCACATCCCT
>JACEFZ010004769.1:0-21433 GCA_014155875.1 Cepaea nemoralis | reverse complement strand
ATGCGCGTGATGTGTGTAAAGGGGTCCTTTACTTAAAGTTATTGCATATTCTTTACAGAACGTAGCAGTCACTTTACTTACTTACCTCCAAATGATGACAGCGCCTCGCTGCAGGAACAAAAGTTACTTCCACGCATTTCCAAAATCGACCTTTTTTTCCACTCTCCCGCTTTGACCTCATGCGTAGGTCCATACACGCTACTTCTAGTAGCTCTGGGCTGGATTTTGCTTGTGGATTGACTTTCCTTATTAACAGTGTCCCTCGCCGTTAGGCGAAGCCTTTCCGACTTCAGAGGTACTTGTAATTTACGTCCGCAAGTCAAGGACGAGAAGTCAACATTTTAGTCCAACTGTACGGTGTAGGGGTTGAACCCCTTACCTCTGCATCAGCACACCGGATGATTAATAACACGCGTTCTTATCCATTCGACCATGCTGACCTATCTTCTAATCTATCTATACTTCGTTCTTTCACTACTGTAAGCGCGAATCAATACTTGTGTATTTGTTTATGTGTTGTTTGATAGATCGTCTGAAGAACAACAATCACTAGATTTCTTAGGTCCTCAACCCGAGAGCCATAACACCCACAGCGATGGAGGAGAGAGTCAAACATCTTGCCTCGCTGGCAGGCAAGAATATAATATATATTGTGCTGGAGGTAACGAAAATTAGCCTGCAAGCTACCGACAAGTATGAAAATTCAATGTCATGTTGAACTTGAAACTCAAGAGTTGCATAACATCCTATAAACACAGAAACCAATTCAAAACAATGTATTCCCTTAGTGAATGTAAACACGGAAGCCACATACAATATATTGCACGATTTATTGCCTGGCATATTGTGAGACGTTAGCAATTAGGCGGCTCGAACCGGTTTTGTGCAAACAGAAACAGTTCTTTGTAAATTTGAAACTACCGTGGCAATAACAGATGTTCCACATTCGAACAATACCTGTGACTATGCTGTTTTAATTGTTTCAGTTTGAGTATTATTCATTTAATCACTCCATATGATATGTAATTCTACAGTATGAACCTGACGAGCTGCAGCGAAATATGCCAGGCAATAAATCGTGCAACAGAAACCAGTGCAATATTGGATACCTCAGAAATTAAGAAATTAAGGAAGAATTTACAGTCGTAGTCTCAAATAAATACCAGCACCTACAGCAGACGAAACGAGCATGGAAGTCTGATGGCAGCAGGCTAAAGACATTTGGAGCTAATCATGTTTAGAAATACTTGGCAAAAGAGAAAGACACCACAAAGCATGGATAATGCCGAAAGCAGATTTAAATAATAGCCAAACTTTAGCTTCGAAAGCCCAGGATTTAAAAAAAAATACGCGAAAGCTAACAAAGAAGTTAAGAAGCCGATTGTAAAAACAAATATGTACAAGGTGTTTGTAAAGTCTCACTATACTTTGTATGTAGAACAGCTGTTTGTTGGAGAGTATGTTCTCCGTCTTGCAAACGGAAGACAAACTCTCCAACAAACAGCTGTTCTACATACAAAGTGTAGTGAAACTTTACAAACACCCTGTAGATACCTTTGCAGCAATCACAAGGAAGATAGCAGAAAAGTACAACCAACCAAGTGGACAGATCAATAACAGGTGTGGGAAAGTTCTTACTAACATTACGGATGAACTAAACATCTGGGATTAATACTTTGAGGAACTCCTAAAATAGACAAGTCCCCAAAAGAGCCCCTAAGTATCCAGCCTACAGAAGAGGAGTTGAATATCAACTGCGAGAAGCCATCTAGGAAGAGATTAGCAAACCCATCAAACTACTGATATATGGAAAAGCTGCTGGTCCAGATAACATTTCAGCATAGGCCAACACAAGCACCTCAAATGAATTACCACACAGATTATTTAGCAGAATCTGGAAAACTTAAGAAATACCAGGAGATTGGAGAGGAGGATATCTGGTAAAGCTGCCAAAAAGGGGAACTTACAGGAGTGTGAAAATTATAGAGGAATAGTGTTACTTTTATTTCCTTGAATATATTAAGTAGGATCATTCTGGAGAGATCACGAAGATGCCATTGCAAACAACTAATGGGTGAATAGGCCAGTTTCCGACCAAACAGAACCTGCACTACGCATAATAATTATAGAACAAAGCATCTAACGGAACTGACAACTTTATATTGGATTTATGGATTACGTCATGGCCTTTGATAGCATTGATAGGGAATCTCGTTGGAAATTGGCGAGACATTATTATATTATCCCCCATACTGAAACTCTTAATGTGACAAGTTACAAGCGTTCAAGAGCAAGTTACAAAACCTAGTGGAACAAGTAAACGGGCATAGTGCAGAACGTGGCTTAGATCTTAATATCCTAAAAACGAAAACTATGATAATTAGCAATGGAAATGAAAGGTCATCAATGAACATCGCAGTAAACGGGGAGATACTAGAACAAGTAACAAGTTTCTCCTATCTTGGACATGTAATAACAGATGATGGCAGAAGTGAAATAGAAATCAAAAAGAGATCAGGAATGGCCAAAAATGCTTTCAACAGCATGAAATCAGTATTAACATCTAGAGAGATTAACAACGCATTAACATTGAGAATTGTCAAATGTTACGTATATTCAACACTATTGTATGGCGCGGAAGCCTGGACATTGAACAAGCAACTAGAAAGTCGAATAGATGCTCTAGAGATGTGGATATACAGACGAATGTGTCGTATTTCATGGAAACAGAAACAATTAAATACAGAGGTTCTAGAAAAACTGGGAATGAAAAGAGAGTTGATGAAAGAAATAAAAAAGAAGCAAGTGAAATATTTCGCCACGTTAAAAGACATAACACTCTTAAAAAACCATGCTGAGGGACAAGGTTGAGGGTCAGCGAGCAAGAGGTAGACAGCGATACAAGTGGTAAGATAACATCAAGAGATGGACGAACATGTCTGACAGAATGTACAATCAAGGCGAGAGACAGACAGTGTTGAAGATCCATTGCAGCCAACCTTCATTGTGGAGACGGCACCTGATTGATTGATTGATTGACAAGCGTTCATTAGTAAACTTATTGATTATCACCAAGTGTCATTCTTCGTCGCCGTCTTTTTCTTCTTTGTCTTTACTTCGTCTTCTCCTCTACTTCCCCCTCCACCCCTCCTCACTTTTCTTCTTCTTCTTCTTCTTCTTCTTCTTCTTCTTCTTCTTACCCTCCTACTCCTCCTCCTCCTCATCATCATCATCATGATCATCATCATCATCATCCTTCTTGTTATTGGTACACCTTCAGACGTCAACCTGAATATGTGTAAACAAAGCATCAGTCGACTTGATGCTTTTGACATCTCCATAGAAATTGTCTTCAAATGGAACGGGTGTAGGCCAAAATAATGTTCTCTGTTCTGTATATTGGACACACTTGTAGTAAATGTCTCGCCGTCATTTAACTAGTACCACAGCCACATTCATCAGTATCTCCTATCTTTAGTTCAACAAGTGGTATTTAAGCCTGTCATGTCCGAAGATTGCAAGTTGTTCAAAGGGTGACACAGATGCGCAATGTCCTGTATCTTTTTGTGTACGCTCATAAGGGGAGCTGGTGGTTTTTCACGATAACATAACTTCACACATGCTTACCTACGAGAATAATGGTTCCCAACCTATGGGTTGTGACCCCCAAGCAGGTCGAGTATGTTGGTGCTACAGTTTTTAGTGGCAATTATTTTTAAGGGAATTTTTGAAATATATCACTACTAATATTTTCACAGTAATTTATTTCAATATGGCTACATCGCAGTATCCTATTACTTGTCAAACAAAAACAAAATCTGTCATCTACTGCCTACAGTACCTTGCAGTGTAGGGCAGGGGGAGGGGGGCGGTCTTGAACCTGAAGAATTAATGGGAACCACTTCAGGTCCATAGCTATACGCTAGTGCAGTTGATAGGGAGCTGCGCTGAAAATGTCATGAGCAGGGTCGGATGAGGGTTCGACGCCTAGTTCGTCGTCTCACTAAGTGAGGAAAAGACTGACCACCTATTCCCCTGTGCAGTCAGGCCTACAAATGTGATGGCTCTGTCACATCACAGTATCACATCAAAGTAGCACATCACAGTATCACATAACGGGCCCACGGCGGGTTTCTGCTTCGAAGACTTGAGGTCCACAGCGTTGGATGGAAATACTAAAATATCCCGTTATGTTAATACAAGGGAGTTTCTCATGAACACCTTAGAAGCTTTTAGGGGGCTGAGTGGTCTCGAGGTATGGTGTCCGCCTCGAGTGCTGGGGGTCCCGGGTTTAGGCCCCGGTGAGAACCGGGATTTATTTTTAAAAATCCACGTGGACTTCCAGTAATAAAAATTTCCCCTGGTCTCTGGGTAGTGAGATCGGACGCCCGTGTGTATTGTCGCGCACGTAAAAAATCCCTTGGCAGTTGGAAATCGAAAAAGAGTAGACTAACGGCGCTGCCCGGGCAAAATTTCGAGTTAAAAATCTACCCAAAGTATTTCAGGATCCTCGCCGATGCAACGGGGTTCGTGCATTGAGCTGAGTTTTTCCAGACTCAGGTTTGAGTTAGGAGGAAAACGGAGCACTTATGGGTTAAACCCGTATGCCGTGGTGTTGATCCAACGACTAAACTAAACCTTAGAAGCGTGATAGAAATTACAATAACCATGCCAATTGTCTTATAACCTGGCAATATTGTTGTTAAGGAGGCCACTAACTTTTAGCACGTGACATCACGGCGCAGACGAACACGGTGACGTCATAAAGACATTTTAAATATGGCCTCCCCACTTTTAACATGCACATGGAGTAATGACTCCAGCGTTGATTTTTCTACATGAATCCAGGCACTTTATCGGCACTAGAGGACTTGCATTGAACGCAGTGGTGACTACATCGAAAAATGATACATTTTTTCTATACATTTTCAGAGTATAATCACTCCCCCCCCCCCCTTTTTTTTTTCCTCCCCCCCACACACACACACACATACACACACACACACACACACACACACACACACACACACACACACACACACACACACACAAATTACAGTTTTCAATTGAATCCCGCTAATTCAAAATAATATATTAATTATTTGCAATGGCGGGACTACGGTGTTATGTTTTCTCATTTCCGACGCAGTCGAACTTGATTCACTCTGTAAAGTAAAATATACAACTATTGTGATATCGTTGCTATACAAAATATCTTAGAAATAGGAAACTGAAAAAAATAGCAATATTTACCAGGGTACAAATTTAACTTGCAGCCGCGGTAGCTTAGTGGCTATGCACTTGTTTGCCGGGTTGGTGGTCGGAAGTTCGATCCGCAATGGGATTGAATTTTATTTTAGTTGACATGAATTGTCTAGTCAACTTAGTCTAAAATTGGTGCCATGAAATGTCTTGGAAAGTTAAGTCGGCCGGTGTAATACTGACCACATCGTCTACTAAATGACAATTGGTGTCTATACAGATATGGGAAAAGCACCATGTGCTCATTGCACCTTCAGATGAGAAAAAGGGGCCTTACTTACAATTTGAATATTTCAGAAACTTTCATGTTTTCATTTCAAGTTAGTTGCATGTCCTTTAGAGAACGTCGCAATAAGTCCCACCATTTTTGTCTGTTTGTGATTTACTAGGCAATTTGTGTGTTCAGTTGTTTGTTACTGCTTCTGAACGACCAACCACGCTCATGCAATCGAAATCAACGCAAGACGATCTGCTTCCAAATTGTCTGCAGCTGATTTTGAACCCGCGCCTCTGTATGTCGGGGAATTGTCTTTACCATGATAAAAATGCCTGTATACAAATATGACGGGAGGGGAAGGTCATGGGTTACTAGGTTATTATAATTTTGGGGGAAAGAGAGAGAGAGAGAGAGAGAGAGAGAGAGGAGAGAGAGAGAGAGAGAGAGAGAGAGAGAGAGAGAGGAGAGTGAGAGAGAGAGAGAGAGAGAGAGAGAGAAAGAGAGAGGTGGGGGGGGGGGGGGGGGTCGTCAAGGGTTGGAAAAAAAGTTGGGAAACGCAGATTTATGATATAGGTGACATGAATCATTTCTAATCTGCGTAACTTTCTATCGTTACTGTTGTTGTTTTCATTTATATATCGATTCTCTACAATGGCCCGTGCACAAAGTTGTGTTGTTTTTTTTCGAGTTGTGTCATCAAGCATTCAGAAACAGATATTAAGAGTTGCGTCCTCCCTGGATGCGTTCATTATATATTTCGTACACGGGCCCACTATTCTATTTGAAATAATAATTGCCTATTTATATCATATTTAAGATATGACAGCGCACTGACAGGTTTATCTATAAATTATATCCTTGGTGCAGTGATGTGGTTTATGCAGACGTAGCTAACACGTAAGTTCGCGGGTTTTTCTGATTGCTCGAGTGTAAATTTTCACAAGGATTGTTTGTTTGTGAAATAGGGAAATATCCCTCTAAAGTGTTTGTTTCGTAAAATTACATCTTAGTCTATTTCTTTTTTAACCGTATGAATCCTCATGATGTGCCATGCCGATAAGCTTGGGCAGTCATGTTTCGCCATCTCACACGACCACCAGAGTCGTGGATCAGCTCTGTGTTCTTGTCTTGACCATGCCACGTGGTACAGCCATCCAGATATGTACTTCTCTGCTTCCCCTCAATCTTGCCAGTTGTCACCAAGTTCTCTAACTTATTTCTTTTTATAACGTGTCCAAAATATTTTGTCTACGTCTAATTTCTCTAATCAAGTTAAAATTTCATTTGCTTTTTTTTTTTTTACAAGACTTGCTCGTTGGTTTTTCTGTCTGTCCATTGTATTCTTTGCATTTTCCTCAGAAACCTCATCTTCACTGCCATTATATGTTTTTCAGCTTGTCTGCTCATTGTCCACTCTTCACAGCCATACAAAAGTACAAGTTCTATATTGCACTTCAACGCTCTTTTTCTCGTTGCAATTGGCATTTCGTTTATTGGTGGCTATGTTTTCCAAAAAGTCCTCTAAAAGTACTGGAGAGTTTTGGGCATAGACCATAACTTTAGGGAGGGAAAATCCCAACTGCACCTCCCCGTGGTAGAGGATGGAAACACACCACGGTGTGGCTAACACAGCTCTGGGGACCGAGTATCCACCGGAATAAGTGGACAACTCTGCAGCTGAGCAGAGCAGGGCACTCACTTGTCCTGACAGTCGGAAATGGCTGTCAAAGGCAGAGGTAAAAGACCACCATGTGAATGTGGAAGGCAAGGGGAAACCACCACATTATCTTCCCAGATTTCATGGCAACACAAATTTCAGAGATAGTGAACGACGTTAATGGCTGTCTTAGGACATCCTCGTCCGGTAGGGACAGTCATGAGCCACAGGTGACACCAGACCGTCATCCAGCTACTGATGGCAAAACTAACACTATAACTAAACTAAATAAATTTAGAGTAGGAACATGGAATGTTAGGACATTAAATGAGCTAGGAAAGTTAAACAATGTTCTAAGAGAAAAGAAAAGCATGAAAATGAATATACTAGGCATAAGTGAGATGAGATGGAAGGGATCTGGCAGATTTATAACCGACAAACACACAATAATTTATTGTGGAGGGGATACACATAAAAAAGGTGTAGAAATGATATTTGATGAAAAAACAGCCAAATCAATTAACGTATACTGGTGTATTTCAGATAAAGTTATTATGGTCAAAATCAAAGGCAAACCAATAGATATAAATATTATACAAGTATACGCATCAGTACCACGCAGTAGTGATGGAGAAATACAACACTTTTACGATGAAGTAGAAATGGCTATAGCTCAAATTGGATCTTTTTTTTCGCATATCCTTTACAGGATATCTTTTACCGGCTCACATACCTTCTGTAAGTAACTAACGCGACTCGATCCGCTGCCGAATCTCGCGCAGCTGTGTGTCGTACTAGAGTATTCGGGATTACGAACAGCGTCCTTAACTTCTAGGCCAGGGAGACCGGCCAAATTGGATCACGAGAAATAAACATAATACTGGGAGATTTTAATGCAAAAGTAGGAAAGGTAAAATAGAGGATATAGTGGGGAATTATGGTTTGGGTACAAGAAGTGAAAGAAGAGAGAAACTAAGGTCTCCTAAAGTCGAAGGTCTTTTTCATCAATTTGTAAATCTTCAAGCATCCTTATCATGTCGACATGTCTCACTTTATCGAAAGCCTTTGTGTAGTTAATAAATCAAAGGTGTAGATCTTTGTTTACTTCTATAGATCGTTCAATTACTGTCCTCAGTATATACACAGCATTTACTGTATCCTTGCCTTCTAAAAACCCACATTGTTCTTCTCCTATTTCAGGTTGTATTTTCTTCCTAACTCTTTGTATGATAATTCTTAGCAAATCTTCGTGATGTGACTCATTATACTAATTGTTCGATGTTGATCACATTCCAAGGCATCTGATTTCTTTGGGATTGCAATAAATACAGAGTTACATTGTCACACGTCTTCTCTCAATGATAATATCACGAAGTTCTTACGATGATATGCTCATGATATTATTGTGTGATGGTCGTTGTCTAGGTAACGATACTCATGGTGTGTCAATGGAGATATCTGTCTTGCAATGTAACTCACCCCCGCAGTGCATATTCACCAGGCATTAAACAAGATTCCGTTGGCGCACATAATCCTTTATTACAGAAATAAGACGGACAAACGGAACATGTTTATACATCCAGAAAACACAATGTAATCCATAGAATATAAATATCCTCCTCACAATTTAACCAGCACACATCAATGCCCTCTCACGGCCTGCCTCTAATCTCAATCCACAAGACAGGTAATCCAGCTACAATCCACGGCGGGATCTCCCACAATACAACCCACACATTGGGTTGGAGCCACTGCTCAACTATAGAACCCACTCTGGGTTTAGGCCCACACTCAATACAGAACCCACTCTGGGTTCAGGCCTGTCTTCACAACTAGAAGAACAACACAACACGGAGCTCTCTCTTAAACGACCCGACCCGCAGTCGGTCTCTTCTCTCACTGACTTTTCAGTCTCCTCACTTCACACAACACACAACTCTCTTTCGACCCATCCCCCCCTGGGGATTTCCACTCATATCCGCCCCATTATTTCTGAGGGTTGATTGTTTTCCTCGTAGCCAGGTCAGTCACTTTACTGTCTCCCACTCTCATCTCCATTCTTCCTCCTGCCCGGTCACTCAACTCAATGTCAGTGACCCAGGCTTATGTCATCACCCCCCTCTTAAAAGAAAACTTCGTTTTCAAATATTGGGAGACTAACACTTATTAAATATGTGACCCAGACATATAGCCTGGGTAGCCCTAAGTATGGCTGCACCTTACTCCTAGCTACCACCCTAAATAATACACCAAATGCTCATAGTACACTCCTATATTCATCACACATAAATACAACCATCTATCTTGTGTATCAATGCATGAACTAATACATCACATCATAATAATAATACATCATAGAAAAGCATTATACTTATGTACCCACAGGTCTCTTACTACTTCACGACCCCACAATACTATTTGTGTACCGACCCTATATCAGGTGGCTCTGTTCTTGCATTAACCCACCTCTGATTCCTGTCGATGCTGTGTCTACCTTTCATGTACCCATGACTCATGGTACCTCTACAATTACAACATCTGTTTGCTATCCCTAGCCCTGGGTCAGTAATGTCGCGAAAACTCTTTTGACCTGACTCAACTTTCCCATCTGCATATTGCACCGTTACACTTGAGTCTCTGTTTAGTCTGAGCTCTTTATTCAATCTTGGCCCATATACCTGGCACCTTGCTTTCTGCTGCATACGCCTTTTGCCTATGTGCCCTGCACATGCACTATCCTGAGCTGTTCTAGTATATCGGTCTCTATGTGCTAAAGGTACTGCTCCTTGCCCACGTGCAGTTCTGCTCTCTGAAAACCTGCGAGTGAGAACATTGTTCTTCCTCTCGAAGCACCATCTACCTTTCTTTGACTGCCTATGTTCTACTCTCCTACACCCTTGGGAACATTTGTTCAGAGTAGTATCTTGTCTCTGGGATTCACTAGCACTATATATGGGATCCACTCTCATCTGCTCCGCTGTACTATCCTTGTCCTGAGTTCCTGTGTCTACTTCAAGTGCCTCTCCTACCTCAGCTATACTCTCCAATTTAGGTTCTCTTGTGGTAACTACCTCGTTACTGCTTACACTATATTTTCGGTCCCAATAAACTACTTCCTCTTCTGTACAATCTTTAACTCCTATAACATTTCCTATGATCAAATCAGCCACTGGTGAGTCCAGAACACACGCTGTCACTCTTCCAGTGATATATGGTGTTTTTACTGTTATTATGGCTACTGGGTAGAACTCTACTGTGCCGTTGAATGTTATGCATCTAATCTTTTTCCCTGTATAATCCGAGGGATCTATTAAACTTCTCCTCACTCCGATAGACGTACATCCGGAATCCCTAATTGTTAACGCTGGTCTATCATTGACAAATCCCTGATGCAGCTTCAAACTTCCTCCTTCATGCACTGCTGATCCTGCTTTTACTGTATGACCACATATTAGGACTGGCTGACTGTCTTTTTCAAAAAGAGGTTTGCACCCACTACAATCTTCATTGTTCAGCGTCTCAATTACTTGCGCTGCATTTGAGTGCTCTGTTTCTCTCATCCTACATTGATGGCTGATATGCCCATTCTTTCCACATTTGAAACAAGTAATCTCCCTTTTAGTGTTGTTCGTTGGTCCATCTGATGGTTGTGCATCACACTCTGCTGCCCTGTGTCTCCAGCTCCCACAATTCCAACATCCGGCATAATTTGGACGTCTCTGGAAGTTCCCTCTTCTATATGGGTACCGTCCTACTCTACCAACATTGTTTCCTCGGAAACCATTGTCTTGAAGTTCTTGCTGCTCACCTTTCTGTGCTGAATCCACGCTTTTCGCCCTTGGTCTGATGACTGGATTCTGGTCCTGTTTAGTGTACGCTGCACAGACTATTTCCTCACTCATTAGTTTCCCAATAGATACGTTAGGATGTGCAGTCATGTAGTTTTGCCCTAACTGAGACATTGTGTCTATGTCCTTTGGCTTCCGTTCCTCAAAGAACGCCACTAAATTAGAATTGCATGCAGATACTACCTTGTCTCTTAACATTAGATCTACTAATTTATTAAAATCTTTCCCTACTTCTGCAAGCTCCATCCATTTGTTAAATGCATTCTTTACAGTGTTAACAAAGTCTGTGAAATCTTGATTTGTCTCTGGCACTAACTGTCTAAACTTTGTCCTATATCCATGCTCAGTGAGTTGGAACTTTGTCAGCAAACGTTGACGTAAGATAGTGTAGTTGTTCCTTTCTTCTACAGGTAAATTGAACATGGTGTCTAGTGCCTTGCCCGTAAGAAGCTCCCCTAGTCTAATAGCATACTGGTCTTCGGGGATGCCTAACACTTTCGCTGATGCCTGATATCTGTCAAGATAAGCTTCAAGGTTGTCTCGGTCCGTAAAGTATGGCAGTTTTAATCTCTGTGAGGACTGCGAAGGTCTTCTACTTTCCTCACTTTGACCCTTCGATGCAAATTCTAACTTTTTAATAGCAATTTCCGCTTCCATCTTAATCTTCTCTTTCTCAATTTCCATTCTCATGTGTGTCTCTCTCTCTCTTCCTGTAGACGCTTGGCTTCCATTTCAGCCTGTCTTTGTCTCTCTCAGCTAACTTTTCTTCCTGTAGACGTTTTGCCTCGCGTTCATTATGCCTCTCCTCTCTTTCCGTCTGTTGTTGTTCTTTTGCTTCGGCATACTCCTGTAACTCTTTACCCTTCAGGCCTATTCTTTCACCTGCTTCAATATAATCCATTAAAGTAGGCATCTTGTACTTGTGGACACGTTGCTGTGAATCAGCCAACTATAAATGTACAGACTCTGCTGTTAGTCTTTGTGTCACTTCCCTAAGTACACCCGCACTCCCTGTGTACGTAAATCCGTAGTGCTACAATATCACTCTGTACTCACCCAGTCACTCTATAAGTACTAGGTAGTGAGGGGGGAAGTATCACCTATACTCCCTTATATCTATATATCTATGACCAAAAGTTCGTAAAGTCCCTGGAAATATTGTTAAACATACATATAAATACATATACAAACAAATGGATGATAACACTAAGTGATGACTATCCAACGCTAGACTTCACAAGCTGAGTACACGGAGACGATGATCACACAGAAAATAAACCACAGTAACAACCACAAGCTTGTGTAGAGACACCCACAGTGCGCGTAAAATATAAATATAAATTGACCAAGACCACTAGACAGCAGAAATGACGAAAGATCACAATAAAAACATATATCCGAACACAACAAATATTATATGTAAATATAACGAAAAGAAAGAGAAACAAAAACAATTTATAGCATCAACATATACACAAATCTGACGTCAGACAACTCGGCTCTAGATATTGGTTAAGACTATTTCAATGCCCCTGCACGATACGTCAACTCATTAACGTTTTTCTTACAAAAATATCGTAAGCACCAGAAAGAATATATATTTGTGTGCTGTATCCCGACTCTCGAGAAACACCCCAAAAATCTCCTACTCTTGACAAACACTGGACCACATACAAGTAACAGCTTAACAACCGAAAACAATATTTATAAGACAATGAGCAGCAAACAGAATGTCCAACTCGTTGGCCGACAAACATGTGCCCATAAATCCGTCGTCAAAAGTTCTTATTTTGCTGTTAATAGTTTTTCACAATATGCTGGAAATGTCTGTGTTACATTCTCCGAAATGATTACGACGCTAGATTTCAAAGCGACTTGTTGTTTTGTTGAGTGGTTCCTGAATTCACGTGGTGATCAAAAGTTCCAACTGTCGGAAACGTTGACGGTAATATAATTATCCAAAGTGTTCTTTCGATATGTTGTTACTCTCGTTGCGGAGATGGCGCTTTGCTGTATCATATATGTTATAGATTCACCAAAAGAAAAGACCAAAATAATGGCAATAAATGTTCAACGCTTTCACTCTGTACAGTCAGTTCTTTTTGGCAACTGTATGCAACTATGTTCGCGGAGATGCCACGTCATCAATCGTTGACAAAATGTTTGCTGATTATAAGGTAATGAACACAAAGGGCTTTTAACAAAGCCGAACATAAAGTCTTGTTTCACACAAAAACAGCTTGTTTATCCAGTTCCACTATGGAACATCTCAGTAACTTTCCACTGTCCACGGCCTTGACCTTGCCGGACACCTCCAGTCAGTACCTGGACGCTGGTGTACCCACCCGTCCTATTTACTGCGTCGAAAAATCTTGACCAGTCAACTTGCAACAACACAGTGCGCTTGCCTCCAGCACACACACACCTGTCAATTATCTTTGGTTCCCAATCCTGTCATTATCACCGACAGCGGATGTTCTACACACACACACGCTGCCCTCGCCACTCTGGATTCAACACTGGTCTTTTGCATCGCCGCGTCTGCTGGTTTCAGTCCTCCTGCCTAGTATGAAATTTACCTGTCACCGTAATGGACTCTCCCGGTTAGTCTGTATGGCGTGTCTTTATCACCGACTTTTGTGCTGCCGCTGTTTTTTGACACCCCCACTCGCTTTAGCGATATGGTTGGTTCCAATTCACCTGTAGTGGGCTTGACGTGAACTGCCGTAGCCAGTTCCCGCACGGAGACAAACTCAGTGTTTATACGGTGGACACACTCCGCTGTCCACCCTCTCTCCGCGAAGAGCCCACAAACATCTCAGAATGACAACACTGTCTATAATGTTCTTAATCGGACGTAGCCCTCAGATACTCCTTACTAAGTGACGAGCGCCCAGAAATGTCACACGTCTTCTTGATGATAATATCACGAAGTTCTTACGATGATATGCTCATGATATTATTGTGTGATGGTCGTTGTCTAGGTAACGATACTCATGGTGTGTCAATGGAGATATCTGTCTTGCAATGTAACTCACCCCCGCAGTGCATATTCACCAGGCATGAAACAAGATTCCGTTGGCGCACATAATCCTTTATTACAGAAATAAGACGGACAAACGGAACATGTTTATACATCCAGAAAACATAATGTAATCCATAGAATATAAATATCCTCCTCACAATTTAACCAGCACACATCAATGCCTTCTCACGGCCTGCTTCTAATCTCAATCCACAAGACAGGTAATCCAGCTACAATCCACGGCTGGATCTCCCACAATACAACCCACACATTGGGTTGGAGCCACTGCTCAACTATAGAACCCACTCTGGGTTTAGGCCTACACTCAATACAGAACCCACTCTGGGTTCAGGCCTGTCTTCACAACTAGAAGAACAACACAACACGGAGCTCTCTCTTAAACGACCTGACCCGCAGTCGGTCTCTTCTCTCACTGACTTTTCAGTCTCCTCACTTCACACAACACACAACTCTCTTTCGACCCATCCCCCCCCCCCTGGGGATTTCCACTCATATCCGCCCCATTATTTCTGAGGGTTGATTGTTTTCCTCGTAGCCAGGTCAGTCACTTTACTGTCTCCCACTCTCATCTCCATTCTTCCTCCTGCCCGGTCACTCAACTCAATGTCAGTGACCCAGGCTTATGTCAACATAATTCATGAGGTATATTTTCAGTATCATATATTGTATTCAGCAGTCTGGTAACTTTATCTATTCCATATTTTTCTAAAGCATTAATCATTTATGTTGTGATGCTGTCTGAACCGGGGTTCTTGCCAGATTTCATATGGTTAAGAGCATTCTGAACCTCCATCTTCAAAACTGATCCTTCATTATTATTTGAATATTATACTGTTCTTCTCTGTTGTCATCATAAAGGTTTTTCACATAATCTGACCATACGTGTAACATCTGATCTTTTTCTATTATGATTTTTCCATCTTTTGTCTGTATGCAGTCTGCTGATGTATGTGTTCTTTGATTAGTAAGCTCCTGAATTCTTTTGTGCATTAGTTTGGTATTTTTAGTATTGTGTTGTTTTTAAATTTTTAAACAGTTTTTCTCTATCCATGCTTCTTTTGCCTCCTTACATAATATTCTGACGTTTCTGTGAATGTCTTCGTATTTGGCAGGATTATTTATGTTCTGTCTTCTTGTTTCCATTAGTTGTAAAATTTCTTCAGTCATCCATGTCTTACGACCCACTTTCTTTAATTTTGGAATAGTTTTTTCTGCAGCTAAACTGATTGAATTCTTCAGCATTTCCCATTTATCATTCACATCTTGAAATAGGATCTCTAGATAAGACAATATATCAAATTTGGTCTTTACTTCTATGTTAAAATTATCTTGTATTTCTTTGTAAGTTTTCAATTTGCACAAATCATATTTAGGGTTTCCTGTTGTATACTTGACTTTCTTTAACTTTACCCTCAATGTGCCTGTAATTAATCTGTGATCACTGTAACAGTCTATGCTGGGGACTTTTTACGACTGTTAATGCATTTCGAAACCTTCTGCTAATCAGGATGTAATCTGTCTGGTGTTTAATCCTGCTGTCTGGACTCCCACATGTCCATAATCCTCTAGGATGCTGTTTAAACCAGGATGTTTCCTTAAACCATTTCTTGTTCTTCTGCCCATTCTATAAGTCTGTATCCTCTTTCATTTCGCTCTCCCAAACAATTTCTTGTACTTTTGCCCATTCTATAAGTCTGTATCCTCTTTCGTTCGCTCTCCCAAACCATGGTTGCCTACACTGCATTCATCGCCTTGATCACAACATAAAGTAAAATAACTAGATAAATCCTCCAAGCTGAAATATACACATGTTCGCACAGTTATGTCATTTGTCTACAATGGTAATTTTATGGTAGACAATTGACATTACTGTGCAAACATGTGTATATTTCAGTTATTTATTGTGAAACTGCGTTCACTAACTCCTACGCCACAGCGCCGGTTCACCCGATAGTGAGTGAATGTGAAGTTTTCTTTTACACGCTTTGTTATTGGGCTACAAATTGATGGAAAAGACCTTAGACTTGTAAATAAAAAAACATGGATTGGTTAACAACAATCTGCCATCAGTATTGATAACGATGTGGGTCAATATTAGCCTATTAAAAGAGGTGTGAGACAGGGATGTGTAATGTCTCCAGATATTTTCTTTCCTGTACAGTGAAAATATTTTCAGAAGTGTAGAAGATATGGAAGGAATTAATATTGGGGGAACGATGCATCAATAACATTAGATATGCAGATGATATAGTCTTGATTGCAGACAATGAACAGGACCTGCGACATTTAGTAGATGCGGTTGTTGCACACAGTGAGCAACTGGGGTTAGAAATGAATAGAAAGAAGACACAAATTATGGTCGTCACTGGGAAGAAGGAAATACCACAATGTGATATGCGAGTAAATGGGCATATTCTTAAGCAAGTTAATCTGGACAGTTATCTCGGAACAGTCATAACATCTGATGGGAGATGCCTTGAAAAGATTAGAAAAAGAATTGCCATGGCGAAGGTAGCCTTTTTGCAAGATGAAAAACATACTGACCAATAAAAAGATATCAAATGAAACGTATAAAGTATCTTTAATTAGTTGAATATTGTCATGTAGTGTGTTTCATGCCGGTCTCTCTGGCTGAGGGGTTACAACACTTTCTCCGTAATCCCGTTTATCACGCAGAGTCTCGTAGCGGGAGAGAACTGGGAGCGGTTCGACCCCCGCTGGTGACTTGCGGGATACTGAGCCGGCCGCTCAGAAAGCAATGGCAAACTACTGAGCGTAATCTTGCCAAGAAATTAACATACAGCTGAAAGATGCTGGTGTTGACAGCGATGTCCTGTAAAAGGATATGAAAAGAAAAAAAAAGTGTGTTTCATGTAGTTTTGTGTCGGTTTGAGTTTGTTTGTTCTGTGCTGACGAAGGCTTTGGCCGCAACGTCCAATTTGTTTCTTGTAGTCGTGTTTCAGTAACGCTCACAACCTACTTCTCGTTTGTTTGTTTTTTGTTTTTTTTGGGTGATTCATTCAGGAGATTACAAAAACATTGAAACAATTAACATCTGAAAACTTGCCAGGAGACTAAATAAACATTAAAACACTATACTTCAGGTTTGGGCGGGATTGGGAGCTGCAGCAGCCATGCCAGGTTTCAGCACAGATCGTAGTGCAGGTATTCACAATGATAACGTCGTCTTCACGGCATTTACTGCCGTCCAACCTGACGTCGGCAAAAAGGAGGGGTTGGATAACTCCGCTAATCCTAACGATGTAACAACGAATCATGAGGTAGACAAAATCATCGGACAAGTCTCAAAAGGTGAGGATTTTTATTTTTATTTTTGTGAAGTAACATGACGTCTGAGAGTTATGGGACTCGATGAGGAAGTAAAGAATATTAACTTTGTTACCTCCAGTTCATGTTGTAAAAGGCAACTAAATGTAGTTGTGTGAGACTGGGCGCTTCACACCGTACAGCAAAATCAGCCATCATCCAAACATTCTAGAACTGCCTACAACGTGCTTGTTATGCGTGACTGTGGTCTATACTCGATGAGATTGCAGTACATGATATTCTTGACATCTGTAAAGAAGGTAGTTTGCCATTGCTTTCCTTCCTAGCAGTGACCATACTGGTCGATGACCGTAGCCTATGTCTCCCAAAAAAGAAATCCTCTGCCTTCCGTCGTGAAGCTGGAGACCATAACCTACAACTATCTGTCGGCTGCTCTTCAACTTCATCCACCACCTGCACCCATGGCTTCACGTAACCCTGATCGGGAGGCTGAACGGGTACTCCACCTTGCCCAAAGGTTCCCGTAGACTAGCGGAGGAAAGGAGGCTACGAGGTCGTGAGCGAGTACAAAAAGTCAAAAAAAAGTGCCCCAGCCGAAGAAAATGGCTGCGAAAACTGTATCTAACTCATAGAGAGTGTAGACAAAAGTGGAAGAAGGTCTCAATGACGCAAAATGGAACGCACGGCGAGCGAACCTATTGCGTGGTCCGAAAGCAAAATGCGGAGAGACATTCGGACGAGACATTTCACTCTGACGTAGATGCGTAGTACTAATTTTTATTTTGCCACCCGTAGGACGGCACTTCCGACTTCGGCGAGCATTTTTTAATGAGGTTAGCCTTCCTCGGGTTTCGAGGCACGTTAGACTTATTATTGTGATGTCGCCCACATCTCAGCTGGTCAAGATAGAACGGTCAAAGACATCACGGTCAACCCTCAAGGGAAGGCACGGGCAGACCATGGGCGTTCCCCGCTATCCAAGGAGGCTTCCATAATTGCAGAGCCGGCACATACTGCTCTGAGACTGGGTTCACCCGAGGAATTTGCCACGTCCTGCTCATGGCTGCTTTAATTCCTCACTTCCATGTATTGGGCATTTCGCTTGCCACTGGTCGCTCAAGCACAAACCAGGCACGGACAGTCTGCGGACGACATCCACTATGTAAGCTTTCGCTTCGGACTTCGGACCACGCAATAGATTCGCTAGCCAAGCGTTCTATTTCGTGTTATTGAGGCGTTTTTCCACCTTTGACTACACTCTATGTGAGCATAGATACAAAAAATTTTCGTAACCATTTCATGCGACTGGGGAGCTTTTATACCTTTAGTACTTGCTCACGAGGTAGGCTACACGTGCTGCCGGCTCAGCACCTTACCTCCGTGCATCAGTGAGCGAAAAACTGCCCCAGCTGAGAACCTTCGAAACAAGTATCTGAAGTAAGCATGTAGCGTGCTCAGCATCTCACCTCCATTTTTCGGTAGGTTTGTATCGCCCGGCTCTCAGGTCCGAGGATTAATGGCTTAGAGGCGTTCAGCCTTATCCCTCAGCCGAGAGTCTTAGTGCTTGTGTCCGGACCAAGAACTTCTGCCTTCGTGCGCCTGTTTTAAACTGTTGACTGCTATCCTCAGTCTACCTGCAGAGTAGCAGGTTGTGTCTCGCTTAGTCTGGCCCCTATCCCATAAGCTGTACGATATGTAGTTGTTCATCCATCGACATAGCACATGGGGTCAATGGGACACGCAAGCGCCCCCCCCCCCCACCGCGGCAAGGTGGAGACACATCGGGGGGTGGGGGGGAGGCACAATCTGAGCTGAAGAGAACTGTCTGTGGTCTTTTTGGCTTGATATTCAGGGCCCGTGATTCACAGGCGTTCTTCTTCTTCTTCTTCTTCTTCTTCTTCTTCTTCTTCTTCTTCTTCTTCTTCTTCTTCTTCTTCTTCTTCTTCTTCTTCCTCTTCTTCTTCTTCTTCTTCTTCTGCTGCTGCTGCTGCTGCTGCTGCTGCTGCTTCTTCTTCTTCTTCTTCTTCTTCTTCTTCTTCTTCTTCTTCTTCTTCTTCTTCTTCTTCTTCTTCTTCTTCTTCTTCTTCTGTTCGCACACCTTCAGACATCAACTTGAATATATTTAAAGAAAGCAGCAGTCAACTTGAACGTGCTGGCAACTCACATGTATCGGGTGTAAACCAAAATAATTTTATATACATTTGCGGGTAATCAGTAGTAGTACCACTACTAGCACATTGCTAACTTGACAGGCGATAGTTTGTTATATGGTGTCTCCTTCTCCCCCCCCCCTCCCCCCCCCCCCCGCCCAAGGCATTATAAACTACAACCCATGGCGGGAACTAGGGGTGGAGTTATACCTCTCCATAGCACAAAGTCTGGGCTGAACTGTATAGACCATGTGATACCCATGCATCATGATCCCTCTCTCGGTCTGCCTAGTTCACTCCAGGGGAATAGCAACACTAATACAGTAGATTGGGAAGAATGGCCCTTTTTACACACTTTTTAGGACGCATCTAGCAAACGGAGTTAGCTCCATATGTGTATTGATCAAACGAAGATCGCAGCATCCTATAAATCATTCTCTAAGTGCCAAGGCCGGGTGTGAAATATAACACACAATAACACACAGAGTCATCTTCATGTGCTAGAACAGTGGTTCTCAACCGGTGGGGAATTCCCCCCCCCTCCCGGGGGAATTTTGGGGTTTCCAGGGGGGGGGGGGGGGGGGGGATATGAAGATTATTTCAAGATCACGTTAATACAAGAACCGATTACTTGATCTTGTTTTTCCCTTCATACTTTACGGTTCTGTACGTCTCGGCCTTCTAAAATTCATTTTATAAGGTAAGTAGACCCACAAATCACGTTTTATGTGGACATCTAGACTTGTTTTACTATGTGCTTCCATTATTACGTATACTGTGTAGGGGCGGGAAGGGATAATTTTTATGTAGGAAATACGCAAAAGGGGGGGGGGGGGTGGGGGGAATGACGTTCTGAAAATATGGTGAAGGAGGGCACGGGCCAAATTTTAGGTAGGAAATACGAAAGGGCGGGGGAGGGAATGACGTTCTGAAAATATGGTTGAAGGGGGGCACGGGCCAAAAAGGTTGAGAACCACTGTGCTAGAATATGACCTAGCTTTGACTATTGCGCATTCTATCTAGCGTTGCTTGCTTGAAAGAGAACATATTAACTCCCCACCAACATTTTCCAACAGGCGTTATCAGACTTTCAGATGTCAAGACGAATGGAAATTCCAAGGATATACCACACAGCAATGGCGTTATTGCTGAAAACAGTCCCAGCACGAGGCTGTATTTTCGTAGGTGGCCAACGTTGGTTTTGTTCTGTCTGTTCTCGTTCAGCAACGCCTTTCAATGGATACACCTGAACATCATCGCAGACGTTATACTTAAGTACTACAATGAGAGTTTACCAGAGGAAGAATTTCAGGTAATTGTGCGGACTTTAATCTTGTTTAGAATTGTTATTCGTCCATGTGTTGCTAGAGCCCATACAGGAAATAAAAATAGTAACATTGTAAAACTGTAAACTACCATGCATGACGTAAGAGGCGATCAATGTGGGTTAGCATGATATCTTATCCAGTAGGCAACTTTAGCTACACAATTCAGCCACTCATGGACAAGTCTACAGAGGCTCTAGCATGAGTTGGATGAGGGTATATACTCTATTACAGTGGTTCTCAACCTTTTTTTTCCCCATGTACCCCTTCAACATATGTTCAGAACGTCATTCGCCCTCTCCCACCCTTTTTCGTATTTCCTCCCTATAAATCCAACCTCCCCCCCCCCCCCTCCCCCGCCCCTACAAGTATACGTAAAAATGGAAGCTAAATTTAATAACACATACTAGAACAAGTATGTCGGTCTCCCTGGTGAAAGAGTTAAGGATGTTGTTCATAATCCCGTATACTCTCGTACGAAACAGCTGCGCGAGATTCCGCAGCGGATCGCGTCACGTTGGTTACTTACGGAGGTATGTGAGCCGGTCGTTTAGGCAGCAGTGGCAAACTACTGAACGTAAAACTTGCCAAGACATCAATAGCGGATGAAAAAGTGCTGGTGTTGACTGCAATGCCATAA